>SJYA01001614.1:115844-320101 GCA_006410615.1 Neotragus moschatus | reverse complement strand
GGGGGGGGGGGGGGGGGGGGGGGGGGGGGTGCATTGTGGTGGCTGCCGGGTAAACAGAGTGGAGTGACCAGAGAAGAAAGAAAAAGGGCAGAGCCTGGAGGTTGGACAGATGGCCGAAGGCCAAAGGCTTCCTAGGCAGGTAACGCTGGAGTGAGCCTTGGCAGGTCTGCACTCCAGGAGGATGGAGCTCCTTCCCAGGTTATTGAGAACCTCAGTGCACAGCACTTTGAAGTACAGACCCAACAGGGTGGAAAGCTGTGGAGTGCTTCTGCTTGAGGCCCTGACCGGTTGCTTTTTAACCAGGTTATTGAGCTACTGAGGGACCAGGGATGCAGTTCCCTTATTAAAAACCAAACAAACAAAAAACAAAGAAAGCAGAGCCCGCCAGGCAGGGCTGCGGTGACTTCGTCAACCCCGAGACACTGATGCTGGAGAACGAGGGAGATGCGGGCTTTGATGTGCACTCTCCCCACAGCCGTCACCGCTGAGTTGACCCATCTGTGAAGGCAGTGCCACGCCTCTGAGCCAAAGATGAATTATGTAACAGAGCCCAGATCCCCAGGTGGGCGACTGCGCCGCAAAGGGGCCCTGGAAGACTCCTGCCCAGGTGCCCCCAGCTGCCTGAGGATCAGCCGAAGGGAAGCAGGAATGAAGATGCATCTGTTACTCGGATCCCTGAAACGGGGTCTCTCAAATCGTACAGTTATTGTCTTCGTGGAGTCCAGAAGAGCGTCTTGAATATCGCTCTGCAGGTCCCTGCAATGAAGCCCGCTGCAGAGATATGAAGAAAAGCTATGGAGCATCTGCGGCCGCTATTACACCATCTGGTGGCTCAGAAATATTTTATAATCAAATGAGTAAGACGGGTTTCTCTCACGCCCCGGTGCACGGCGTCCCCTCCATGCCCCTCCCAACGCTTTCTCTGTCTCTCTCTTTCCTTGTCTCTCCTCTCTCTTTCTGTCCGTCCGTCCATCTCTGTCTCTGTCTTGCTCACACACTCAGCTGTCTTTGGGAAACATCAGAGAAGCCGGTTCCCAGCAGTAAGATACCATCTACTAGCTTGGTGATCTTGGGCAGCCCTGTCTGTTTTCTCATCCTTGGTTTGTTTGTTCCTTTGTAATGTGGAGACGCTCAGCGCTGTTACGTGAATCAGAGTGAGATTCACATCTGAGCACATCCTACTTTGATGCTGCTTACTACTTGACTTAGGAAGACTTTTCAAAATTGTCTATTTGAACTTTTCCTGAATATAAATGTGATACCTGCATGTTCGCTGTGGAATATTTAGGAAATATAAAGAAGTTAGAAAATGAATGAAGAATGTGTAACATCCCCTCCTTCCAAAGGGTCCACCACTGAGAATGTTTGGCTGCTCTGGGGAAGGTTTTCTAAGTAACTTGAGCACACAGATGGTCTGTGAGCACAAACCAGGAGGAATAACTGGGATATAAATGGAGTGTGAGTCTGTGGGGACGTCTGCGTGTGCTCCCGGGGGCGTGTGTGTGTGTGTGTGTGTGTGCTCTCACATGTGTGTGCAATGCCTTGGGGTCCTCAGAGGGGGGGCTTGGTCCGAGTAGGGGCTTGCAGCTTCCCTGATGAAGCACCGGTTCTGTTCCCTGGGTGCCCTTCTCTGAGAGGAGGCAGGGTGCTGGTGTTAAGGGGGGATGTATGGGAACACAGTTGGCTGCTCCATGTTCATTTCCAGCCATACTGCAGCCCAGGTGGTCCAGCCCTGCACAGGCCAGGCAGCTCTGGGATGTGGGCAAGGAATCTATTCCTAGATGCCCCGACCCTACCAGTCTTCAGCCCCTTCCTCGTCCGCCTGCCTCCTTCGGGCCCAGCCTTGGGAGCCCCCAGGGCTCGCTTTGTCTATCTGGCACCCCACCCCACTCCACCAAGAGGCTTTTTCCCTCTATGGATTGGGAGGCTGTTCTGTCTTCCCAAGACAGGTAAACAAAACAAACCTGCAGATGCTCTTGAGGGTTTGTGCCTTCAGTTGCAGGTCAGTTGATATAAACAATCAGTGAAGAGTCCCCCCCATTGGCTGGACAACGGAACTGAGGACCCCAGGCTGGGGACAGATGTTATTTATGTTGATTGGGTGCTGGGAGAGCCTTCAGCGTGGTCACCCTCAAGCTGAACTAAACGTACTGTATTTGCAGGACAGTGGTATAAAACTGCAGAGAAGGCAATGGCACCCCACTCCGGTACTTTTGCCTGGAAAATCCCATGGATGGAGGAGCCTGGTAGGCTGCAGTCCATGGGGTCACTAGAGTCAGACACAACTGAGCGACTTCACTTTGACTTTTCACTTTCATGCATTGGAGAAGGAAATGGCAACCCACTCCAGTGTTCTTGCCTGGAGAATCCCAGGGATGGGGAAGTCTGGTGGGCTGCCGTCTACGGGGTCACACAGAGTTGGACACGACTGAAGCGACTTAGCAGCAGCAGCAGCAGCAGTATAAAACTGACAACGTGACCCAGTCTGTCCCTTTCTCTTTCTCTCCCTTTTGGGTTTCCACGTCTATTAAAGCCCCAGGTTCCCCTACACGGAGGCTGGTCCTCCCCCTCCCTCCCCTTCTCCACCTCCACGCCTCTCCACCACCCTCTCCACCACCACACCCCACTGCCCAGACTAGTTTCTGAGGAATCAGTATTTTCTTGCTTGGGGAAGAAGGGTGTAAATTGTTTTCATCCGTCAGGGACATGGCATTCACAGATAAGCCTGAGTATTGCAAACTGGGGTTTACTTTCTGAAGTCTCTGCAACACCTGCCCCTGTGCTGGCTGGTGGTGGAAGCTGGTTACATGAGTTCAGTCTGCCACACAGGCCAACCTCGTGAAAAAGAGTGTGACTAACCATCTGGGCCCTGGGGTCCGAGTGGTAGGCCCTGATCTTTACAAGGACTTGCTCGCACAGTCACCGGTCTGGTCTTCGACCCACTAGCCCCTACTTCTGAGCATCCCCTCAATGCCAGGCTCTCGGCCATGGCAGGACCACATGGGGCCCAGGATGCAGGACATCTGGTGAAAGTTCCTCCCAAGCTGGTGGCTGGCTTGGATCACGGTAGTTTCATGTTAGGTAATAAATGTCCCTCCCAGGGCCTGATGATGGTCATTCCCGCTAAGCTGCAGCCGCAGGAATAGATGGGGTCAGCAGGAGAGGCGGGCAGAGGTGAGGGGAAGGAAACAGTTTTCAAATGGCCACACCTATCGCTCCTCATTTGGAAGTGCCTCCCGCTGTCCTGGGGCTTCAGGATCTGATTTAGGGGTGTTAGTCCCCTCCTTCAAGCCCAGCTCAGATACTCTGGGTTCTTCTGCAGGCCCCTGGTCCCCTACGGATTTACTTATTTATTTGTTGGCCATGTCATGCAGCATGTGGGACGTTAATTCCCTGAGGAGGGATCAAACTCATACCCCCTGAAGCTTAGAGTCTTATCCACTGGACTGCCAAGAAAGTTGATCCCCTACAGATTTAAACACAACTGGGTTATCGCCTCTTTCTAGGAGAAGTTAGAAATTCCTGGAGGCCTCCATCGTATGTGCCACTATGTATAGTCCAAAACAACTTACCTTAAGCACCCCAGTTTCTTTATTTCGATGTCTTTGATCTTTCAGACTAGGTCCTGGCTTAGCAGACTGTATTTCAAGTGTGTGTGTGTGTGTGTGTGTGTGTGTGTGTGTGTGCGCGCGCGCGCATGATCAGTCACTCAGTTGCAGCCCCATGAACTGTAGCCCACCAGGCTCCTCTGTCCATGGAATTTTCCAGGCAAGAATACTGGAGCAGGTTGCCATTCCCTTCTCCAGGGCATCTTCTTGACCCAGGGATCAAACCACATCTCCCGCGGTTCCTGCATTGCAGGTGGATTCTTTACCAGTAGCACCGCCTGGGAAGCCCATTTGAGAATGTGGGGACGGGGTATATAACAGAAGGATATTTCTCAACAGCNGCCATTCCCTTCTCCAGGGCATCTTCTTGACCCAGGGATCAAACCACATCTCCCGCGGTTCCTGCATTGCAGGTGGATTCTTTACCAGTAGCACCGCCTGGGAAGCCCATTTGAGAATGTGGGGACGGGGTATATAACAGAAGGATATTTCTCAACAGCCTCTACCATTTCAGAAGGCCTGCTCTGCTGAAGAAGGACCAGTGTCCTGCTAAGCCACTCTCCAGCACATCATTTGTTCTTTCGTCCCTTTCCTAGCTGCCTACAAGAAACCCGGCACGGTCCTGGGGGTGTGAAAGCCAGATCGGCAGTGGAGGACTTCAGGTACAGTGAGACCGACCTCTTACCCCAGAAGCCTAATGTCTCTTTAGAAATACTCTGGATTCTGGCCTTCTCCCAGGAAATCCAGATTTGTGTGGCATGATGTTATTCAAGCCTGTTTGATCCAGCGGGCCCTGCCTCATTTCCAAAAGCAAGCCTCGCTCTTCAGCTGCTGACCCAGTATACTTAGCACAGGGGCCCCCCTTAGTTTCGACCAAATTAAGGAATCTATTTCGGTGCTTATTGGGTCAGGGAGTCCTGATGTGTTCCTTGGTTCGTGCTGTTCCCATTTCGTATCTCATTTACCTGTGTAGCCCCGGGGTGCTTTACTGGTACCTCTGGGGGCAGTGTTGGCTGGGACAGCATGGCATTCCTGAATTTCTCCCCATTACTAGCTGAAAGTAATAGAATCTGAATCTTAAAAAGGAAAGTTCATCGCACATTTTCTCTGTTATGAAAGCAGCACATACTTGTTAGCACATCTTGAAAATACTAGATGATAAAAAGGAGAGAGGAAAAAATGACATCTTGTCATACTTGCTCAGGTAACCATTGTATATTCATGTCCAGAAAAAGCCCTCTTCTGCTACCATCAGCCCTGGCAACGAGTTGCTTAATTAAAAGGAGTATGAAAGAGGGGATCATAAAAATGATGAAAATAAAATACAGGCATTATTGTTGTTTAGTCACTAAGTCATGTCTGACTTTTTTACGACCCCATGGACTGTAGCCTGCCAGGCTTCTCTGTCCATGGGATTTTCCTAGGCAAGCATACTGGAGTGGGTTGCCATTTCCTCCTCCAGGGGATCTTTCCTATCCAGGGATAAAACTCGCATCTTTTGCATTGGCAGGTAAATTATTTACCACCGAGCCACCAAGGAAGCCCCTGATATAGGCATACCTTGAGCATTTTATTTTAATGTAAAATATTTCATTTTAACATGAAGCCTGTGTTCATTCTCTCATTTGTTCTTCTGATTTAAGCCTCAGATTTTTCTTGGATTATGGGTCCACTAGATGATGTCCGAATTATCTTTTTTATAGCATCCTTTCATACATTTTCTGTGATTCTTGGTATCTATCAAGTGAAGTAGGAACTGAGTGCCCAATACATGCAAATTTTTATATATTTCTAAATTTATTCAGCTATTTTGTCTATGCCTAATTTAACAGGGATCTTCCTCAAATATTCGACTCATTTCATAAAAACAGTTCCTTTCTAATGCTTATTGCAACAGTTGATGTACAGTTTAATTAAGTCAGGTAATCGCAGAAGTACAACTGGGATAAGCAGGCTTGAGGACAAACTCAACCGTGTCTCGGTGAGCTCAGAGTATAGCCTGCCCTGAGACCCAGCAGGCTGTGGGCCTCACAGAGGGGACTTGACACTTCACACAATCCAGGGACAGCTCAGGGGACAAAGCTAAGGAAGCTCTGGGTTTTTTTTTCCTAATCTTTTTCCTGCCTATGCTCATTTTTATATATGGAACATTTTGTGTGCTTTCCCCTCTTAACTACTGGGAGAGGTCTCATAATGTTATCAAATCCAGGCTACAATTTTTAACTTAAACATGAATCAGCTAACATCTTGCTTGTGATGAAAGACCGAGAGCTTTCCCTCTAAGATCAGGAACAAGACAAGGATGTCTGACAGCCACTTCTGTTTGACCTTGTATTGGAGGTTCCAGCCACAGCAGTTAAGCAAGAAAAAAAAGACATCCAGATTGGAAAGGAAGAAGTAAAACTGTTTGCAGGTGAGATGATTTTTGTATAAGGACTCTACTAAAAAACTCAGAGCTTATTCATGAGTTCAGCAAAGCTGTGGGATGTAAGACCAATATAGAAAAATGAATTGCATCTCTATATGCTTGCAGTGAACAATCTGAGGGTTAAATTAAGAAAATGATGTCTTTTACAGTAGCATCAGGAAAAGAATGCTTAGGAATAAACGTCACAAAAGAAATACAAGACTTAAACTCTGGAAATGACTAAATATTTTGAAACAAATTAAAGGCCTAATTAAGTGGAAAGACATCCCATGTTTATGGATTAGAAGGCTTAATATCATTAAGACAACCCTGCTTCCAAATTTAATCTGCAAGTTCAACACAACCCCCAATGAAAATTCTAGCTGGACTCTTTGCAGAAATTGACAAGCTGATTCTAAAATTCATATGGAAACCTAAGAGACTCAGAATAGCCAAAACAGTCTTAAAAAGAACTAAGTAGAAGGGCTTACACTTATTCCTGATCTCAAAACTTATTACAAAGCAAGAGTAATTAAGACAGTGTGGTCCCAACACAAGGATAAACATATAGATCAAAGGAATAAAATTGAGAGTCCAGAAATAAATCCTCACATTTACAGTCAGTTGATTTTCAAAGAGAGCAGATAAATCAGTAGGGAAAGAATAGTCTTTTCAACCATGGTGCTGATACATCTGGATAGCTAAATATAGAAGAGTGAATTGGACCTCAACCTCACTCCACTTATAACTTACACTATTAACCTATATATAAAGTCAAGATGGATCAAAGACCTAAACATAGGAGCTAAAACTGTAAAACTCCAGAAGAAAAATAGATCTAAATCTTCTTTACCTTAAATTAGGCAATTATTTCTTAAATTTGACACCAAAAGCATAAACTTTAGATAAATTGGGCTTCATTAAAATTAAAAACTTTGGTTCTTCAAAAGACGCCGTTAAGAAAGTGAAAAGGCAACTCACAAAATGAAGCAAAATTTTTGCACATTGTATGTTTTCTAGAGTTTTATCTGGAATAGGTAAAGAATTCTTAGAATTCAGTAATAAAAGATAGACCAATTAAAAAACAGGTAAAGATTTTGAATAGACGTTTCTCCAAAGACTATATGCAGGGGGCCAATAAATATGTGGGGTTTAGGGCACTCTCCATCCACCTTCTGATGTCTATGTCAGAAGCTTTCTCTGTCTGTTTTTCACTTTAATAAAACTCTGCTACACAAAAGTTCTTTAAAAAAAATTAAAAAAATAAATAAATATGTGGGTTTTCCCAGGGGGCACTAGTGGTAAATAACCCACCTGTCAGTGCAGACTTAAGAGACACTAGTTCAATCCCTAGACGGGGCAGATCCCCTGGAGAAGGAAACGGCAACCCACTCCAGTGTTCTTGTCTGGAGAATCTCATGGACAGAGGAGCCTGGCGGGCTACAGTCCATAGGGTTGTAAAGAGTCAGACACTACTGAAGCGACCTAGCACAGCACAATACACATTGAAAAGATGCTCAGCATCATGGGAGATGCAAATCAAAACCACAATGAGATACCACTTTGCACCGCTGAGAGTTCTAGAATCAAAAAGTCTGATCAATACAACTGTTGGCAAGGATTTGTAGAAACTGGTCCCCTCATGCACTGCTGGTAGAAGTGAAAGTAGTGGAGCTGCTTTGGAAAACAGCCGGGTGGTTCCTCACGTGGCTAAACAGAGAGTTTCTACAGGATTAGCTATTCTGCTCCCAGGTATATACCCCCCAAAAATGAAAACGACGTACACACAAAAGCCTGTACATAAACATGGAAAAAACTCGTGTCCATCAGCTGATGAGTGGATAAACAAAAGTGATGTGTCCATACGTTGGAATATTATTTGGCAAGAAAAAGGAGTGAAACGGTGACTCAGTGGCACAGAATCAGTCTGCAATGTGGGAGGTGCAGGTTTGATTCCCAGGGTGGAAGGATCCCCTGGAGAAGGGAATGGCAACCCACTCTAGTATTCTTGCCTGGGAAATCTTATGGACAGAGGAGCCTGGCTGCCGTCCACGGGGTTGCAAAAGAGTCAGATGTGACTTAGCAACTAAACANGAGGTGCAGGTTTGATTCCCAGGGTGGAAGGATCCCCTGGAGAAGGGAATGGCAACCCACTCTAGTATTCTTGCCTGGGAAATCTTATGGACAGAGGAGCCTGGCTGCCGTCCACGGGGTTGCAAAAGAGTCAGATGTGACTTAGCAACTAAACAGCAACAACTAAACGCCCCAACACAGAGCTTGAAAACAATCTGCTGAGTGAATATAGTGAGTCACAAAAAGACCACATATTGTGTGATCCCATTTATGTGAAATGTGCTGAATGGCAAATCTGTGGAGACTGAAAATAGATTCATGGTTGCCTAGGATTGGGGTTGAGAGGTTGGGGCAAATGGGGAGTGACTGCTAATAAGCACAGGATTTCTTAAAATGTTCTAAGGTTGGTTGTGCTGACGGTTGCACAGCTCTCTGCAACTATTGAGTTATATGCTTGAAATTAGTGAGTTGTGTGATATGTAGATTATATCTCAACTAGCTGTTATTTTAAAAACAAAACACCAAGAGCAAGGGATGGTGTCTATCCATCCCTCCCCCGCCGCCCCCACTGCCGGTAGTCTCCCTCTTTGCCCATCTCAGATTTCTAGCAGAGGGAGGTCTTTTGCATCCTGTTCCTTCGGAGGTATTTGGGACCCTCCTCTTTCTCCCCTGCCATCCCTTTAGTCCTCTTCTTAGAAAGTAGAATATGCCTCATTCCCTACCCACATATCACTGAAACTTTTCCGTTCTAATCTTGAATCTCGTTTTCTCATATGGGCTGTCTGGATCTAAGTTAATTATCCTGGAAGCAGTTGACTTCATCTGCCATCAGCTGGTCCCACTGGCACAGGTCATGTGTGCTGGGGCAAGACCCAGGCTTGTCTCTTCCTCTGTAGCCGTCTGGGGACATCTGGAATCTGGTCTCAATGCCAAGGGGCCAGGAGAGCCTGCAGCACCCAGCACAGGCCTCCAGGGGAAAGAGAGGTGGGTTTGTTTTTAATGTCAAGAACTGTTCAGTTGCTCAGTCATGTCCAACTCTTTGTGACACCATGGACTGCAGAATGTCAGGCCTCCCTGTCCATCGCCAACTCCTGGAGCTTGCTCAAACTCATGTCTGTTGAATCAGTGGTGCCACCCAACCATCTCATCCTCTGTCGTCCCTTTCTCCTCCTGCCTTCAATCTTTCCCAGCATCAGGGNAACTCTTTGTGACACCATGGACTGCAGAATGTCAGGCCTCCCTGTCCATCGCCAACTCCTGGAGCTTGCTCAAACTCATGTCTGTTGAATCAGTGGTGCCACCCAACCATCTCATCCTCTGTCGTCCCTTTCTCCTCCTGCCTTCAATCTTTCCCAGCATCAGGGTCTTTTCTAATGAGTCAGCTCTTTGCATTAAGTGGAACCCGCCCTTAAAGAGCTTACTCCTTAGAAGAATCTTGTAGTCTTTCTGCCCAACTATTAGTAGTAGTAATAGTAAGCTTTTTAAAGGCATTCTTGACATTAAAAAATTCTGAGCAGGTTAGACATGTAATGCTTTATGATTTCAATTGATCATTGAAAATGAAAACTTTTCATGCAAATTGTGCTTGGTTCGTTCTGTGGAGACAAAGTGGTTGGAGGTTTGCTTGACCTCATTCAGATGCAGAGATAATGCCCACTACCCTGTGCTGGTCGTCAGTCTGTGAAGCTTGCCATTGATTTGCTGGGAGCTTTGACCTTGAAGAGGTCACTGGCCTTTTTGCACCTCATTTTCCTCATCTGTCTAGTGGGAAGTATGTCTGCCCTGTTGGCCTTGAAATTTGGTTTGACGAGCAGTGAGGGCCTGTGTAGGCACGTTGGGGCCTTGGACCATGGGGTCAATGTGACATCCAGGAGAGGCAGGTCCCCTGCACCCCTCTGGCCCCTGCCACTCTTCCTGTGAGGCTGCAGCCTCCTCAGTTCCTCCCCTTGGGCTGCCTGGGAGCCTGGGGGTATCACAAAGCTGCTTCATGTGGGTCCTGGAGAAGTGAGGTGGGGTGGGCTCAAGAGAAGGAAAAGTCAGTTTTTAGAGCCCAAAGAGGGGGCAGTAGCTCCCAGATTTAAGGCTTCTGTGAACTGTTTTTAAAAAAATTATATTTTTAAAAGTTAGGGCCAAGATAGGGTTTCTAACTTCCAATTTCATCACATAAGGGCATAAAACATTCTCATCTACTATNCTCAAGAGAAGGAAAAGTCAGTTTTTAGAGCCCAAAGAGGGGGCAGTAGCTCCCAGATTTAAGGCTTCTGTGAACTGTTTTTAAAAAAATTATATTTTTAAAAGTTAGGGCCAAGATAGGGTTTCTAACTTCCAATTTCATCACATAAGGGCATAAAACATTCTCATCTACTATTATTCAGTTCAGTTCAGTCGCTCAGTCGTGTCCGACTCTTTGCGACCCCATGAATTGCAGCACACCAGGCCTCCCTGTCCATCACCAACTCCCAGAGTTCACTCAGACTCACGTCCATCGAGTCAGTGATGCCATCCAGCCATCTCATCCTCTGTCGTCCCCTTGTCCTCCTGCCCCCAATCCCTCCCAGCATCAGAGACTTTTCCAATGAGTCAACTCTTCGCTAATAGAAGAGATATTTTATTTTATTCTTCATTTCCTTCCTTATTTTTACTGAAGGATTGTTGATTTATAATGGTGTGTTAGTTTGAGGTGTACAGCAGAGTGAGTCAGCTATATGTCTGCATATACATGGTACATATATTTCAGATTCTTTTCCATTTTGGATTATTATAAGACATTGAATATAGTTTCCTGTGCTACCCAGGAGGACCTCGGTGGTTAGTGGTGTGAGTGTAGTAGTGTGTATCTGCTAATCCCATGCTTCTGATTTATCCCTCCCCCTCATTCTGCCCCCTGTGGTAACCCTAAGTCTGTTTTCTTTGTCTGTGAGCCTGTCTCTGTTTTGTAAATAATTTCATGTGTCTTTTTTTGGATTTCACATACAAGCGACATCATACAGCGCGTCTTTGTCTGACTCACAGGCGGTCCTCATCTTCACCCCCTGGGCCCAGCACCCTCTCCGCCGTATTCGGCTCTCAGCCTCGTACACCAGCTCCCTCTTTTCTTCATTCCATGAATGTTTTCTGGGGGCCTCCTACCTGCCAGTCAGCTCAGAGGCCTCTTGGGAGCCCCAGGTGACCGCATTCTTCCCTTCACGTAAGAGGCCACCTCCCTCCGCTGCTCTCTTAAACAGGACCTCTCATCTCTTCTCAGGAATTCTGGCCTGAAACTAGGGCCCACGTGCCCAAATCAAGGCCAAGGTCAGAGTCAGCCATGTCACAACCACTTGCCAGGGCTCCCGGGGTCTCCCTTGTACTCCTTGGACAGAGGCGTGAGCCAGGCTTCCAGGCTCGTTGCTTGGCTGGCGGGAGGCAAGGCCAGGTCTGTTGGCCTCAAAGCCCTCATTCTTTCCATCATGTCATATCGTCAAGGCAGGGACCAGGGGTCCAACTACGTGACTCCTTTTTGCTCCTTTCTGGGTTCTTCCGGACACCCTGGGGTGGCAGGTTCACATGCGGGCTTGTTGTACAAAGTGCCTGAGATTTTTCAAGGGCGCCTGACCCTAAATACCCAGCCCCGTGGGATGGTCTAGTGAGAAAACTTTGTGACGCAGCCTTTGTCTCACAAACTGTGGTCACCTCCTCATAGGTCCTTCGATGGACCGGTCCACTGAGCCTCCTGCAGGTGCCAGGCACCGTGTTAAGTCTGGGGAAACAGAGATGAGGGAGATGGTGACCTTGTGCCCTGGGAGCTCACAGACTAGCAGAAGGTCAGGGGATAAAGCAGGCCTGTGCACCCAGCCTTTGGAAGGTCCCTGGGAACCACGGGCGGGACCTTCCTGGGGTGGGTGGCGGAGCAAAGATTTAAAAAACTTTTTTGGCTATTCTGGGTCTTACTTGCTCTAGTTGCAGAGAGCAGGGGCTAACTCTTCGTTGCGGAGCCCGGGCTTCTCATTGCGGCGGCTTCCCTTGTTGTGGAGCTCGGGCTCTAGGCGCGTGGGCTTCAGTAGTTGGGGCACGCAGGCTAAGCAGTTGCGGTTCCAGCTCTCGAGCCCAGCTCAGGAGTCATGGCTCATGGTCTAGTTGCTCTGCAGCATTTAGGATCATCGTGGATCAGGGATCGAACCCGTGTTCCCTGCATTGGCAGGCAGACTCTTACCCACTGCTACTGGGGAGGTCTGAGAGAGGACTTTTTTGAATTGGGTTTTGAAGGGTGCCTTAGAGTCTGCCAGGACAGCCATACAATTAGCGGATTGCTAAAAAGCGAGGATCAACAGTGGTGTTCAGTCCTGGAGACTGTCTGTGTTAGTGTGTGTGGCGACGCCCTGGAAGGAGCTGGGAAAGTCAATAACTGTTTGACTTCCTTTATTTACTTACTGCCCAGGGCTCAAGGAGAGTGAGAAGGTAGTTTTGCAAAGACATTGGAAGAATAAACTCCACGAGGGCATACACATTTTTTTCCAGGTAGATAAAGAGAGACCTTATTAATAATGTTTCTGTGGGCTCTGTTTGACCTTGCTCTGAGGCCTCAGAAATCGGTCCTTTTCTCTGTTATTTGGAGACAGGGGCCCCTGGCCTAGGCGATGGGCTCTGTTTTGCAGACTGTGTTCTTGTCTGTGGAATATCAGTCACGTAACACTCATTTACTTCAGGACTTGTATGGAGTGGGGTGGGGATGTGTGAGCCATTTGGCAAAATATCCTTGCTCATAATTGGCAAGAGGACCGGGCTGAAGACGTTCTGTCTGAAGGCCGACTCCACGGTCCAGATGAGGTCCTGGGCTGCCCCCCACATGTCGGGGGAGAGATGATGGAGGTGGGGTACAGAGAGAAGGTGGGAGTGACCGACAGACACGGACAGACCTGCAGAGAGGAAGAGGCGAGGAGGGAGGGGAGAGAGGGAGGGGAGAGACAGAGAGACACAGGGACATGGAATGAGAGCTGGGAAGAGACGTGCAGAATAGGAGAGAGACGGGGGAGGGAGACTGAGAAAGACAGAAGGAAGTGGGGATGGACAGGGAGAGAGACGCAGGGACGTGATGGCAGAGGTGGAGAGACAGGGAGAGAGACGTGCACAGAGGGAGACGTGCAGAGGCAGCGGACACCCTACCCCGGACCCTGGGGTACGCCCCGTGAACCCACGCGGCCACCGGCTTTCCTGGTGACTCAGACAGTAAAGCGTCTGTCTGTAGTGCAGGAGATCTGAGATCGATCCCTGAGTCGGGAAGATCCCCTGGAGAAGGAAATGGCAACTCACTCCCGTACTCTTGCCTGGAAAATCCCATGGACGGAGGAGCCTGGTGGGCTATGGTGCATGGGTTGCAAAGAGTTGGACATGACTGAGCGACGTCACTTTCTTTATCTATCAATTGATACCCAGCAAGGTTAGGTAACCTGCTTAAGGACACACAGCTCCCGNGGGCGGGACCTTCCTGGGGTGGGTGGCGGAGCAAAGATTTAAAAAACTTTTTTGGCTATTCTGGGTCTTACTTGCTCTAGTTGCAGAGAGCAGGGGCTAACTCTTCGTTGCGGAGCCCGGGCTTCTCATTGCGGCGGCTTCCCTTGTTGTGGAGCTCGGGCTCTAGGCGCGTGGGCTTCAGTAGTTGGGGCACGCAGGCTAAGCAGTTGCGGTTCCAGCTCTCGAGCCCAGCTCAGGAGTCATGGCTCATGGTCTAGTTGCTCTGCAGCATTTAGGATCATCGTGGATCAGGGATCGAACCCGTGTTCCCTGCATTGGCAGGCAGACTCTTACCCACTGCTACTGGGGAGGTCTGAGAGAGGACTTTTTTGAATTGGGTTTTGAAGGGTGCCTTAGAGTCTGCCAGGACAGCCATACAATTAGCGGATTGCTAAAAAGCGAGGATCAACAGTGGTGTTCAGTCCTGGAGACTGTCTGTGTTAGTGTGTGTGGCGACGCCCTGGAAGGAGCTGGGAAAGTCAATAACTGTTTGACTTCCTTTATTTACTTACTGCCCAGGGCTCAAGGAGAGTGAGAAGGTAGTTTTGCAAAGACATTGGAAGAATAAACTCCACGAGGGCATACACATTTTTTTCCAGGTAGATAAAGAGAGACCTTATTAATAATGTTTCTGTGGGCTCTGTTTGACCTTGCTCTGAGGCCTCAGAAATCGGTCCTTTTCTCTGTTATTTGGAGACAGGGGCCCCTGGCCTAGGCGATGGGCTCTGTTTTGCAGACTGTGTTCTTGTCTGTGGAATATCAGTCACGTAACACTCATTTACTTCAGGACTTGTATGGAGTGGGGTGGGGATGTGTGAGCCATTTGGCAAAATATCCTTGCTCATAATTGGCAAGAGGACCGGGCTGAAGACGTTCTGTCTGAAGGCCGACTCCACGGTCCAGATGAGGTCCTGGGCTGCCCCCCACATGTCGGGGGAGAGATGATGGAGGTGGGGTACAGAGAGAAGGTGGGAGTGACCGACAGACACGGACAGACCTGCAGAGAGGAAGAGGCGAGGAGGGAGGGGAGAGAGGGAGGGGAGAGACAGAGAGACACAGGGACATGGAATGAGAGCTGGGAAGAGACGTGCAGAATAGGAGAGAGACGGGGGAGGGAGACTGAGAAAGACAGAAGGAAGTGGGGATGGACAGGGAGAGAGACGCAGGGACGTGATGGCAGAGGTGGAGAGACAGGGAGAGAGACGTGCACAGAGGGAGACGTGCAGAGGCAGCGGACACCCTACCCCGGACCCTGGGGTACGCCCCGTGAACCCACGCGGCCACCGGCTTTCCTGGTGACTCAGACAGTAAAGCGTCTGTCTGTAGTGCAGGAGATCTGAGATCGATCCCTGAGTCGGGAAGATCCCCTGGAGAAGGAAATGGCAACTCACTCCCGTACTCTTGCCTGGAAAATCCCATGGACGGAGGAGCCTGGTGGGCTATGGTGCATGGGTTGCAAAGAGTTGGACATGACTGAGCGACGTCACTTTCTTTATCTATCAATTGATACCCAGCAAGGTTAGGTAACCTGCTTAAGGACACACAGCTCCCGAGTCCAGGGTGGAGACTGTCTTCTAGCCCAAGGGTCTAGGGGGTGGCTTTGAATTAGGCCTCGAAGGACAGTTTGAGGGGAAAAGCTCCAGGTGGGACAGGTAATGCAGACATTGCAGGAGTGGAGGCATCTGCTCTATGCTGGACCCCCAGGGGTGGGCCTCACACACACTGTCCCCTTCACCTGCAGCCACTCAGAAAGGCTCAGTAACTGGATGGGATAGGGATCCAGTCTGTCTGGCCCCAAAGCAAGCCCATGACTTGTGGCCACACCACCCTGGGGCTTGGCTGGGGAGGAAAGAGCACCCGAGTTATCTCCCCAGTGTTGGCAGCTCTAAGCGAGCGGCCAGTGTACTGAGAAGCTCTCCCCTTTATTCTCCGATGCCTCCTGTGGGGTCCAAGGCCCAGTAGCCTCCCCCAGACCTCAGCTCACCCAGTCCCCCAGGTCCAGCTCCTCCCCTGGGCTCCCATGAGTGTCTCAAGCTCCACCACGTTTGGGAGCTCACACTTTCACTGGTTACCCAACCCTCAATCCTAGCTGTAAATCCTCCTTGTCTTTAAAGCTGCTTAAACAGTGATGCTGGGACTTCCATGGTGGTCCAGTGGCTAAGACTTCATGCTTCCAAAGCAGGGGGCTGAGGTTTAATTCCTGGCCAGGGAACTAGATCCCGAGTGCCACAACTAAGACCAGATGCAGCCAAAATAAAAAACAAACAATGAACCAAAATAGTGATGCGCTCTACCTGTAGGATGGGTTCTTCCTGCTCCTACTGTGAGCTCACATCATCCATGCAGGCAACTGTGTCCTTTTATAAAGGTTCCAGGGCCGAGTGGGGTGGGGGAGGACTGCTGGGCACCCACGGGAGCTTGGAGGTGGCCGAGGGAGCAGGTGACAGCCACATGGTGGAGTTCACGCGCCCTGGCCCAGCCCTGGTCGTGTGTACCCTTTCTCTAGTATCCTTCTTTCCCGGACAAGCATTTTCCTTATTCATTCGCAGTGCCTCCTATCTTACTCCTTCATCTACGGCATGAGCTGAGTGATACCAGCTCTAGTCTCACACCTTCTGTGGTGCTGGTGTGGGCAGAGGCTGCAGCAGGTGCTGATAAACGACCCAAGATGGATACGGGAGGGAGCCGGCCCTAGTGGGCTGGGACACAGCGTCCACAGAATTCTGCCCCAGTCAGTTTCACATCATCGCCGGTGATGCGATTCCTCCAAGGAGTGTATTAGGGAGGGCAGAAATGCCCTCTCTTGCATCGTTATTAGATTCCTGTAAATTAAGCGTAGAACCAGAATGTTCTCTTAAACATCACGACCATCCCTCCCCACGAGGTGTTTGCAGAAGGCTTGTTATTTACTCCTGTTGTTTTCCACACTTGCAGTTTAGAAAAGAAAATCGAGAAATCGTGTTTCTGTTCGCCCATACAGTCCCATCCCCAACAGCAATAACAAGAGAACCGTCTTCCTGTTATGAAATCGCTACAACCTCTTTAGGCAGGAAGAATGTTTTGTTACCAGGAAAGAGAAAGCATAAGCAGCAGAGGGAGTGGGTGGGTGGGGAGCGGCCGCACCTCCCCAGGTGGACCCCCCTCAGGCCTGCTAACCTGCAGACACTAGCTGTGACCTTGAGCTATACCACCTGCCGTTCATCTTCCTCTCAGCCTGCTTCCTTCTACGTTTCCCAGAAGCCTTTGTTCTGGTCCACAGTGAATTGCCGGGAGAAGGAAGATTGTCTCTAGCTAAACATGGTCCTGCTTGCAAGGACTCTGGCCCCACTTTATAATGGACAAGTATGTAATGTCAGGTTGTCAGGATAGCCGTGTCTAGCCTTACTCTTTTAATAGAAAATCCAAGGAGAGAAACGAGAATAAATCAGTAGTGAAACCATCTGAAGAGCCTCCTCTGACTTCAGAATTTCTTGGCGGTCATGACAGTGGCTGTCTGGTGGGCAGAGGTGCAGACTGGCCCACTCCCCTTCCTCCAGATGGAGTTGAGCCTGACAGGTGATCTGGCCACCCCTGGCCGGGTGCTTTTGTGTCCAAAGGCCTGCCTTTTACCTGGTTTCTCCCGCATCTGTTTTCCTTGGTAGTCCCTGCAGGAGAGAGATTGAAGACTGGCAGTTAAGAAGCTGAGATGAGGCAACTTCATGTCCCAGCCATCCCCAGTCCTGCCCCATCCTCCTGGCTGAGCTCAGAGAGTCAGCATGGAGAGCCCCTCCCCAACCCTCTGCCCTGAGCCCCAGCGACTGGGGCCTGTCTCTCTGCAGAAGGAGCCTCCTGGTTAGAGACCTGGGCCTCAGAGGCCAGAAAGCCACGTCTTTGAACTGTGAACATGCCGGCCTTCCTGGCCCGCCAGGTGGTGGGTGACCTCACCCTCCAAACCCAGACCATCCACAGCACCCACTTCCTTTCTGCCCAGGACCCTGGCTTTAGTGACATCGTGGCCCTAATGTCAGGCCAGCTTCTCTCCACCCTGAGCGAGGTGCCCCCTGGCCAAGTCCAGCAATCCCAGCAGTGGTGGGTGATTCTGTTTCCATATTTAGGGTTGCAGTAATACACACGGAAAACCCTTTCCAGCGGAAGTTTGGTTCCTCTTTCTTCCCCATCTTGAAAGACCCTGCCTTTGCCCTCCGCTTCCTTGCACATCATCACCCTCGGCTTAGCACGAGGACTAACCCTTCACTCACTTGTTCTTCATCAATCATTCTTCAGCTGACAATCCCCTGGATCTCGTTTCGAGGGCGCTGGTCACTAGCAAAGGCTTCCAGTCTCTCAAGGGCGGTCAGACCCCAGGAGCACCCTGATGGAGGCTAAAGTGGGAGGCCTGACTGCCTCAAGGTTCGGGGTGTTGGGGAGGCATTCCTGGAAGGGGCTGTGAGGGGAGAGCTCACTAGGGGCAGGGAGGCGGCGGGGTGGGTCCAGGCACATGAAGCCTTGTTCAAGAGGCTGAGACGTTCCATGGACATCCCCCCTGCCCCCATCACCTCCAGGAAAGGTGGGCTGAGCTTTTGGAGCCTATCTGATGGCCTTTTATGAAATACTGAAAAGTGGAAAGCAAGGACAATAAAACCAGACCTCATCAGACTTCGCTTGGGAGAACGAATCCCCTGTGATGGGAAACCAGCCATCTTCTGAGCACGAGGCCTGAGCCCTGCGCATGGTCCAGGGTGGTTCGCTGGGGGTCTCACCCGTCTCTCTTCTACTTCCCTTTGGTCCTCCTCCTCTCTCTTCCTTCCATCACACTTTTCGTCACTTAGCAGCCATCTCTCAGTAGCTTACTCAGGCATGTGCCATGCATCTGTGAGTAGCTGGGACCCTGTGGGAGTGAGATGGCCAGACACAAGCCCTGCTCTCATGGAGCTCATCCCCTGGCCTGTTGGCTGGGGGCGTCTGTGCCTATAAATATTAGATCAGGATGGGTGTGGCTATCCTGGAAACCCTGGTGTATATGGCCACCCTGGAGCATTAGATGGTCATGGTCCCCACGTGCTGGGGGTTGGTCAGGAGGGGGTGGGGGATGAAAGAAAGAGCAAGCTGGTCTCATTTTCTCTCCGTCTTAGAGTGAGGAATGTGCACAAAAGGACTCACATCTGGCTTTCTCTGAAATTGGAATCAGTTACCTTTCATTGTTATTGTTCAGTTGCTAAGTCGTGTCCGACACTCTGCGACCCCCTGGACTGCAGCACACCAGGCTTCCCTGTCCTTCACTGCCTTCTGGCGTTTGCTCAGATTTATGTCCATTGAGTTGGTGATGCCATCCAAACATCTCATTGTCTGTCGCTCCCTTCTCCGCCTGCTCTCAGGCTTTTCCCAGCATCGGGGTCTTTTGCAGTGAGTCAGCTTTTTGCATCAGGTGGCCAAAATACTGGAGCTTCAGCTTCAACATCAGTTACCTTAATTGCTTTCAAATGACTGGAAGGGAGAACTCCCAGCAAAGGATCTTGGCCAAGTCCAGCTCTCTCCTCATTGTTTTCGTGAAGCCAGTCCCATCTGGGACTTGAGATGGTCGACTTGTCAGTTACTTTGTTCCCTGAGCTGTGTAATGCTTACTAACGTTCTGCTCACAGCCTTTCTTAGGTTGTAGATGTTGCTCTCTTATATCCGAAGGCTGGGCTCTCTTATGGAGAAGGCGATGGCACCCGACTCCAGTGCTCTTGCCTGGAGAATCCCAGGGACGGAGGAGCCTGATGGGCTGCAGTCCATGAGGTCTTGAAGAGTCAGACACAACTGAGCGATTTCACTTTCACTTTTCACTTTCATGCACTGGAGAAGGAGATGGCAACCCACTCCAGTGTTCTTGCCTGGAGAATCCTAGGGATGGGGGAGATGGGGGAGCCTGGTGGGCTGCCATCTCTGGGGTCGCAAAGAGTCAGACATGGCTGAAGCGACTTAGCAGCAGCAGCAGCAGCAGCAGGGCTCTCTTATGGTGACCGTGTCTTTCGATAATCCCGTTAATAACATTTCCATGGCTCTTGAAAGCCTGCCGAGTGCTTTCATATACATCAGCTAATTTGATTCATGCAATATCCCCAGGAACTGGGGTTCTCGCCTCTCTTTCATAAGGAGGAAACTGAGACTCAGAGAGGTCGAGTGATGCGTCTAAGGTCACATAGCCAATACACGGTTGAGCAGAACCTCTGTGCTGGTTCGATTTGACTGTGCGGTCCTTGAGTTTGGGTTTCTCAATCCTGCCAGTCTTTATTGAGTGCTTGCTGTAGGCAGTATCAAAGGGGAGAGTGGAGCGCAGGCAATAGCAGGCACAGCTGCTAGGCAGACTGGTGGCTTTGGGGGAGGGTGGCAGCCTCGGGCCAGGGGAAGAGCCCCGGGCAGGCGTGTGGGTGGCGCCTGGACCATCAGGTGGGGACAGCACCTGTGGGAGGCTAGTATAGCAGCAGGCAGAGCCTCGAATGCCTCTGGGTCCTGCTCCCCTGAGAGGTTCAGGCTGGGGTTCTTGGGGGTTGATTTCTATGGAGAGACACCCGGGGAGAGTGGCAAGAGTGGGGCAGGGCCGTTTCTACTGTCCCTTGTTTAGATGGGCCTTCGTTCCTTCGGGAAAGAAAGGTGATCCTGGGATGGAAGGAGGCCCAGGCCTTCACAATGGGCTATTGTGGGCTGCAGCCAGTTGGCAGCCAGACGCGGGAATGGAGCAGTCCCTGTGCTTATCTGCAGACAAGGGATCCCATTTCTGCCACTGCAGAGAGAGGGAGGCAGGCCGCAAGGCTGTGCAAAATGCCCACTTGTTTCGGGGGGCACCCGCATGGCACCTGCCCCGGCCCCCACGCTGATGGGGGTGGGGAGCGCTGCCTACCCTGTCCTCTGTCAGATAGAAGTGCTCATTAAGGGGCTGCTTTGAATGGTGGCTTTTAGCAGAGCCCTGGCCTGTATTCCTTCCTTTGTGGCTCAGCTGGTAAAGAATCCGCTGGTAAAGAATCCTAATGCTGGAGATCTGGGTTCGATCCCTGGGTTGGGGAAGATCTCCTGAAGAAGGGAAAGGCTACCCAGTCCACTATTCTGCCCTGGAGAATTCCATGTACTGTTATAGTCCACGGGGTTGCAAAGAGTCAGACATGACTGAAGCGATTTTTTACTTCACTTTCACACTGGCCTGTATTAGAAAGGATGAGGTCGAGTGATTCCTGAGTAGCAAGGGATCTTAGAGGACTGCGTGGCTGGGACTCTCCAGCTCAGAAAGGGTAAGTGGTTTTCCCAAAGACACAAAGCCTCTCGGAACCATTCTGTCTAGCTCATGCTGAGTTTTTTGAGGTTTCTTTCTTTCTTTTTTTTGAAATGGGCTTTGAAGATAAGTGGGATTCTCTCTCTCTCTCTCTCTCTCTTTTTTTAAAGACAAATGTAGTAAAGAGCAGTGTAGCCATTCTTCTGAGATCAGCGTGACACTGTGGCCAGGAGGAAGAGCGTTTCTGATTCAGAGGGCTTGGCCATGTGAAGGGAGCAGTGTGCCCACCGGTGTGGGCGGGTGGAGGTCCCCCCACCGCCATCATCTCCATTCTGCAGCCCCCAGACTCGGCCGTGTCCACTTGCGCTCTCTCGTAAATTTTCCTGCAGCATTTCGGTTCTATGAGAGATGCTGAGGTGTCTCTGTGTTTCTAGAAGAGGTGACCCACTCCCCTCAGAACCACCGGGGGAGCTGGCTGGGTAAGTGAGACTCCTTGGATCTCTCACACCTGCCGATTGGAATCCCCATGGCAAGGCCTGGAACCTGCATTTTAAACCAGCTCCCAAGGTCAGCCAAGGTGTGAGTGCCCCTTGCCTGGAGCCAGGACGGAGGTTCAGATCTTGAGCGTGCCCTGTGGCTGTGCCCTCAGATCAGCCGTTTCCCAGTCCCCGAGCCTTGGGATTTAGCCTGCCTTCAAGGTCAAGATCGCCTAAGGTGTAGAAAATGTTCAGTGCCTGGGGCGTAGCGGCCTTCAGTGGCCCTGCTCACTGGTGATCAGGGCAGGGTGATTTGGGGTGCAGAGGGGTGCAGGCGCTGGGTGGTGGGATGTGCCCGCTGGGAAGATGTCTGGCCATGAGCAGCCTCCTGGAGGAGGTGGGCTTTGGGACTGGGGAAGAGACTGCGTTTAGGGCCTCAAAGCTGCAGCTTACAGAAGAGCCTATAGGGACTCCTGGAGATGGTGCCCTCTGGCCCTCTGTCGGGTACCCGGGCTCCCAGAACTTGGGGTTCTTGGGGGCACTCAGAGTTGGCTTCTTGCTTGGGGAGGTGGTGTAGGAGTACACCCACACACTTGCCCTTCCCTTGGGGCTCTTGATTCTCCGAGTGTTGTCTGTCATATCCTCTGCCCTCTGGAGCAGCCACAGACTGGGAGGGGCTGACGGAGGCCCTGGTGCCTGTGGAGGAGCCCCCAGGACCACCTGAACCTGACAGCTGTTGAGAGGACACTCTCCCTTACTGGTTTTCGTGGCACTTCCTTTCCCTTCCCCTGACTGCCTCCTTGCCCAAGTGTCCCTGCCCCTCCTGTCATGCCTTTCCCCCTTTCCTGGGGGGACCGAGCCCCCTCCTCTGTGCCTGCAGCCCTCCCACGGCAGGGGCAGCACCTGCTTACAGGAGATGAGGGTCCTGCCACCACCCTCCCCCAACACCCTGTATTCCCACTGTGTATCCTTTAGTAGCTGGGACCTTGAACTCAGGAAGGCCCTTTCCTGAGCTGCACGCTCCCGCATCTAGGTGAGGTCACCTAGGTGTCACCAGGCACGTGCACCCTGGCCCCTCTGACACCAGCCTGAAAATGACTCGCCCCAGGGAGCCGGGTGGGAGGGATTTGGAGGGATTTGTGTCCCCCTCCCTTGTACACACACACACAGACACACAGACACACAGACACACACACACCCTTGTACACACACACACACACACACCCTTGTACACACAGACACACACACACACACAGACAGACACACACACACACACACAGACACACACACACACACACACACACACACACACACACACACACAGACACACACACACACACACACACACACACACACACACGCACACACACACACACACAGACGCACAGACGCACACACACAGACACACAGAGACGCGCACACACACACACACACACACACACAGACACACACACACACAGACACACACACAGACACACACACAGACACACACACACACACACACACACACACACGCTCCGCCGGAGCCGAGTGGGGAGGATTTGTGTCCAAGAAACTGAGGTCTTTGGAACTAGAACTCAGGTCCTCTGACCCTGCTTTTGCCCCTGCCCGGTGATGCTCTTGGACAGTAAGTGAAAGTGAAAGCCACTCAGTTGTGTCCAACTCTTTTTGACCCCAGGGACTATACAGTCCACGGAATTCTCCAGACCAGAATACTGGAGTGGGTAGCTGTTCCCTTCCGCAGGGCGTCTTACCAACCCAGGGATTGAACCCAGGTCTCCTGCATTGCAAGCGGATTCTTTACCAGCTGAGTGGGTGCCCTCGCCATATACCTGCCCCAGGCCTTCAAGTTTCACCCAGGCTCTGAGAAGACAGGGCACAAGGGGAGCCCCGAGAAGCCGATCTGGGCCTAGCCCGGCTCTTCTGCTTGCTGGAACCCGCCCCACCCCCTTCTTCCTGAGGCCGCACCTCTCCTGCTGGATGCAAGTCCCCACCACCTGTGTCCTGTGGGCCTGCCCTGGGCACCCACCAGACCGGAATGTGGACCCTGAGGGGGGCTTCGTGCACCAGAAGCGCTTCCTACTGGGCTCCTGAAAATAGCAGTCTCAAAGCACCTGCAGCTCTGGTTTTCCCCGGGCACGTGTGTCTGGCCATCCCCAGCTGACGGCACTTGGCCCACCTGATCTGAAGCCTCCCTCCTCCGTGGCCCGTCCATAGCCTCAGCCTCCCACCTCAGTGGCTCCAGCCTTACCTCTGTGGCTGCTGGTCCCTGCCCTGCCTGCCTCTGGGCTCCCGCAGCCCTGCACTCCCCTGGACTGTATGCTGTCCTGGTTTCTACTCCTCGGCATGGACACTGCCCATGCATCTCTGAGCCTCCAGCAGTGGGCGCAGGGAGCCCCTGGCACGTGACGCCAGTGATTTGACCTCAGATCAAGGAGGCTAGAGCTGCAGGAGGAGAAGGCAATGGCACCCCACTCCAGCACTCTTGCCTGGAAAATCCCATGGACGGAGGAGCCTGGTAGGCTGCAGTCCATGGGGTCGCTAACAGTCGAACACGATTGAGCAACTTCACTTTCCCTTTTTACTTTCATGCACTGGAGAAGGAAATGGCAACCCACTCCAGTGTTCTTGCCTGGAGAATCCCAGGGATGGGGAAGCCTGGTGGGCTTCCGTCTATGGGGTCGCACAAAGTCGGACACGACTAAAGCGACTTAGCAGCAGCAGCAGCAGAGCTGCAGGAGCCCCTGAATTTTTGTCAAAGTACCAGAAAAGCTCTTGTCCCCTTGCACGGCCCCCTGACTAGAGCCCCCCACGGATCCTTGGAATTGCAGTGAGCCTCGTGCTGGGGGTGGGTTTGCCCTGGACACCTGCGCTGCCCAGGGTCCTCGTGAGTCACATGGCTCTTAGTGCCTGCCCGGGACTTCGCAAGTGCACGTGTGTAGGTGTGTGTTAGTGTGTGCGTGCCCACAGGTGTGCACCCATGGTCGCTGGACTGGAGGCCCCAAGTGCAGGGCAGATCCCTCTCCTCTTTGTCCACCAGACTGGCATTTAATCCCATGGTCAGTGAGCTTTGGTGACTGCTGGGGACCTTCCTCAGCATCCTTTCGATGCCTCATGATGCTGCAGGTGCTCAGTTTCTGAGCTCCGTGTGTCACGTCCTCGTTGCTCCCTGGCACACCTCCCATGATCTCCGCAGTATTTCCTCTGGGTCACTGCCACCTTCCCCGACTGCCCCCAGGGACAGCATGGGGCACTGGGGCTCCGGGTCCCAGGTGTGTGTTTGGGTTTGAATGATGCGTGTTTACTGAACTTCCCTGCCGCCCGCACCAGCAGCTCCAAATGACATTTCAGGAATTGAATTACGACATTTCGGTACTTGCCGAATCCAGGAATAGATAATTTGATTATATCTGTTGGAAGTCATTGCCACAACTGGCTCCGTTTCTTCGCCAACATCCCTCCCTCGTGGGGAGAGAGAGCAGAGGGATGCCACAAGCCCTGGATTGTCCTCGGAGTGCGTCTCCCAAGCTGGTGGCCGCCGGTGGCCTTTTCTTGGGGTTGGGGAGAAGCCCTAGGCTGCCCCCAGGCAGGACCCGGGCCTGCCTTGTGTGCCCCTGGTGCCCGATTGCCCAGCCTGCCCTGAGTGGCAGAGCTGACCCAGCACCCAGGCCGGCTGAAGGTGCTGCTTCAGGGTGGCGGCCAAGGCAGAGGTCTGTTCCTCCTGCGTGAGGGGCCAGGGAGCGGGCGGCCCCGCTGTGCCTGAAGCTGCATCAGGACTCTCCAGGCCTGATCTCTGGGCTCCATCTCGCCTCTTCTAGGTTGTTTCTTTGAGGCTCACATGTCCCATGGCCCCAGCAGCCCCCATGGCCGACTGCTGCTTCCTCTGCCTCCTAGGAAATTCTCTCTGGGGTTTCCCAGCCTCCTGGTATCAGTGAACCTGTCAAGGTCGCAGGGTGCCCTTCTTAGCTCTTCAAGGACATTTGCCTTCCTGCCTTCTGGCTGGGAGTCCAGGAGCTGGTTGAGTGTAGACACGTGCCCTGGGCACCTGTCTGGGTTCTGTGTGGAGCTGAGCTGAGCCCTGGCCCGGCCCCTGTCCAGGGCGTAAGCCCAGAGGTGTCTGCTGAGATGGGGGATCCCCTCCCAGCAGTGAGACAGGGAGCAGGTGTAGACCCCGGTGTGCGGGAAGAAGTGAGTTTTCCTAATGAACTTAAGAAGAGAGGTTCTGAGCTAGGAAGGACAGCTCGATGCCGGCTCCTGCTCTCCTTCCCCCCTGCTCTTTTGGGGCCCCTCTCTCCGTGTTCTCAGCCTGAGGACATAGCTGGGCCCTCTTGCTTGGGTGGTTCTAGGTATAGGGTCAGGCTCCATGGGATCCAGGCTCAGGGCTTGGTGTTTAGTCTCTCAGTCATGTCCATTTCTTTGTGACCCCATGGTCTATAGGCTGCCAGACTCCTCTGTCCATGGGATTCTCCAGGCAAGAATACTGGAGTGGGTTGCCATGCCCATCCCCAGAGGATGTTCCTGATCCAGGGATCGAACCCAGGTCTTCTGCCTTGGCAGGCAGATTCTTTGCCATCTGAGCCACCAGGGGCTTCCCAGGGCTGGGAACCCACTTTTGTCTTCCATGTGGGGCCTGAGCCCTGTTCCAGACATGGACCTGCAGGAGTGTAGCCAAGCTCCAAGAAGGGAGAAGGGGGCTGGCACAGGTCAGGAGGCAGGTTGATAACACAGGTCTTGTTTGTGGTCACTTTAACGAGCAGGGCCCGTGGACCTCCTGGCTGCTTCTGGTTCAGTTCCTTCTGATGAAGAGCAGGTTCAACCACCACGGAACCCTCTCCTGCCCCAGGGGCTCTCTGGCCAGTGAGAGGTGTCCTCACAATGGTCCTGAAACAGCTCCCGTGACAAGCAGTGCCATGGGAGGGACCTGAGGAGGTGGCTATGGAGCCAGTCAACATTGTCACCTGTTTGATTCCCTCTTTTGTTGTTTCTGTGTGTTATTTTTTTTATTTTTTCTGCCTGTGCCATGTGGCATGTGAGATCTTAGTTCCCTGACCAGGTATCGAACCTATGCCCCCAGCACTGGGAACACCAAGTCTTAACCCCTGGGCCCCACAGGAAAGTCCCTTGATTCCTCCTTAATCAAATAGTATGT
Organism: Neotragus moschatus; assembly: GCA_006410615.1. NCBI lineage: Eukaryota > Metazoa > Chordata > Mammalia > Artiodactyla > Bovidae > Neotragus > Neotragus moschatus. The sequence goes on along the minus strand of SJYA01001614.1, from coordinate 293,676 downwards.
GCTGTGTTTGGATCCACCAGAGAAAGTTGCATGAGAGCTCAAAGGAAGCATGACTTCGACTAGACCGGAATTAATTATGCTTTAAGAGGCTCGGCAAGAATTGGGATTTTGAAAAAAGCGAAAGGCACTGGCCTTGCTGGGCCACTCCCAGTGTGTCCTTGAAACCTTTCCACTCCTTGAAATGTACTTCTAAACATTCTGGAAAAACCAAATTTCTCCTTCCATCAACAGCCCTTATCTCCACATGCAGGCACATACCTACCTGGTCCACTTATCGAGAGCCGGGCTGGGCCCCCGGGGCTGCTGGGGACTCAGGTATTGTGTTTGGCAGCCTGCCCAGGGCAGCCCAAGCTTGTCCTTGGAGGGGGCCCCAGTGGAGGGAGCGGAATGAACCTAGGAGCTCTCTTCTCCTTTTTCTCCCGAGTCCCCCTCTCCCGTTGGTTAGTCTCTGCTTCCCCATCCCAACGCCTCTTCTTAGTTTGCTTCCAGCCTGGTTCCCAGCCATCCCAGTGGCGCTGGGGCGTGGGGTGGAGGACAGAGCCGCAGCACCTGTGAGTGTGTGTCCATCGTGTCCACAGCTGCATGCACGGAACCTGGTGTGTGTGTGTGGTGTGTGTGTGTGTGCACATGTGCTCACAGGGGACTTTGGGGTTAGGATTTTTTGGCTGTTCTGTGTTTGTCCCCAGCTATGGAAGTTCAAGGCCCCTGTGTGCAGAACCAGACTGTCTCTCTGAGGATTGGTTCATGGGCTGCGGGCAGGAAGAGGAGGTGCTGGCCTCCGGGTGGCTTCGATCGCCTCAGAGCTGAGTGGGGTCCCTCGTGTTGGCGCCCCCATGGCGCCAGGCTGGGTTTGGCCCCGGTCCCAATCAGGAAGCCGCAGTGGGTGGCAGGCTGTGACTGGGCTCACTGCACTTGGACAGTTCTCTGCTTCTTAACAGGCTGCTTCCCATCCTTATTTCCTCTGCCGGAAGAGCCTGCAGATGCAGAAATGTACCTCGAGGGCCTGCACTCTCTTACCTAAAAAGCCCGAGAGCCCCGTGGCTTGCCTGTCGGTGTCTGGTGAACAGATCCCAGTCTTGTTTCACCAGCTGGCTCTGCTCGCCCCTTGGCTCCGTCTCCGTTGCTGATCGTTCTTCAACTGGGGCTGAAGATCTGATGTGCTTCGTTTCCGGGGCGCAAGCCGCGTGGCTCTACGGGCTGTGTGGCTCAGGTGAGGGTGGAGGGGCGCTTCTTCAGGGCGCAGTTTGGTTCCGCCTGAGTGTGTTGAGCGCCCGTTCCCTGCCCTCCATCAATTATTAAGCCCCTACTGTGTTCCAGATGCTGCGCTCCATGCGGGGGGACACACGACGGGTGAGGCTTGATGCCCGAGAGCCCAGGTGGGTTGGGAGGTGAGCAGGGAGGCATATATGTGACACGGTGTCATGGGCACTGCCACTGGGGCAGCAGGGGCCCACACTCCCTGGCCCGTAAGCTGAAGCTGGTCCTGGGGGAGATGGTCAGCCCCCCATGGCCTCTGGAAGCCCCCGGGACCCTCTCCCTGCCCCTGATGTTTCAGTGCCTCCCCGAGTTAGCAGATTGCCACTGCAGGGCCCCTCCTGTAGCCTCATTATCCCCACACTGGTGGGAACAGTCTTGAACAGGTGTGACACTGGGGGCTGAAAGCTCCAGCCAAGGCCAGGCCACTGAAGCCAGGAGGCCTGGGTGCCTAGGATGCTCCAGGATGGAGAGTAGCCTGTGGGCTGCGAGAGGTGGGCGGGCTGACTGGAATGGGAGGCAGGCGGGAAACTGAGGCCTGGAGCAGCAGGATTTGTCCTGGGAGGAACAGGTCCAGCCCCCCCCCCCACCCCCCAGCACTTTCAAGACACTGCCACTTCTCTGTGATATAAGACATGAGATGGGCAGAGGACTCGATGTAGCATTGTTATCATCTGACTTGATAATAGAAAAATTAAAATTTAAAGTGATCTAAAGTGAAAAGTGATAGGAATATTCCTAGAAACCGGAGATTGGGTGGCAAAGCAGGTCCCAGGCAGATGGTGGCAGACAAAAAAGCCCCTGGAGTGGGTGGGTTTTAATGTTTCAGAGTCCTTAGTCGGGGACAAAAGGCCCCTTGATTCCAGGGCTGGGGGGGGCTTGGAGGAGGTCCCCATCTTCAGTGCCCTGGGTCCCAGGCCTAGGCCGAGTCACATGCCATGGCTTGGTTTCTGGGTGCAGGCTCTGTGGCCCTGGGGTGGCTCCTTCCTGCTGGGGTCCAGAGTGGACCCCGTGGACCTGAGGCCCCCTTCTCACTGAGAGCCCCCTGACCCCGACACCAGCCTCGGGGAGCAGATGCTCCTACACCCGGCCCTTGGCAGTTGCAGGCCCATGGGAAGCTAAGGGCCCTGGCCTGCCCCAGCAGCACTCCCGCCCTGAAGGTTTGGATGTTCCCATTCCTAACCAGAGGGCCTTGGGGATTCTTAATCCAGGCCTCCCACCTTGCCTCCCTTGGGTCCTGCAGGCGAGGCCTGGCTCCCAGGGCCGTGCAGCGGAGCAGGCATGGGTGTATCTCGTTCAAAGATGAACCTGTGATAAGGGTCCGGGTGAGGCAGGACTGAGGGCTGGAGGGGGTGTGTTGGGTGGAAAGGAGAGAGCGCTTTGGCCTGTAGGTCTGCACCGGCCTCTTGGAAGGGCCTGGGAGCCAAACTGGGACAGAGAGGAGGCAGGCAGGATTTTCTGATGCATTTTAGTCTGTGTTTTCTGTCCCAGGGGCCTCTAGGAAAATCCGGCTGGATGAGTCCTTGCGTCCCGCTCCCCTGACTGGCTGGCCCCGAGCTCAGGGTGACCTGGCGGGGTTAGCTACCTGCCCCCCACCATGTCCCTACAGTCCTGTGCCTCTTCTTCCTTCCTTCTGGGTGTCCTAGATCTTCCCCTGAGCCGCTGGGCCATGACCTCCGGGTCACTGGGGCAGAACGCCAGCGCCCAGGGGACAGGACCACATAACACACTTATTTTAATTAGAAGAGTTATGTAACAACCTAAGTTGGCAGAATACAGGGCAAAAAAAAAAAAAAAAAAATCACTGATGGTGGCCTCCCTGCACAGGCCCTCTCTCCTCTGTGTGTTCCCTTCTCGTCTTGTTTGTTTTCATTTCAGGTCGACGTCTGCCCTCCAGGGTTGCCTGTTGCCCTTCACTTGGCAGTTCGTGCTGGTCTTTACAGAGTGCCCTGCGGGGGTGGGGGGGGGGGGCGGCTCTTCACTGTTTATGGTGCACAGGATACAGAGATGGGGCCCTGTCCTGCCCCCTAGGGGCTGACCCTCCGGATGGGAGGCCTGGTTTGGAGCCATCCAGCACCCTGTGCCTGCCTGGCCAGAGCTGGGTGCAGGCGAGGCCTGCCTCCCAGGGTCATGCAGGTGGACAGACACGGGTACATTGAGTTTAAAGATAAACACGTGACAAGGGTCCAAGTGAGGTAGGAGGGAGTCTGGAGAAGAGCTCTCGGGTGCAAAGGGAGAGAGTGCTTTTGACTGTAGGTTCTACAATGGCCTCTTGGAAGGGCCTGGGAGCTAAGCTGGGACAGAGAGGAGGCAGACAGAACCCCACCCCCCAACCCCCGTCTCCATATCACCACCAACAGCATTGAGATGGTGTCCTAACCTCGCTGTCCTCCCTGGTGAGGACCAGTCTACAGTTACCTCATCTGTTTGCCTGTGATTGGTCGATGGTCTGTCTCTTCTGCTCCAGGGAGGATGCCCAAGGGACGGGACTTTGTTGGCCTACTGGCCACATGGAAGAGATGCCTTAAAGTACTGCCTGGACAGATGGGACGGGAAGGGGTGGTAGGCTGACGTCTGTGCAATGGAAGAATCCAGAAGGGTGGTCTTTGCAGAGGGATCTGAGCCCAGAGGGGGTCTGGGGGTCTCTTCCCTAGTCAGCTGCCTTTTGAGAAGAAAAATGAGACAATTGTACAAAAACAATGCAGTGTAGGGAGGGGAGAGAATTCCTGCCTATGCTCCCAGTGCAGAGGCAACACTTTGGTGTACATACTATCCTGGGATGCCCCAGACAGATCCAAAATCCTACAGACATGGTTTCATATGTGGGATAATTCCTCAACTACTGTTAGAAAATCTGTTTGTGTGTGTGTGTGTTTTATTAGCGATGTTTTATTCTCTATACAGTTCACCTAGCAGGTGAACCTGCAGACAAGGAACCTGTCTTTCCTGGACACCCTGCTACTCATCCTGGGGCTGGGGTGGTGGTGGGGGTGGGTTGGGGGCTTTTCTCCGGCCCCGAGCCGTGTGTCACAGCAGTCTGGGTGAAGCACAGTGGCAGAAAGAGTGGACACGGCCCCCACCCCTACTTCATATCACTTAAGAAACTCAAGACAAAGCTGTCAGACAAGCCACAGAGGAAGAACACAAAGTACAACTACGTCATCACCACTGCTGGTACTTACACTAACTGTATCATTATCTGTTGGGATGAATGTGAATTCTGAAGTTGGAACTGACCTGGATTTAAGCCCCTGATCATCCTCTTTGCAGCCAGGTGACCTTGGATGAGTTAGCTCCCCTATGTATGTCAGGGACAGTCCCTCCCTCTGAGAATTGGAGGAGAAAGTGAAACCCCCAAAAAGTGTCTATGACAAGCCCTTGTGTACACGGTGCGCTAAGCACATGTTGGCTGCCTTTCTGCCCTTCTTTTGTGTTTGGTAAAATATGAGGAAATCACCTGAAAAACTATCAATTAGTTTTTCTATTTAACTATCAATTATTTCTCCTGAAATAATCAGGAGAGTTGTTGGAAAGCTGATATATATTCATATTAGCCATGACCACTTATTAACATATAATTTTGAAAGATCCCATTCTTGTGCTGAAAATGTTGTCAGTGGTTACACAACCATATACCTTTGTCAAAACCCATTGAAACATATACTTAAAATAAGTGAGTTTTATAGTATGTGAATTATACCTTAAAGAGCTTTACTTAAAAAAAAAGAGACCCCATTTTCAATGCCAACAAAGCATACTAAAATAGCCAGGTCTAGTAGCAGCAGATGAAGAAAAAAATAACATTTAAATAGTCCAGTTTTGCTTCCTTGCTACAGGAGTTATACACATTAGTTCATCATTCAACAGGCATTTATCAAGTGCCTGCTCTGGGGTGAGCATTGTTTTAGGCTCTGAGGACCCACCTGAAAAGTAAAATGACAAACCTCTCGTCTCAAGCAGTGCACATTTCTGGGGGGGACCCAAAATAAATGTGAGGAGTGAATAAACTGTACCACCTGTCAGGTGCTGTGTGCCTCAGGAAGGCTTTGAGCAGGATGGTGGGGAGAGGAAGCGAGTTGCTGGGAGGTCTTATAATTTTAGGCAAGTCGGTGATGGCAGACCTCATTAAGAAGGTGATATGTGTTCTGTAAAGCAGTGATCCTTCGATTTAAAAATAAATTAATAATAATAAAAAAAAAAAACCAAGAAGGTGATATGTGAGCAAAGTGTGGGGACCGCTGTCCAGGAGGGTGGTTCAAGCCCAGCCAGTACCAGACCCACGGCGGAGAGGAGCTGCCAGGTGTGGCTGCCAGGTGGGGCAGCCTCAGAAATCTGAGTGAGTGAGGACATAAACCCTTGTCACCAAGCAGGGCAGCCCCCTTCGTGACTGTCACACAGTGCATATTTCATGAAAGTTTACCGTAATGAGGCTATATCTTTTATATACTGTGCTGTAAAGCAGCATAATAGTTTATTGAAAAATGTTAGTCTGTTTATTAAAATCATCCTTTGTGGCCTGACTTTGCAGGCTTTGTTACTGTTTCATTCCTCTGGGGGCCCAACAGTTTGTTAAACCAATGCCCTGCTGTTCGGTGCTTGCTCCTTCTAGAAGGTGACACCAAGAAGTGTAGGGGAAGCCGGACAGTGGGGGTGACGTCCGCCCTAAATGGCGAATGGGAAGGGGGCTGAGCTGAACCACAGCTGAAGGCCGGTGCTGCGTGTGTCCAGACTTGCTGGACCCTCTGGGTTTATTCTGTTTCTCCATTGCGTTAGATCCCACGTTGCTGCCGCTGCGAAGTTTGCGTCCTGGTCTGTGGACTCTAGTAAAATGGCCTTGCCCACTGCAGCTACCTGGCTGGCACCCAAGTGCCCGGCCACACAGGACCCCTCCCACCTGGGCATGGCTCCCTCCATTCCTCCTGGTCGGTCTCCAAGCCCCAACCCCCTGCAGGCCCTCCCTTCTGGAAGCTTCCCTCCCTCTCTTCTCACATCTCCCTCCTGCATGTTGAGGATCTCCCTAGCAGACGAGCAGCTCTCAGGGCAGTGCCCAGGGCCAAGGTTATTTACCAAAGTGCATGACCCAGACCTGCCTGCCTCTCTCCCCTCTTCGACTCCACCCAGGTGCTGGGTTTGGTGCCGAGACACAAAAGTGGTTCTTAGGAAGTTCTCTTCTGAAGAACTGTTAGCCCAGGGTGGAAAGTAAGCATGTGAACACATAGGAACACTGAGAATCATTTCCGGGGGCACAAGCGGCCGAGGGGCCGTGGAAGCCACCAGGGGAGAGGGCATCAGGGCGGGTGCAGAGGAGGGTGAGCTGCCGGAGCAGAAGGTGTGGGGCTGGGCTGGCCTCTTCCCTTCGGACTAAAGGCCTTCGTTGAGCAAGGTAGTCATTTCCAGGCCTGTGCCCTCCTGTGGGCCAGGTGTTTGGGGGACAGGATGATGCTGGCCCTGTGGAATAACTGGTTTGGATTTAGGCCAGAGCAGCATCTTGAGGCTGTGTTCAGCTATCTGGATTTGCTGGCATATTCCAGCGCCGGGACTCAGCAGCTGCAGAATGGAGGAAGGGATATTCTCAGTGTTTGGAAGCTTGGGAAGGGGTTACCTCGAAGAGGAGTGTGGGGCTCATTTGCGTGAGGAGTTAACACTTCCAAGGCCCAAGGGGATCACAGAGATGTGGTTGCAGCTGTCAGTTTTACATCTTGTCTGCACCCCCCTCCCCACAAAGAAGGTGCCTGCCGTGTGGTCCAGGACGCGGGGCCTGGGGGAGCCTGCTGTCCTCTGGGTATCTGCTGTGGACAAGCGTGCCCTTCAAAGTATCTTTGCTCTGATTACACATGTGAAAGACTCATTGTGAAAAGGGCGAAAAATGAGCAAAAGAAGAAAGCAACACAGGCCTACGGTTCAGAGATCATCACAGGTAACACTTGGAGCCGTGTCTTCTGGCCAGTATTTATTTACGGGGAGGTGAAGAGATGTTGCGGTATATGTCCTCGATGTCATGTAACGTCCATGTCATGTCCCTCCATTTTCATTTAGCATTATTTAAGCCCATTTATCTATGTCATTAAAAAGTGTCTGTAAACTTTTAATGCAAAATCACAGGGTTTTGAACTTGGCAATGGTTCTTCCCAGCCTTTTCGTTCCATGGAAGGAGGCCCTTGTGTCCCTGACCTCTCCTGGGGACATCAGAGCAGGGTGGGCGCTGGGACTGGATGTGACCCTGTGAGCTGCCCCCCAGCCCCCAGCCCCAGCTCCCTGGGTCTCTGCCTTCATCCACCAGATGTGCACTCACGTCTCCGGCGCACTGGCCTGCGATTGTCTGCCTGAGCAAATGATTCCAGAGACAGGCCTTGATGTCACTGCCGCCTCCCCGGAACCTTGCCTCCCTCTTTCTGTTTATAAAACATTCTTCACCGTGTTTCTCAGAAAAATTGTGCAGATGATAGAGGTGTTACTTGTGGTAGTTAATTTTTTAAAGATTTGATATGATTCTTATTTATGTTTACTTTTTGGCTGTGCGGCGTGTGGGATCTTAGTTCCCCAACCAAGGATCGAACCCTTCTCCCCTGAATTGGAAGCATGGAGTCTTAACCTCTGGGCCGCCAGGGAAGTCTGGGAGTTAATTTGAGGAGGGAGGTGTTGATGGTACTGGGAGACAGGTATGAGGGTGGCCGTACATGAGGGCACACACCCCGGCTTTTTGATGAGCTGGGCTGTCGGGGAATAGCTGTGGGCCCAGCCATCCAAGCTGGGCACAGCTGGGCCTCTGAGGACAGGAGCAGAATATTGGGGGTTAGATGGCCTCACCGTCAGTCAGATGACCGACCCCCAGAGGCCTTGAGTGACAGGATGGCGCTTGCCGACCGAGTCTGCCCACCGCTTTACATGATGCCGAGGGTACAAAACCAGAGTACTGTCAAATTCCAGAAGCTCTGGTAGGTTGAAAGGAGGAGGAGAATGTAAGATAAAATTAACAGGGTAAAAGGTAAGCTTTGCACGTCGGTTGAGCACAGATTCATTCATTCATGAATGTTCAGGTTTGAGGAAAAGAATGGAAAGATGTGGGAGGCTTCTGTGCACACGCAATCCTGGCTCCTCCTGGTCAGTGTCCGTAGGCAGCGCAGCGGCCCCCGAACTGGCATCCGCAGCAGGCCTTGCTGGGGGTCTTCTGGGCAGAGCTCCCTGGGGACCAGGGGGCGTTCTTGTAAGGGAAGGTGGGCTCCCTGCACCGGGCCCACCTGCAGGTCCAGACAGGAATTGTCCTTGCTGCACAAATGCCTCATCCCCGAAGAGGTGTCGGCCGAGCCAGCTGTGCACCTGTGGGTTGTGTTGTCTTTTAACCACAGTAAATTGACAATTTTCAGAAGTCAAGCTCTCAGACAGCAAGTGCATGAGGCTGGAGTGGTCTGGGGACACAAGGCTCCTGTGCCCTGGGGATGGCAAGCGGGTAGTGGGCAGGCCACCAGAGGCCGGCCAGCCTTCTCAGGGGGCCAGAGAGCATGCAGCGGTGCTGCTGTGGGCTGGCCGGGCATGGATGTGTGTCTGCTGTTTGTGTCCTTGAGATGACTGGCTTTCTCCCCCCGGGCCAGCCCTGCTGGACGCAAGCCTGTGGGCCCCCGGCAGAGGCGTCCCTGCCATTCTCCTCTTAGGCCCCCTTTCACTTGGGAGCCCGGGTACCGACTGCAGCTGCCTGCTGACCTGTGATGTGTCAGGGGCCTGGGTGAGGGAGTGTCTTAGAAGTCCTCAGAAGAGCTGCTCCCTAGTCCCCATCCCCCTGCATTTCTTGTCTCTGCCCGGCTGGCTCTTATTCATCTTTCAGTCTCCATTTGGATGTCACCTCCTCCAAGAAGCCTTCCTGGATCCTTAGATAGGACTGAAAGTCTCATCACGGCCCCCTCGAATCCTGCACTCACTATCCTCATGGCACCTGTCACTTGCCTCATAATCTGATGCACCTGAGTGAACTCTTTGAAAGCAAGAATTATGCATATTCCCTGTTGCATCGTGACACCTGGGACAGCACCTGGCACATAGCAGGTGTTCGGTTAAATGTGTTTTGAATGAGTGAAAGGATGCACGGATGAAACTTCCGTTTCCTCTCTGAGACCACCCTTTCCCACGGGAAGGGTCAGGTGTGGGAACCACTGGTGTTTTGGTTGGCCTGGGTCACGGGGACAGAGGCAGCCCTCATGGGGCTTATGCTACCCTGAGAGCGGGGCTTCCTGAATCCTTGCCCACTGCCCCTGAGTGGGGTGAATGTAAAGCGTGGGTGCAGTCTCCACAGCAGGCCAGTGGTAAAGATTGCCCATCCTCCTATTCCTGCCTGCCCACAGCAGGCCTGGGACCCGAGTACTTATTGTAGCCCCTCCAGGTCTCAGAGAAGCCCGGGGAAGGGGGCTTCCTTATGTGAAACCCTACAGCAGTGGGAGCTTCCCTGGTGACTCGGACGATAAAGTGTCTGTTTGCCATGCAGGAGACCTGGGTTCGATCCCTGGGTTGGGAAGATCCCCTGGAGAAGGAAATAGCAGCCCACTCCNGTCTCAGAGAAGCCCGGGGAAGGGGGCTTCCTTATGTGAAACCCTACAGCAGTGGGAGCTTCCCTGGTGACTCGGACGATAAAGTGTCTGTTTGCCATGCAGGAGACCTGGGTTCGATCCCTGGGTTGGGAAGATCCCCTGGAGAAGGAAATAGCAGCCCACTCCAGTATTCTTGCCTAGAAAATCCCATGGACGGAGGAGCCTGGTGGGCTACAGTCCGTGGGGTCGCAAAGAGTCACACACAACTGAGCGACTTCACTTTCTTTCATAGCAGTGGGGGCAGGGTGGCTCTGTGCCCTGCAGGACCTTCCACCCAGCATTTGGGGGTGAGGGCATGGTCCCATGAGCTCCGCACTCTTCTGGCCCCTAGACGCTGAAACCAGTGGAGAAGTGGACCCTGTGATAAGCTGCAGAAGACTGTGTTTACATCAGGGTCTTGTCCTGGTGGACAGCTTGGACTGCATGACTGTTTGTTGTGGGGTGATCTGTGCTATGGGGTGTTTAGGAGCATCCTTGCCTTTATCCATCAGGTGCCAGTAGATGACCACCCCACCCCCAGTTATAATGACCAGGAATGTCTCCAAACACACACACACACACACACACACACACCATTTTTTCTGGTAGTTCTGGATTTGCAAGCTTGCTCTATGGCCAGAATCAGCGTCCTGCTACTTGAAAAAGTGAAAGTGAAAGGAGTTCCGTTGTGTCTGACTCTTTGCGACCCCATAGACTATACAATCCATGGAATTCTCGGCCTCACTGTTTTTTTTTTTTTCTTCCTAATATAAATTTACTTATTTTAATTGGAGGCTAACTACTTTACAATATTGTATCACTTTTGGAATTGTAGGCAGATGGCTGAGCCACTGCTGACCTCTGCCATTGGGGCGGAGTGTGGGGAAGGACCAGGTTAGAATGTCGTTTCTCCAGCCAGGTCAGATAAGCCCTATCTCCCCGCAAGGAGAGAGGTGAGCAGTGTCATTTTTAAAGATATGGATTTATTTGCCTGTACCGGCTCTTAGTTTTGGCGTGTGGGACCCAGTTCCCTGACTAGGAATCAAACCCCGGCGCCCTGCTTTGGGAGTGTGGCATCTTAGTCACCAGACCACCAGGGAAGGCCCAGAAGTGTAATTCTTGCAGAAGACCCCGGTGTAAGGACAGGGACAGAGGGACAGACCCGACCGGCTCATATCACATGAGACCAGTCTACAAGAGGCAGCTTTCAGCTGGCCTAGTGATGAGGGCCTAAGTGGCCCCTCTCATGTGGTCACTGCTTCACCCCTACACTTCTGTGGGACCCCATCCCGTCCCCAGCCACTCCCCCATGCTAAGACACCAAGTAGCAGTCCCAACAGAGTGTGTTTAGCCTGAGCCAGGGGGAGTGGGAAGCTTCCCTGAGGAGAGGACTGTAGGGACTGAGGAAATAGGGGTGCTGGGTCCGGCCTTGGCAGTCGGAATCCTCAGACTTCTCCGCTGTGAACTGAGCCAAGGCTGAGATCAAAGCTACAAACACAGAGGTGGGCAGAGCCCCAGCTGTGAGTGGCCTCTGCCTAGCACCCGTGCGTGACAGTCGCTTTGCAAATGTTCTTTCTTGTCATCCTTCCAGGAGTCCCCCACCTTGAGCACCTGGGGCTCCCAGAGGCCACGGACTTGACCCCAGCTGTTCGGGTCTGTGAGGCCGCCAACCTGCTGTGGTCGATCGGAGAGGGGCACTCAGGGACTCCAGCACTTCCTCAGCTCAAAGGTGTCAGAAATGCAGTGCCCCGGGCTGAACCCCAGAAGGTGTCTGGGGGCAGGGCCTAGGCATCTGCATTTGAGCGAGCAGGCTAGCTCCAGGCTTGAGTCCTGATGGGTGGGATGTGGGCCCTGGAGGGGAGGTCTTGGGAGACTCTGGGTGGGAGGCATCTCATTGCCACCATGTCCTTCAGTGTGGATGCTCTGCCAGGGGCCCCGAGCCTCCCGGGCTGGGCCGGAGGGGTTGTGATCTCCCCACGAGACACTGGGAGGGTTTCAGTCGTGGACGTGGAATGGAGACCAGTGTGGGCAGCTCCCGGCAAGAGCTGTCTATACCGGGGTGGTGGCGGGACTCTGCATCGCCTGGCTGAGCTGTGTCGCTAATAGGATTCGCAGAGCATTTCGGCTGCCGCAGCAACCCAGAAGCTGCTCATTTGCGGAGGAATGAATAATTTATTTGTGTTTTCAGATGACTTATCCCTTCATCACGGATACGACGGCTCAGCTGCGCACGCTCTGTTGGCTGCAGAATAAGAGGCTTCGCGGGAGGACTTGCCTTAATCCTCCACGGCCGCCCGTTTGCAGGCTGCTTCGCAGGCTGCATTTCAGGGATGCCCAAATCCTCTCTGGTGCTTTCCTTTCTTTGTGGGAAAGTTATACTTTTCCTCCTGGCCACCTGCTTCAGAAAGCACAGCCCGGGCACCAGCTGGCCTGGTGGTGCTTTCAGGGTGGACCGGCAACTAAGGTGTTAATACCAGTGATACAGTTGAGTTCTGTCTGGGGGAGGGGGAGGTTTCCAGTTTCTGTGTGTGACCAGCTGAAAGCTATACACGATTGCAATCACCCTTAAAAATCCCCAGTTTCCTCGCCTGCCATTTCCCACGTTGCCCCTCCCCGCTCCCCCAGTGGCCTTCCTGACTCCAGCCTCAGTTCCGCTACTCTTTCTGCCCAGGCTGCCACAACCATCTTCCTCCTAGTCCCTTGCCCGAGAGCCCTCTGCGGCTCCCTATTGCCACAAGCCACCTGGCCCCAGCATTCAAGGTCCTCCGTGGTCTGGCTGTGTCATTCGCTGCAGCCTCATCTAGAATCTCCTCTCCCTGTGAGCGGCCTGCTTGCTGATTCACTCATCAGACACTGACTGAGAGTCGGCATGCCTCCAGGCCCTGTGCATAGGAGACGTGGAAGCAGAATGTGTCCCTCCCAGAGCTCGGTCTAGAAGGGCCAGGAGCCCCAGCAGGTGGCTTCCAGGCAGCCTCATGGACCCCCAGGGGCCCCAGGAAGGAGGGGAGGCCGCATGGGAAAGTCTCTGAATTTTTCCACGTCCTCAGCCTGCCGCTCTTGGTGGGATTGAGGCTCCGAGGGCACCTGGACTGGGGCCTGATTACCCAGATCATCAAATGGAAAGTGCTGGGGCCTTGGGACAACCAGGGCTTCAGAGAGGCGAGGGGTGAGTATCTGGAGCCTGGCCTGAGGAGACTGCTCTTCAGGGAGCCTGGCTGGGAGCCCCACAGCCCACCCTTCCTGTCTCTACAAAGACCCCACCCCAGGGCCCACCCTCTGCCCTGCTTCGCACGTCTCGCTTAATTACACTTAAATAATTAGTGCCACTCTCCTTGCTCCTTTATTGCTCCTGGAGGGCAGGGTTTAGTCTCTGGCAGGTCCTGTGGCCTGCAGGGCTGGTCGGCTTCGCTGGCACGGCACTCACTGTCTGGCTGTGTGACCTTGGGAAAGTGGCTTAACCTCTCTGAGCCTATCTGTTGGTGGCTGATGATCCTGAGACAGGGGCAGGGTGTGAGTGCACCCAGTGATCCTAGGTGGAGCCTTAAACGCTAGGAGTTTAAGGAGCTTCCATGTGAATTTGTTACCTCCTGTGGTTCCTGCACCCCAACCCCCCGGGAATTCATGGGATGGGAGCAGCCCCGAAGGATGGGCCACTTGCCTGGGGCCACATGGTGACATGTCAGAGTCCAAATCCGACACTCTTGGGACCATTTCCATGAGAAGAGTGTGCCTAGTCCCCAGCCTCCACTCTGGATGCTCTGGTACCTGCTGCTCCCCCAGCCCCCCACCCCGGCTAAGACTGACCACGGCAGTGGGCCTGTCTGTGGGCAGAACGTGCCCCACATAGAAATGGCTGCATAGGCTCTGGATTCCTCCCCACTCCCCGCCTCCCTGGACCAGCCGGTGTTTCCCCCGTGGCCACCTCATTGTTCTCTGTTGGCAAAGCTTTGCTTTTTCTTCCTCCCTCCGGAACAGGAGGCGCCTCAGACGCCGCCGGGAAGAACTCCAGGCAGGGATTTTATGACCCCCAGGCCCTTTGGCATCAGGAGCTGGTTGAGGGGAGTGGATCAGTGGCCTGAGCTCCAGAGGTTCCAAGAATTCATTAGTGGGCAATGAGCCATTTTATTTTCATTTCTGCCCATGGAGAATCAGAAGTGAACACGCTTGGATTTTATGTCAGAAGGAAAAGCAGCACCTTTAGAAGTGACCTGCCATCTCTACCCCCGCCCCTACCACTGGGGGGGTCCCAAGGAGGTCCCCCCTTTTTGCTGCCCTCAGTTCCAGGGACTCTTACCATCCTTTCACCAGTATCCAGTATTTTTGTAGCACTCTCTGGTTGTCAGAGTTCTACAACAGTTGTGCTTAACAGTTGTTGCCCTGTCCTCTGAGCCCCTGCTCCCCCCACTCCCCGCTGCTCCCCACTTCTGCCTGTTGGCCATGCTTCAGCCACACTCACTTTCTTGCTGCTCCTTGACGATGCCAAGCATGCTCCACCCCAGGGCCTTTGCATTTGCTGCCCCTTCTGCCGAGAGCCCTCATCATAAGTCTATCCCTTCCTCTTCACGTGTGTCCCTGACTCTGAGCATCCAAGCAAGAGTTACCGCCCCAACCCCAACCCACCCTAACATGCTCAGTTGCTCAGTCATGTCCAACTCTTTGCGACCCCACGAACTGTAGCTTGTCAGGCTCCTCTGTCCATGGGATTTCCCAGGTAGCAATACTGGAGTGGGCTGCCATTTCCTTCTCCAGGAGATCTTCCACGTCCCGGGATTGAACCTGCGTCTCCCGCACTGGCCGGCGGGTTCTTGACCATTGAGCCACCCGGCAGTCTTCATCAGGTCGCTTCGTTTTATTCTTTTCCTAGCCGTTGGTGATCTGCTTACTTTCTCTGTTGCTGTCTTGTTACTGGAAAGGAAACCTTTTGAAGCTTCATCTGTGCTGTGTGTCGTGGAGGTTTCTTCCGACTGTTCTGTGGTCCTCCAGGTACCAGCAAACTGCAGGTTGTCATCCATCGATGGCCGGTAGACGTGAGGACGGTTTCCTCTAGGGGCTTTTATAAGTCNTGTTACTGGAAAGGAAACCTTTTGAAGCTTCATCTGTGCTGTGTGTCGTGGAGGTTTCTTCCGACTGTTCTGTGGTCCTCCAGGTACCAGCAAACTGCAGGTTGTCATCCATCGATGGCCGGTAGACGTGAGGACGGTTTCCTCTAGGGGCTTTTATAAGTCGTGCAGCTGTGAGCCTTCTTGCTTGTGTCCCTGGTGGACCTACGTCCATCTTTCTGTCGGGAGTAAATCAAGGAGCTGAATTTCTGGGCAAGGGAGTTTGTGTAGTCATCTTTAGTAAATACGTCGTTTTTTTCACAGTGGTTGGAGATCGTAGGTTCCTTTTGTTTTGTGACCCCAGCTCAGGTATCCTGGTGATGGGAGGGGACACGGGAGCTACAATAAGATGTCATGAGCCCTCCCTGGAAGCCGGGAATGCAGCAGGCGCCCAGGGCCCCAGATGACCAGAGGGCTGGTGAAGGTGCTGGCCCTGGCCACGCAGGGCTCAGGGTTTAGCTCGCTGCTGCCTTGGGGCCCTCTCCAGCTCTGCCTTCTTTTGTGGAGCATTCCGGCTGTGTGGTCTGACCTGCAAGTCTCGGCTTCCATGGTATGTTCTATGGCTTTCGCATCCCCGGGGACATCTGCAGGATACACAGCCCCTTCAGCTCAGTTTTGTTTTATTTAATATTTATTATTTGGCTGTATCGGGCCCTAATGTGGCATGTGGATCTCTGTTGCATCATGCACGTCTCTCTGGTTGTGGCATTCAGGCTTGGTTGCCCTGCGGCATGTGGGATCTTGGTTTCTTGTGGGTTCCTTGGTTCCTTGTCACTTGCATTGCAAGCTGGATTCTTAGCCCCTGACCAGCAGGGAAATCCCTCTAACTCAGTTACTGAATTGAGCACTGGAGGAAAATGCCTTTGTGTTGTGCCAAATGTCTGTGTGAAAGTATTCGGGAGCTACCGCCCCGATTACCTGGGGACCATGGTGGAATTAGTCATCCTAAAACCACAGTCACCTCAGAAATAATCATAATCCAAAACCCATCCGTTTCTGACTCCAGACCCATTGTATTTTTCTCCCTCAGGGACTTTGCTTCCTAATTAAGTTGGATTTCAGGATATATTAAAATAATTTGTCATCTCTTGAGCACACATTCGCCCCTGGTACAAGTGGGCAGATCAGAGTCAGCCCAGGAGACCTGGGTCTGGGCGAGAGGAGGTGTTGAGCCCTGGCAGGAGGAAGCTCTTGTAACTGCCTTTCAAGGACTGGCCAGCAAGGATGCTGGGCACTGAGCCCTCCAGGCCTGGCCCCTAGAGGAGGAACTAGCCCCAGAAATGGCCCTAGAACCCTGGTTTGTTAGCTGGTGATTTGCAGTCAGCGCCCTTGGGTGGTGGACTGGGTGGTTTCAGGGACTGAACTCCTTCAGCCTGGACCCGGACCCAGTGTGTATCCAGAGGGACTCCCCCTCCCCAGCCGCCCCCCAGTGCACCAGATCACCTCCTGGAATGCAAGTGGTCCCTGGAGCTTGGTTTGACTGCCCACCCCCGACATCCAGCACGTGACATCTGAGGGTACCTGGTTGGGCTGTGGGTTCCTCGAAAGTCTGGCTGGTGTCCCCTGCACCTAACACACTCTGCAGGCACTCAGCAAGTGTGTGGGGTGCGTGCTGGGGGCAGGGTGGGGAGCGTGTCTCCAAGGCAGTTTTGCAGCTCAGCTGAGATCTGAGGCTGCCGGTTCTCACGGTCATCCACGGTGACAAGCTCTGAGAGCTGTGTCCCCCGGCTGCAGAGCTGGGAGGCCCTGTGCTTTGCCCCCCTGTTCCTGTGAACCTGCTCTTTGGCCTTGTGTCTTCTGGGGTAGAGAAGTACAAGAACGCTGGCCTAGACTCTGGTTTGTTTGTTTTTTAATAACTTTACTAAGATACAATCCACGTACCGCACAATTCACCCATATAAAGTATACAATGCAATGGCTTTTAGTACATTACCAAATACATATACAACTGCCACTGCAGTCAATTTTAGAATGTTCCATCACCCCCAAAAGAATGTTCGTAACCCTAAAAGAATGTTCCATCACCCCCAAAAGAATGTTCCATCGTCCCAAAAGGAGATCCCATACTCTTCATTTATTTTTGTTGATTTAATTCATTCATCTCACATTTTTCTTTTAGCAAACATCAGATAATATGAACAAAGTTATACTGCTCACTATAATTAAATTCTTTTTTGCTTTATATAAGTTATACACATACTAAAGTGGGTAAAATTCACTAAAGTAAATTAGAAATATTCCAGAACTTTGACCTGTACTTCTCTACATTAGGACAAAAGAAAGCTTGTCAAGTTTCCCTGGGATCAGTGTCATGAAGCAAACTGAATGACTATATGCTGCTTTTAAGTTAACATTTCCCATTTTTTAAAGACTAATTTTAGGTTACAGTTAAAATAATTTCTATCTCAAGTTTGGTGAAAGAACAGAAGCTGGTCATACAAATCCTGTTTATAACCATATTGGCCATTTAAAAAATAAGAAATAATTAAAAAAAAAACTATACCTATAATCAAGAAAATTCTACTCATTCTGCTAAGGAAAAACAGATACCAATAACTTATTTTAGAATACTTTAAATACAGATGGAATTTATAATAACTAGATTTCATTGTATCTCGTTTTATTGATTCGTAATTCTTCTCTTTTAATTTTAAAGTAACAGATTACTTCAGAATAAAGCCACGCTGCTTAGTATTTTATAATCTCATTCTTTTATAAATTTAAGACTCCCCAAAAAGTCCAGATCCAGGATTACAAAACAAGCAACCGTCAGAATGTATTTTGTTTGGTAGGCAGAATGGTTCTTAATCTTTGGAAGTATAACACCTTCATGCAGTACTTATTTGTTTGAGATGACCACAGCCGTTCCGCACACTGTCACCTTCTGAGCTTGAGATGTGATACTGATTCCCTGTTCTTAATATTCTAAAACACAGCTGTTGTTGTTTAGTTTCTCAGTCATGTCCGCCGACTCTTTGAGACCCCGTGGACTGTAGTCCACCAGGCTGCTGCATCAATTCTTCTGCGCTTAGCTTTCTTTATAGTACAACTCTCACATCCATACATGACCACTGCAAAAACCATAGCCTTGACTAGATGGACTTTTGTTGACAAAGTAATATCTTCGCTTTTTAGTATGCTGTCTAGGTTGGTCATAACCTTCCTTTCAAGGAGTAAGCGTCTTTTAATTTCATGGCTGCAATCACCATCTGCAGTGATTTTGGCGCCCCCCAAAATAAAGTCAGCTACTGTTTCCACTGTTTCCCCATCTATTTGCTATGAAGTGATGGAACCGGATGCCATGATCTTAGCTTTCTGAATGTTGAGCTTTAAGCCAACTTTTTCACTCTCCTCTTTCACTTTCATCAAGAGGCTCTTTAGTTCTTCTTCACTTTCTGCCATGAGGGTGGTGTCATCTGTATATCTGAGGTGACTGATACTTCTTTCTCCCAGCACAGCTTGTGCTTCCTCCAGCCCAGTGTTTCCCATGATGTACTCTGTATGTAGGCTAAATAAGCAGGGTGACAATATACAGCTTTGACGTACTCCTTTTCCTATTTGGAACCAGTCTGTTGTTCCATGTCCACTTCTAACTGTTGCTTCCTGACCTCCATACAGGTTTCTCAAGAGGCAAGTCAAGTGGTCTGGTATTCCCATCTCTTTCAGAATTTTCCAGTTTACTGTGATCCACACAGTCAAAGGCTTTGGCATAGTCAATAAAGCAGAAATAGATGTTTTTCTGGAACTCTCTTGCTTTTTTGATGATCCAGCGAATGTTGGCAATTTGATCTCTGGTTCCTCTGCCTTTTCTAAAACCAGCTTGAACACCTGGAAGTTCACAGTTCATGTATTACTGAGGCCTGGCTTGAAGAATTTTGAGCATTACTTTACTAGCATGAGAGATGAGTGCAATTGTGCAGTAGCTTGAGTATTCTTTGGCATTGCCTTTCTTTGGGATTGGAATGAAAACTGCCCTTTTCCAGTCCTGAGGCCACTGCTAAGTTTCCAAATGCTGACATATTGAGTGCAGCACTTTCACAGCATCATCTTTCAGGATTTGAAATAGCTCAACTGGAGTTCCATCACCTCTACTAGCTTTGTTCATAGTGATACATAAGGCCCACTTAACTTCACATTCCAGGATGTCTGGCTCTAGGTGAGTGATCACATCATTATGATTATTTGGGTCATGAAGATCTTTTTTGTATATATAGGTTATACATATACTAAAGTGGGTACAATTTTGGCTACCACCTTTAGCTACCACATCTCCTTCCCCTCTCCACCTTTCCCCAGCCCTAAGAAATCGTTAATTTACTGTCTCTATAGATTTCCTATTCTGGACATTTTCTATAACAGAATCATACAACATTTGTCCTTTTGTGCTGATTTCACTTAGTATAATGTTTTCAAGGTTTATCCATATTGTAGTTCATGTCAGTACTTCTTTTTATGGCTAAATGATCTTACACTGTACGAAAATACCACATTTTGTTTATCCATTCATATAGTAATGAACATTTGGGTTGTTTAATAATGCTGCTATGAACAAGTTTTTTTATGGACGTTTGTTTTCATTTCTCTTGGGTTTATTCCTTGGAGTGGAGTTTCTGGGTTATATGTTAACCGTATGTTCACTCATTTGAGAAAGCTTTCCAGAGTGGCTGCACCATTTACATCACCAACAGCAGTGGGATCCAATTTCTCCAAATCCTCACCAACACTTGCATTGATCTGACGTTTTCTTTTCCAAAAATTTTAGTGGGTGTGAAATGATATCTCATTGTGCTTTTGATTTGCATTTCTCTAATAACTAACGATGTTGAGCATCTTTTCTTTCATTTAAAAAAATTATTTAATTTTGGCTGTGTTGGGTCCTTGTTGCTGCACGCACTTGTGCCTAGTTCCAGCGAGCGGGGGCTCCTCTCTGGTTGTGGCGCTCAGGCTTCTCGCTGCGGTGGCTTCTCTTGTTGTGAGGCACAGGCTCGTGGGCTCGTGGGCTTCAGCAGATGCGGCTCCCGGGCTCTAGAGCACAGGCTCAGTAGTTGTGAGGCACAGGCTTAGTTGCACCACAGCATGTGGAATCTTCCTGGACCAGGAATCGAACTCACGTCTCCTACATTGCAAGGCGGATTCTCAGTCGCTGGACCACCAGGGAAGCCCCTGTAGTAAGTTTTTAAATTGAAAGCTGTGAGTTCTACTTTTTTTTTTTTTTTTCCCAAAACTGTTTCAGCTGTTCTGCGTCCTTTGAAGTTCCATATGAATTTTAGAATCAGCCAAATACAAAGTAGTAAGCTGGCATTCTGAGGGGGAACCTGGAGGTTAGTGTGGGGAGTATTGTCATCTTAACAGTGTTAAGTCTTCTGATCTACGAACATGGGATATTTTCCCACTTATTTAGATCTTCTTTCATTTTTTTTCAACAATGTTTTGTAGTGTTCAGAATACATTTTTTTGTTAAATTTATTTTATAAATTTTAAAATAATTTTTGATGCTATTGCTTACAGAATTGTTTTCTTAATTCCAGTTTTGGATTTTTAGTTGCCTGTATATAGAAATACACTTAATTTGTGTGTGTTGTATCCAGCAACCTTGCTTAAATTATGTCATTAGTTCTGTTACTTTTTTTAGTGGTTTCCTTAGGATTTTCTATATAAAAGATCATGTCATTTGCAAATAAAGATAGTTTCACTTCTTTTCTAATTCAGATGCCTTGTATTTTTTTCTTGCCTAGTGGCCCTCTAGTATAATGTTGAACTGAAGTGACAGGAGTGGGCATCCTTGTCTCATTCCTCATCCAAGGGAAAAAGCATCTGGCATTTTTACCATTAAGTGTGATATTGGCTGTGAGTTTTTCACAAATATCCTCTGTCAGACTGAGGAAGTTTCCTTCTGTTCTTAGTTTGAGTGTTTTTTTTTTTATCATGGAAGGATGTTGGATTTTGTCAAGTGCTTTTTCTGCATCTGAGATTAGCATCTGATTTTTGCTTTTTATTTTACTGTATGAAGTACTACATTAATTGTTTTCAGATGATAAACTATTCTTGCATTCCTGAGATAAATCACATTTGGTATGATGTATAACTCTTTTCGGCCGCCTCATGCAAAGAGTTGACTCTTTGGAAAAGACTCTGATGTTGGGAAGGATTAGGGACAGGAGGAGAAGGGGACGACAGAGGATGACATGGCTGGATGGCATCACTGACTCGATGGATGTGAGTTTGAGTGAACTCTGGGAGTTGGTGATGGACAGGGAGGCCTGGCATGCTGCGATTCATGGGATTGCAACGAATCGGACACGACTGAGCGACTGAACTAAACTGAACTGATAACTCTTTTTATTCTTTATGTTACTGGATTTGCTATGCTGGTTTTTGTTGTTGTTGTTGTTTGGTTTTTTAGGGCTTGTTTGTTTTTCTTTTCATCCATGTCCATTAGGGACATTGGTANACGAATCGGACACGACTGAGCGACTGAACTAAACTGAACTGATAACTCTTTTTATTCTTTATGTTACTGGATTTGCTATGCTGGTTTTTGTTGTTGTTGTTGTTTGGTTTTTTAGGGCTTGTTTGTTTTTCTTTTCATCCATGTCCATTAGGGACATTGGTATGTAGCTTTCTTCTCTTGTAGAGACTTTGTCTGGTTTTGCTATCAAGGTAGTTCTGGCCTCATAGAACCAGTTGGGAAGTGTTCCCGCCTCTTCTGTTTTTTTGGAAGAGTTTGTGAAGAATTGTTATTAATTCTTTAAATGTTTGTAGAACTCAGCAGTGAAGCCATCTGGGCCCGGTGGGGACTTTTCTTCGTGATAAGTTTTTGATTACTAACTCAGTCTCTTGCCTTGCTATAGGTGTGTCAGACATGCTTCTTCTTGAGTCAGATTCAGTAGTTTGTGTCTTTCAGTTTGGCTTTGATTTTTACAAGAGTGTTTTCAAGGCTTCTCTGCTCTTTTAGTCATTGTTGATATTTATTGCATCTTCCTATGAGCAAGTATTTTGTATATGTGTGCATTTGCTCACGGAATCTTTTAAGAGGTTGATGAACTAGGTGGGATTATCATCATCTCCATTTTACATCCTGGAAGACTGAGGCAGAGAGAAGGTAGATAATGGGTCACACAACTAGGAAATAGTAGAGCTAGGATTTGAGCCCAAGCAGACCAGCTACGGAGCCCTCTCTGCTCTCCCAGGGCCTTGCTCTGTGCTAGGAGCTGGGAGTACGAAAATGAGTCAAAGCTGGTCACGGCCTGACTCATCCCCCGACCCCGCCCAGAGACCCCAGACCTAGGAGAAGGAGGTGCCTTGTGCATAAAGTGAACAAAAGGCTGGGGGGTCAGGATGGACCCCAGGAGAAAGGGACCCAAGTGAAGTGGGCCTTGAAGGAGGGTCCAATGCAGGGAGTGTGTGTGGGTGAGTCAGGGAGTGTGCTCCCTCCCCAGGGCTTTTGTCTTCTACCTCTCCTCTCTCCCAAGTGCTCAGAGAAAGGAAAGGGCGTCACAGCCTGTGGATGCTGATGCCCCGCCTGGCAGGAGTTTGGAGCACTAGGCTCAGGCCCAGGAGGTCTGTTTGAATCACCCAGGCATCCACAGTTTGTTCTCCTAGAGAGGAAGTGGCATGACCATTTGTAAGACAATTGAGAGACAGAAATCAGGAGCAACCAGACATAACTCAACATAATTATTTCNGCCTGGCAGGAGTTTGGAGCACTAGGCTCAGGCCCAGGAGGTCTGTTTGAATCACCCAGGCATCCACAGTTTGTTCTCCTAGAGAGGAAGTGGCATGACCATTTGTAAGACAATTGAGAGACAGAAATCAGGAGCAACCAGACATAACTCAACATAATTATTTCTGCATAATGACTTCTGCTCCTTGATTCCGTCTCTAGCGATGACTGTCATCTGTATCTGTCACAGGAAAGCTGGTGGCCGGGGAGCCCCTGTGGCTTAGCTGATAGAGCCAGGAGGAAATTTGCAATTCGAGTTAATGGAGTGTTCCCAAGCAGACTGGGAGCCAGAGGCTTCGGAAGGATGGCTCCTCCTGCTGGAAAACCTGGGATCAGAGCTGGCCCAGCCTCCCCAAGGGATCTGGCCCATCCACCGTGTCACAGCTGGGGACACTGAGGATGGCGGGGGTCACAGGGCCCACCCCAGTCACGGGGCCTCCCGGCACAGAGGAGCACCTCTACTGTCCCCACTCCACAGAGCTCTTCCTGGGAGAGCTGGGGCGTGTCTGGTGAGACAGGACAGTGTCCACCTGGACTAGGAATGCTGTCACCGTCCCTGAGCTGATCTGTGAGCCTGATGTTCATGCAGGTCTGAACCCAAGAGGCTAGAAATGGTGGGGCCTTTGTGCAGACGACCTGCAGCCGGGGGAGGCCCCCCTGTGACATAGATTGTGCAGAGCGGCTGGAGGGCACCACCCCCCCACCACCACCTGCAGGAGGACCACAGGCCCAGGGCACACATGATCCAACTCTGGCAAAGCAAAAGCCCCCTAACCTGAGGGGGTGCTTGCCTGCGGCATTCCCACGCCTCCTATAAGCTCCTGTAATTGACGAGGGCATCTGGAAAGAGCAGAGGTAGGTTTTGGGGTGTACATTTTGGGTACCCCACTTGGCCATGTGTAACCTTGACACGCCTGAAATCTGTTTGCTCCTCTGTAAACTGGGGGATTAGAATGCACCCTACCCGCCAGGGCCGATAGGAGGTCAAGATGATAAAATGACCACCAGACACATTGCTTCTAGTACATTCTGCCGCTGATTCCAACTTACTGGTTTTCACCAGGGTGACCTTGTGGAGGGCCCTTGACCCTGTCTAGGCTTTGATTTCCCTGAATGTCCAAGCAGGGTTCCAGAGTCATGAGATGACTTAGCTGAGATCATTGGCGTGAACTCACCTATAGAGAAATAGGGGACAAACTGAGCAGAGGGGGATTTTAGGGCAGGGAAGCTGCCTCGTATGATATTAACGTTATAACGTCGATGGTGAAGGACAGGGGAGCCTGGCGTGCTGCTGTCCATGGTGTCGTAAAGAGTCAGATGTGACAGAGCAACCGAACAACAGGACACGTTTGTTCAAACCCACAGAATGTACAACACCAAGAACGAGCTGTGAGCTGTGGCTTGGGGGCGATGGCATGTATCCGTGTAGGTCCACCAGGTGTAAGAGAGGTATCCCAGTCTGCAGGGGGAGGACAGTAACATGAGGAGGGCTGTGTCTGGGGACAAGGGGTAAGTGGGGACGCCGTACTTTCTGCTCTGTTTTGCTGAGAATGAAAAAACTGCTCTAAAAAATAAAGTCTATTAAGAGTGCTACATGTAGATATATACAGGTATATATGTGTATACATAAAGTACGTCAGTGACCTCCGGTAAGCATTTCTGGTAGGGAGATGCATGGTGTTTGCACCCAGATCTTGAATCCTAGCAGTGAGTGTCAGTGATGTAGCGGGCATATAAAGCCCTGTATNGTGCTACATGTAGATATATACAGGTATATATGTGTATACATAAAGTACGTCAGTGACCTCCGGTAAGCATTTCTGGTAGGGAGATGCATGGTGTTTGCACCCAGATCTTGAATCCTAGCAGTGAGTGTCAGTGATGTAGCGGGCATATAAAGCCCTGTATTGCTGAAGCAGGGTAGAATTCTGACTGAGCACAAGGGGACTGTGCTTTCAGTTGTGTCCATGGGATGCATTTGGGGGCACTCATTTCTCAAACAGGGATTATTTATTGAGCGCCTGCTGCATGCAAGCTCCAAGCCAGGCACTGGCTGCCCAGAAATGAAGGCACAGACTCTCTGCCCTTATGGAGCTCACAGTCAGTTCGGGAGAGATGCAGCCCTCATTCTGCAGGGGCAAGGAGAGCCCTGCCAACCCCCAAGGAGGAAGAGAACCTTGTATTATGGGAGGATCATGGGGAAATGTGTGTAGATTGTACAGAAGCAACTGGCGAGGAAGTCAGTGGGCTCTGGGTCGGGGTGGCCCCGCTGCACGTGACTGATCTGTCCTCTCTTCCAGGGCATGGTCTAGCAGCCTGGGCCAGGACGTGGAAGCAGCCTCCGAGGTTCTGACCCCCGCGTTCTCTCCACCTCTGCTCGGCCTTGGGTAAGTGCTCCGGTGCGGGGGAGGGGCAGGTGAGATGGGGTGAGGACGGGGCTCTGAGGGGCTCCTACCTCTCTGTGGGGTCCTGTCCACTTGCCCGCATGTGGGGACTTGACCCAGTCAGCAGAAAGAATGGGGAAGGCTTTCGGGGGGCAGTCTGCCCAGCACCCCCATGATGGCGCAGTCTGACCCCACATCCCGTGGGTGGGGCCTTCCTGCCTCTCTTGCTTGGACACCAGGGTGTGGACTTCCTGAGGGAGGGGCGTTTCTGCTGCTGCCATGCCTTTCCTTCTCTTACCTTCCCTGCTCACCCAGTGAAAGCACTCGTCGGTGTGGGCCAAGAGACCCAGGGTGAGGGTCTGGGGACAGACTTCAGAGTGGGTCTCTGGGCTTTTCTCCCCAAAGAAAACAGACAGGTCCATGTGGAAGCAGACACGGCCGCTTTCATTGGTCTGATCTTTCACCAGCCCTGTTGGAGCTGGGAAATGGGGAGGGACCAGGAGCTGGCTCTGGCTACCTGGATATCACTTGTGTACAAAGCCCCAGCTGGAGGCTGGTGGGTGGGCACAGGGGCACCAGGAGTGATGCCTGGCCAGGCTGGGTCCTCCTGAGGCTAGTAGCTGGGTATCAGGAGCTGGAGCAGATGGAGGGGTCCAAAGAGGGCAGAGGAGGTGGTCCCTGGTATCTCCTTCCATCCCAAGGCCCCCTGGGTGTTTCATTTCTCACCCAGCAAAGACTCAGTAACCCTTACCCCCCAATCCCCAAAGATCAGAAACTCTGGGAGGCAGGTGGCACCTCTGACAATGAATGTCCTTGGTCGGGATGTCTTGGACCCAGTGATGGGAAGTGGGAGGACCCCTTCTCTCTGCCCCTCTCCCTTTGGTGATGGACAGGAGGGCCTGTCCCCCCAATCCTCCATCTCTATCTGCCTGCTGCAGGCACCTGAGTGCTAAGGCTGCGGGTCCCAGCCTCCTGCCAGCAATCACTCATTCATCCCCTCAACAAAGTGTGTACTGATCACTCACACTAGAGCGTCCAGGCTCTGGGCTTCCAGTGGAGAACTGACTTGAATAAAACCTGGCCCCAGGGACTCCATATTCTAGTTCAGGGAAGAGAGAGAGAATTCAGTAAAATACAGAGAAAAAAGTAAAGTAGGAAAGGGGATAGGAATGTGTGTTGGGGTGACAGTTTTGGACAGAGGAGTTAGAGAAGGCCTCACTGAGGAGTGCCCTGAGCCTAGAGATACAGTGGAGGCGAGGGGGCAGTTGGTATCAGAGGAACAGCCAGTGCAAAGGGCCTGTGGCAGCAGCACATCTGAGGAATTCGGGGGCAGCAGAGAGATGCATGTCACGGGAGGGTATGCACAAGTGCGGGGAGAGGGGCTGGGCCAGACCGCTGCTGGGGGTGTGGTCCATGCGTGAGGAGTGGGACACTCACAGCACGAGCCCAGCAAGAAGTATCTCAGTGCAGTCGAGACCACCCCACACGGGAGCCCTTCACTCACTTCACACGTAATTGTTGCTCACAGAGACTTAAGCACTGGTCTAAAGGTGCTGGATGAACAGGGGCATGGAGACAGGGCTTCTGCAGGACAAAAGGCCAGGAGAGCAAGGCCGCAGACTGACTCGGAACATGGTCCACCTGGCTGTCCCGATGTGGCCTCAGAGTGGAAACTGTGGTGGCTTTGAGGCAGGGCACCCGGAAGGGGAAATCCTTCCTAGGTTGTACGTTGAGGGTTATTTTTAGACTGACCAGCAGTGACTTTGCAATGTCACTTCCTGTGGGTGTCCCCTCCAACCCTCAACCACAGGGACAGGCCCTGCATGTCAGGCCTTGTGGGCAGATACGTGCTCACATGCACGTACACACACATGCACACACTGTGGTGCACACAGGTTGGTATTCTCATCCACTGCACAGTCAGTGGAGGGATGGGGACCACGTCCTGGCCCGCCTGCAGAATGGCGAGCCCTGGGTCAGGGACTCGCTGTCTTCAACATCCCTGAGCTTCTGTTCCGGATGGGGTTCTGCACGAGATGGCTGCATGTGTGCCGAGAGTGGGAGGCCTGGGCCCGGGCTCACACCTGCTCAGGAAGGAGAAAGGCAGGGGTCAAAGGAAGGGCACCCGCCGGTCTTTGCTCAGCTCCCAAGGGGTGAGACAGAGAGAGAGGTTCCATAATGCACAAAGGATGAAGTGATGTCCCCAGGGTCTTGCTGACTGCTGGCCCCTGGCCAGGCCCCTGAGCCAGCCTGAGCCCACCTGGACTGTCCCCCCAGGTCATCCGCCTCTCCCATCGGGCCCACACTTACCCTTCTCCCTTCACATCCAACCTAGGTCCAGGCCCAGGCCCAGGCCCAGGCCCATGGCCATGATCTCTGGGACAGCCTGCATTTTACATTTCCTGTCCTGTGGACCCCTCAAATTTCCTTGGGTTGGTCAGACCCCAGGGGCACGTTGGTCACTTAGCAACACCCATGTCACAGGGTGGCTATTCTGAGGACCTCAGAGGATCTCCAGGAAACTGGCTCCTTCACGGGTGTCACGGAATATCGGGGTCAGAGGAGCTCTGATGGGCAATGTGGAGACCTTAGGGGGCAGGAAGATGGGCTCTTGGGCACGCTGAACAGCACGCCAAGGCCACAGAGGCACTGAACTGCTGAGCCTGCAGAGGACTGGGGCTGCCTGCCAGGGGCTCCCTTGCCCTCCTCGCCTGCTTGTTCACCCTCTTTCCTCGCTTCCTCTCACCAGCTACACCGCTGCCCTGTGCTTTTGATGTTGTGCTAATCGGCTGTGGGATTATTGCTAGCCACGCCTCGAGAAACTGAAACTCAGTTTTATGTCTTTGGGGAAGAGAATTGGGGAGGGACCTGAGCTACAAGCCTGGAATGCCGCCTTCCTTCTCTCCCCTTTCTGTCCCCACCACATCAGCACCACGCTTGACTCAGAGTACAGACTAACTCAGGGTAAGGATGGAAAGAGGGACTCACACCTTCCTTCCTTCCCAGCTAGAGTGGAGGCACTTTGGGGGCACCTTGTACATTTCTGTATCCCCAACACCTCACCAACACTTCACCAGGGGCTTCCCAGGTGGTGCTAAGTGGTAAAGAACCCCCTTGCCAATGCAGGGGACATGGGAGACGAGAGTTCAATTCCTGAGTCAGGAAGATCCCCTGGAGGAGGGCGTGGCATCCCACTCCAGTATTCCTGCCTGGACAATCCCAGGGACAGAGGAGCCTGGTGTCCATAGGGTCGCACAGAGTCAGACACAGCTCACAGCCTGTCACGCACGCATCTATTCACCATGATCCCCACTCAGTAGGTGCTGTTAATGTGTGCTGACCGACACCTTCTGTGCGAGTTTGTGCTTTGGTGCCAGCTCTCCCTGCAGAACCTTTGGCTTCTGGTGCTGTGATTTAAAGAATAAAAACGGCAAAGGGGAGTGTTTAGGAGCTGTCTTCATTCGGATTATAAATACACTCTCTGATGACAACTCAAGACTGTAGCCCTGGGGCCACCAAGAGGCAGCTGGCTGTCACCGTTGGTGCGCCCAGCGTCCTGGACAGGCTGATGCCACTTTTCAGGAGAATGACTTACTGTTTTTTTATTTCTCTCCAAAAACATTAAACATGAATCAAATAGCAGATGAGATGATTCACTGGAAGTTTTCTTCCAAGTTTCAAAACACACACACACACACAAAACAGGATTGGTGTGCTGAACTGTATGTAAGTGAAGCCAGGCGGCATTGGACTGGAGCCCTGCCTCCAGGGGCTCTGCTGTGGGCAGCACCTCGCAGAGGGGCACCTCACCCTGAGGTCGAAGCCCTATGTCAACCATCACAAAACCCCAGAAGGCCATGGGTGTCTCAAAAACCCCTCCAGTCTAATGTTCATCATGACATTGCTTCGTTTCTACCCAAGATATCTTAGAATGTGACCAAACCTCATTCATCTGCGGCACAGGAATTCACAATTTGGAAAGGGTTCATTTAGGGCCCATGGGTTGAGAATTGAGTCACTGCTCAGGAGGGAACCTGGCAGAAATGACCCTTCTCCCACCTGCGGGGAGAAAAGTGAATGCGTCTCCAACCAGGATCCTGGGGAGAGGAACACACACTGTTGCCAGTGGGTGAACGTCTCTGGTGCCGTCCAGGCTCCCACTGGCAGTAGATTCCAGGACGTTTTTGAGGGTGGAAGGTACCTCGGGGGGCACGTTATCCAAACTCATATTTTTCAGATGAGGAAAGTAAAGCTATGAGGCATGTAACTTGCCCAGGATTGCCCAGGCATCCCGACCCCACCCTCGGGGGCGGAGGTTGGGGGAAGGGCAGCGGTGCTGGTAACATCTGATTCCTGTCTGCTCACTGAGAACACCCTCAGGGCTCTCCCACATTCCCACCTGCCCGAGAAAGAATGCAGAGGCAGCTGTTCAGGTATTTTTTGACTCAGACTTTACCAATTTGAAGGACTTCCCTAGGGGCTCAGACGGTAACGTGTCTGGAGACCTGGGTTCAATTCCTGGGTCAGAAAGATCCCCTGGAGAAGGAAATGGCAACCCACTCCGGTACTCTTGCTTGGAAAATCCCGTGGACGGAGGAGCCTGGTGGGCTGCAGTCCACAGGGTCAGACACGACTGAGCGGCTTCACCTTTACTTTCACTTTACCAGTGCGAACTGCCCTTCGGGTCATTAGTCGGAATTCCGACTTCTCGGGGTTGGTGGTATCTTCTCTCCCCAGCTGCCCCTGCTCCCCGCACCCTGCATTTGTTGCTCTATCCGTTCTTCCTCATTCCCCTCCACCGCTCTGTATTGCCCCAAGCTGTGCTGTGCTGCTTGGTACTGATGTGTTGTTAGGCTGCTCGTCGCCCAGGAAGGTGCCTGGGGAGGTAACAGGCCCAGCTGTGCAGCAGGGATGNACCCTGCATTTGTTGCTCTATCCGTTCTTCCTCATTCCCCTCCACCGCTCTGTATTGCCCCAAGCTGTGCTGTGCTGCTTGGTACTGATGTGTTGTTAGGCTGCTCGTCGCCCAGGAAGGTGCCTGGGGAGGTAACAGGCCCAGCTGTGCAGCAGGGATGGGGCGCTTGCTGGTGGTCTTCCCAGAAGCTCAGGCCAAGAGCTGCTGAAGTCACAGTGCCGCCAGGCTCCCTGCACGCCCCGCCCAGATGAGGCCCCGCCCGCCTCCCCGGCTGCGTGCCTCCAGCCGCACCACACAGTTCCGCACACTCGGGTCTCCCCGCACACTCGGGTGCCCCCGCACACCGACACCCTCTGGCATGTCTCCCCAGCCCTCCTCTACTGCGGGACCCACCCGCAGCAGAGCTCGGCTCCCGCGTGGCTCGCGAGTCACACCTTCGGGTCCTAGTGTATAAAGTGTGTGCCAGCCTAGGACGCACATGAAGTAGCTGTGGCGGGAATGACGGAACGGAAAGCGTGGCCCGCGCTGGTTTCTCCGAGATAACTGAATTCCCGGGGTGAAATCCTAGTCGTTGCATACGCCATTGTCCGTTGTGTTGGAAAGGCCTTCTCTCCCGAGAGAGCACCACCTCCCCTACCACCAGACCTAGTTTCTCTCCCACTGGAGCCAGAAAACAGACTGAGGCTTCCAGGCAGCGCGTGGTGGGTCCGCAGCAGTGTGGAGGAAAGGGGCATGCCGAGTGTGTGTGTGCGTGTGTATGTGTATTCTGTGGGGAGGTTGTGTGTGAAATGTGTGTGGGGTGGGCAGTACACTGTGTGTGTCTGTGTGGTGTATGTGTGTGGTGTGTGGGGGAGTGTTGTGTGGGGAATGTCTGTGTGATGTGTGTGGTGTGTGCAGTATGGTGTGTATGTATGTGTATGGTATGGGGGGTGTTGTGTGGGGGTGTGTGTGTGACATGTGTGCTGTGTCCAGTAGGATATGTATGTGTGTGTGAGAGTGGTGTGTGTGTATGGTGTGAGGTGGTATTATGTGGGGTGTGTTTGACGTGTGTGGTGTTTGCAGTAGGGTGTGTGTAGGGGGCTGTGTGTGTATGGCAGTATTGTGTGGGGGTGTGTGTGGTGTATGTGTATGGTGTAGGGTGGTATTGTGGGGGTGTGTGTGACGTGTGTGGTGTGTCCAGTAGGGTGTGTGTGGTGTGTGCAGTAGGGTGTGTGTGTGTGAGTGGTGTATATGTATGGTGTGGGGTGGTATTGTGTGTAGGAATGTGTGTGACGTGTGTGGTGTGTGCAGTAGGATGTGTGTGTTTTGTGTGTGGTGTATGTGTATGGTATGGGGTGGTATTGTGTGTGGGAGTGTGTGTGATGTGTGTGGTGTGTGCAGTAGGGTGTGTGTGTTTTGTGTGTGGTGTATGTGTATGGTGTGGGGTGGTATTGTATGTGGGGGTGTGTGTGACATGTGTGGTGTGTGCAGAAGGGTGTGTGTGTGCGCAGAGGTGTGTCCCAGGCCCATCCTGTCCACACAGATCTGAGCTGCCAGCCCCCGGGAACACTGGGGCTGCTCTGGGCTCGTCTTCAGTTCCTGGGAAGCTCCTTGTCCTTCAGGAGCCTGTCCTGAGTGTCCACAGGATCCTCGAGCCCATGGACCTGAACCAGCTGGAAGCCACAGGAGACACCTTGCAGTTGGACAGGCCCCTTTCTCCTGGGGATGGGCCTTTGTGGCGTCTGCTGTCGTGCTGAGGATGAGGACGCCCCCCCACCCCGACTGCAAACTCTGTCACCCGGGGCTGACCAAAGAGGGAGCAGATCTACCAAGGGGCTGAAGTCTCAGATCAGCTCCTGCCTCCAGCCAGCAGTGTCCAGTCTGCTGTGGTCTCTTAGGTTTCCTTCAAAAGAGCGTTAGTTTGCGGCCGGCTCTGGGTCCCCGAAAAGGAGATGCCCTGTGATTCATAACGTTCGTTTGTTTCAACTCCAGAGCTTTTGTTGTTGGATTGAGCAGGGGCAGAGCCCTGCGTCCCAGGCTAGATTCATTCTGAGCGTTTGCAGGGGGCGTGGGCATTTGCTGGGGAGGGTGAGAGGGCATTACCAGCACCCCCTTGCAGCCCCCCTTCTGTTGCTCCCTCTGACCCCCTCCTCTGCCGTCCACACGGCGTTCCTGGCATTCTGTGGACTCAGGCTCACCACTCCCGTCCGGGTCTCGGTGGCATGGGGTGGGTTCTCTCCCAGCCCCCTCGCCCTGGCAAACCCTGTCCCCTTTATCTGCTCACCTGGAGCACTCCTGGTTCCTTGTAAGCAAGCCTCACTTGATACCTTACCCTTGTCGTGAGTGTGCTAGAGGGCACAGGGGGCACCTGAGGAGGGGCCCTGCGTCTCATTCATCTGGGCGTTTCTACGCCTGACACAGAAGGGGCCTCAAGAATGTTTGTGGGCCAAAGCGAACAGATTTCCTCCGCACACCAGCCTGGCGCTAGAGGATGTGCTCCACCTAAGCCTCACAGTTGCCTTCAAATGAGGCTTCAGCTGGGGCAGAGGAACTTTGGGGACTTTGGCCCGGGCTGTGGGGACTCTGCACGTTGACCCCCACCAGGCTTGCTCAGGCCTGCCCTCACCAGGCTGCTGGCTGTGCCCCTGGCCGGGCCTCCAGCTCCCTCT
Source organism: Neotragus moschatus (assembly GCA_006410615.1). Taxonomy (NCBI): domain Eukaryota; kingdom Metazoa; phylum Chordata; class Mammalia; order Artiodactyla; family Bovidae; genus Neotragus; species Neotragus moschatus. The sequence continues at coordinate 261,098 of SJYA01001614.1, read as the reverse complement.
GCAGACACGTGGGCCTCACCTCTGGCTGGACGCGTAGCAGGGACAACGGCCTTAAGGAAAATCACGGGGTCTTGATTTTGGTCCTACCTCGAGCCCTTTTCCTGTGCGTCAGTGATTCCGTGGAGGGAGGCTCACCCTCCGGGCCATTTCCTCTTCCTCTCCCTGTGTGTTCTTCCCACAGAGGCTCATTTATGTCTGATCCACCAACCTGCCTTCCTTCCCTGGGGAAGCAGCTCAAAGCACTCCTCCCCTGAAGATTCAAATAGCCGTGTCCTTGGCTCCGGGGCGAGGTGCACCCGGCAGAGGACCGCATAGCTGGGGTGTGTTCACGGGGGAGGGAGGAGATGGCCCCAGCCCAGTGCGTGGACTTCGAGTCTGACACCTCCAGGGCCCCTCTTCTGCTGCAGCTGGTCCTGGGCTGGTAGATGGAACTTTCCAGAACACCACGTCTGAATTCCAGAATGTCCCTTCTTGGAGCTTGAAGTCATTCCATATCCCTGACGATGTTGTGTCTGACTCTTTGCGACCCTCTGGTCTATAGCTCACCAGGCTCCTCTGTCCATGGGATTCTCCAGGCAAGAATACTGCAGTGGGTTGCCATGCCCTCCTCCAGAGGCTCTTCCCAACTCAGGGACTGAACCCAAGGCTCTTACGTCTCCTGCACTAGCAGGCGGGTTCTTTACCACTAGCACTCCCTGGGAAGCCCAGGTACAGAGTCACAAACTGTTAGAGCAACAGGGTTCTAGAGGAAACCCATTCACTTGTTCATCTGTTCATTCATTTGGGCACTGTGCTAAGCCCTTGGTCACACAAGCATTATTTCAGATATTCTTACTGAGCCCTGGTTGTGTGCCTTGTTCTGGGCACTGTGGAGATGTAGCAGTGAACAAAAGCAGGGAGTCAACCATATATCAGTACAGCCCCAAGTAGTGGGAATGGCCACGGAAAGGGGCCAGGGTGAGGGCAGATGCTACTTGAGATGGTCTCCCTGGAGGAGGTTCCCCCAAGAAGACTTGAGCAAAGACATGAACACAGGGAGTGTGCCTTGCAGATATTGACGGGAAGAAAGGGCAGCCCAGGTTGTTCAGTTGCTCAGACATGTCTGACTCTTTGTGACCCCATGGACTTGGCTCCCTGTCCTTGGGGAGCTGCAGAATCAGACCTAGGGGCTAGAACGTGCTAGAATGCTCTCCTGCTGGCATAACTGAGGTATACACTCTTTCCTCAAGGAACTCAGTCTAATGAGGGAAAAACATAAGTAAATGATGTACTAAAAGTTGAGGTCACAAGAGAAATAGGTTTAAAAATGCTACTAGAATACAAAAGGAAGAACAACCGTAGCAGGGTTGGAAAATGCATCCATGAGTAGGTGGCATTTGAGTTGGGCTTTGGTGGATGAATAGGAGTTTGCTGGGCAGCTGAGGCGAGCAGCCGCATGGATGAACGGGTGACTTCAGAGGCACAAGGTGTTCAGAGAAAGCTACACGGCTCCTCTTCCTGTTGACTGAGTGGTTCTTCAAGGGAAAAACCATCCTCTTAGGGAGTCTCCCTTCCTTTCCTCCACCTCTTCTTTCCCCCAGCCTCACGGAGGGCATGTCAACTTCAGGAAAGTGGAACTGGAGAGTGGCTCAGATAGGGGAGATTTCTCTGCCTTGCTTGGCCAGCCTGCCTCTTTCTTTCCTTCTTTCCTTTCATTTTTCCCTCCTCCTTCCCTCCTTTCTTTTATATATTAAAAAAAAATTTTATTATTCTTTTATTTGGCTGTGCTGGGTCCTAGTTGCAGCATACAGGATCTTCCATCTTTGTTGCAGCATGTAGGATTTAGTTCCTGACCAGAGATCAAACCTGGGCCCTCTGCATTGGGAGCATGGAGTTTTAGCCACAGGACCACCAGGGAAGTCCCTCTTTTATTTATTTTTTAAAGCTTTGGCAGGTCTTGGGATTTTAAGCTGCTGGGGCGGGTCCAGGAGTCAGGAGGACTCTCAGTTGGATTTCTCAACCAAGTCACTGCTTGGAGCCCAACCAGCTGTTGAAGCTCTGATGCAATAGGCTTTCAGGAAGCCTCTGGAAATGGGCTCCCCAAGGCCTGTGGTCTGAATTTAGATTTAGGTACACCTGGGGACCGCCGGTTCCAGAGGTGTTACTGACCCCCTCGTCCCCCAGCTCTCACCTGGGCTTCGTGTTCACCCTCAGAAGAGGAGGAATGCCCTGTCTCTTCAGCTCCTCCTCCCATCCTTACCCGTAGTGGGGACTAGACCTNTTCCAGAATGTCCCTTCTTGGAGCTTGAAGTCATTCCATATCCCTGACGATGTTGTGTCTGACTCTTTGCGACCCTCTGGTCTATAGCTCACCAGGCTCCTCTGTCCATGGGATTCTCCAGGCAAGAATACTGCAGTGGGTTGCCATGCCCTCCTCCAGAGGCTCTTCCCAACTCAGGGACTGAACCCAAGGCTCTTACGTCTCCTGCACTAGCAGGCGGGTTCTTTACCACTAGCACTCCCTGGGAAGCCCAGGTACAGAGTCACAAACTGTTAGAGCAACAGGGTTCTAGAGGAAACCCATTCACTTGTTCATCTGTTCATTCATTTGGGCACTGTGCTAAGCCCTTGGTCACACAAGCATTATTTCAGATATTCTTACTGAGCCCTGGTTGTGTGCCTTGTTCTGGGCACTGTGGAGATGTAGCAGTGAACAAAAGCAGGGAGTCAACCATATATCAGTACAGCCCCAAGTAGTGGGAATGGCCACGGAAAGGGGCCAGGGTGAGGGCAGATGCTACTTGAGATGGTCTCCCTGGAGGAGGTTCCCCCAAGAAGACTTGAGCAAAGACATGAACACAGGGAGTGTGCCTTGCAGATATTGACGGGAAGAAAGGGCAGCCCAGGTTGTTCAGTTGCTCAGACATGTCTGACTCTTTGTGACCCCATGGACTTGGCTCCCTGTCCTTGGGGAGCTGCAGAATCAGACCTAGGGGCTAGAACGTGCTAGAATGCTCTCCTGCTGGCATAACTGAGGTATACACTCTTTCCTCAAGGAACTCAGTCTAATGAGGGAAAAACATAAGTAAATGATGTACTAAAAGTTGAGGTCACAAGAGAAATAGGTTTAAAAATGCTACTAGAATACAAAAGGAAGAACAACCGTAGCAGGGTTGGAAAATGCATCCATGAGTAGGTGGCATTTGAGTTGGGCTTTGGTGGATGAATAGGAGTTTGCTGGGCAGCTGAGGCGAGCAGCCGCATGGATGAACGGGTGACTTCAGAGGCACAAGGTGTTCAGAGAAAGCTACACGGCTCCTCTTCCTGTTGACTGAGTGGTTCTTCAAGGGAAAAACCATCCTCTTAGGGAGTCTCCCTTCCTTTCCTCCACCTCTTCTTTCCCCCAGCCTCACGGAGGGCATGTCAACTTCAGGAAAGTGGAACTGGAGAGTGGCTCAGATAGGGGAGATTTCTCTGCCTTGCTTGGCCAGCCTGCCTCTTTCTTTCCTTCTTTCCTTTCATTTTTCCCTCCTCCTTCCCTCCTTTCTTTTATATATTAAAAAAAAATTTTATTATTCTTTTATTTGGCTGTGCTGGGTCCTAGTTGCAGCATACAGGATCTTCCATCTTTGTTGCAGCATGTAGGATTTAGTTCCTGACCAGAGATCAAACCTGGGCCCTCTGCATTGGGAGCATGGAGTTTTAGCCACAGGACCACCAGGGAAGTCCCTCTTTTATTTATTTTTTAAAGCTTTGGCAGGTCTTGGGATTTTAAGCTGCTGGGGCGGGTCCAGGAGTCAGGAGGACTCTCAGTTGGATTTCTCAACCAAGTCACTGCTTGGAGCCCAACCAGCTGTTGAAGCTCTGATGCAATAGGCTTTCAGGAAGCCTCTGGAAATGGGCTCCCCAAGGCCTGTGGTCTGAATTTAGATTTAGGTACACCTGGGGACCGCCGGTTCCAGAGGTGTTACTGACCCCCTCGTCCCCCAGCTCTCACCTGGGCTTCGTGTTCACCCTCAGAAGAGGAGGAATGCCCTGTCTCTTCAGCTCCTCCTCCCATCCTTACCCGTAGTGGGGACTAGACCTAGGTCTTCATTGAAGCTGCTGAAAATAGAAACTTGTGGGTCTCACCTGTAATTATGACATGCACAACACCATTATCTTACCCTCATGGGCACCAAGGAGTGAAATAAACACAGGTCACCTCTCCCAGCTGGGTTGCAGTTAGCAGTGGGCCTGCAGTTGAGGTGCTAATGAACTTGGTGGCCCCCTAAACCAGGCCCCTAGAATGTACCCAGTGCTGAGCAGTCACTAGAAATAAAACACAAGCCACCTACACATATAATTTTACATTTTCTGGTAGCCACCTTTGAAAAGTTAAACAAATGAGATTAATGTTACCAGCTTAATTAACTTAACCCACTATCTCAAGTGGTATCATTTATCATTTCACTTGTAATTAGGAGAGAAAAACTGTTAATGAAATATTTTTTCCCATATTAAGTTGTCAAAATCCAGTGTAAATTTTACTCCTAGAGAACGTATATGAATTCAGACTGGGCACATTTTAAGTGCTCAATAACCGCATATGACTAATGGTTCCTGTATTGGACAAATCACAACTTACAGGTGGAAAAACTGAAGCGCCAGCCAGGTGAAGGGGGCGTGGCAGGGGCGTAGTCAGGAAGCTGGGAGGCGGGGTCTCTTGGGGAGCCTGCCCGACTGCACCCTCTAGCGTCCACCCAACCTCGCTGCAGCCAGCGCCGCGCGCGCGCACCGGGTCCTGGCTGCTGACACAGGCCTTGGAACAGGACTGGCCCCTCCTCAGAGCAGCCGCACTAGAAGCCAAGGCAGCAGGAGGCTTGCTTCCCCACCTGCTTACTTGGAGGAAAGAAGAATGCAAATGCCATCAGCCTCTTTTCTCCCTAGGACAGGGGCTCAGCCCAGGAGGACTGTTTGTCCACAAGTCACCAGGAGAAAGATCCAGGGCTGGTGCTGCAAGAGAAACGACACAGACTGCCTGTTTTCTTTTGCCCGCTTCCACTCCCCTGTGTCTTGTTCTGCCCCAGACAGAACAAGCCAGTCTCATCTGGGCCCTCCCGTACCTTGAAGTGCAAATTCACGGCTTCGCCCCTCCAGCCTCCTCCCCAGCTTCGGCCTTTTATCAGGAGTTGGTTCCTCTCACCTCTCCCATCATTTTCCCTCTAAGTGTTTCTGAGTCTGCTTGGCCTAGCAAGCTTTGGAGATCTGGGTTGATGAAAGTGTTTTGGAGCAATGGGATGAAATGTCTACCCACGCTGGCAGCTGGCGTTGAGCTGTGATTAATGGCACATTCGAGCCCTCAGTTCCAGGAGACTCACTGGTCGGTGGATAGAGCTACACCATTAAAAAAAAAGACTTTAATTTGCAGGCAATACTGATGGGGTTAAATATTTTCACAGAGCTCCCCAGCTATGTGTTTACTTTTTTTTTTCTTCTGTTCCAATTTAGCACATTAAGAACAATAACAGAGTAACTGAGAACCAGAGAGATGGCTTCTAGTGCTGCACTAAGTCCCTCCCCCATTTTTCCATTACTGTGAATAAAATGTCATCTTTGAGGCTCTCAGAAGGCTGTTGCTTGTCTAATCCGAGCCCTGCTTGGTCATGACGCTCTTGAAGCCCAGTAAGAGCTTGAATCAATTGCCCTCCCCCAGCACATCTGATCTGCACCCCATCTTTCATTGGAGATGAAAGTTAAGATTTTCTGGTAAGGGAAGCCTGAGGTGTTTGCCTGACAATAGGGCCAAGGGGCCATTTCTGCTGGGAAGTGGGAGTGTTGGCTTTGTCATTGCAGAAAGCCTTGCTTTTTGTCAGCCATCTTTCCCAGCCAGGCGATCGTCAATAAGTTGGTTTGTTGGCTTAATTAGTAACAGAGGGGTCACTGGGGAACAGCGTCCCACTGTCTCTGTTCCCTTGAGGCTGCCTGCTTCAGGCCGAGAGCCTGCAGGAGAGAGAACTGGAATAAGGTTCTTCTTAAATATTTCATCTGAGCCTTTGGGCAGCACACGCAGGCCCGTGCAAGGGGTAACTGAGAGTGCTGTGTATGTGTGTTAGCTGCTTAGTTGTGTCTGGGACCCCATAGATTGTAGCCCACCAGGCTCCTCTGTCCGTGGAATTCTCCAGGCCAAGACTCCAGGGGATCTTCCTGACCCAGGGACTGAACCTGGGTCTCCTGCGTTGCAGGCAGATTCTTTATCATTTGAGCCACCATTAAAGCCCGACTGAGAGGGCTGGTGGAGCTTTATTTGACATTCGTGGGTCCCTTCATGGCTTCACAGTGAGAGTCCCAGGGGGAAGGTTGTCTTGCAATACTGGTGAGAGGTTTAATGTTGGGGCGGGGCGTTGTGCAGAGGAAGTGGTCACCAGCTAGGAGCACCTCAGTGGCCTCCGTCTCTGCCCATGGACTCGGGTGCTGAAAGCGCCCTGGGGGGCTCCCAGCCCCACCTGCCCCAGACAGGCTTCTGCTCCCCAGAAGCCTCAGTTCTTTGTCTCGAAGATGCAGGTGATGGAAATGGCCTTGCCTCCTCCCAGTCTGGTTGAGCATGACCCCTACCCACAGCGCCTGGAATCTACCACGTGCCCTAGAGCTGGCCTGTGGGGTCGAGCCTCCGATGACTTCTTAAGTCCTCCTCGTCATTCATTGTGGCTGCCACCTGCCATCTTCCTAGCAGACTGCCTCGGCCCTATGTGGGAATGAAGGATTCCTCTTCAGAGGCTGGACTTCCTCTTGCTCCCCCCCACCTCCTTGTGTCACTTATTATGCCCCATCTGTATGCCACAAGGAGCCATGAGAACAGGCTCTGTGTCCCCAGCCAGTTGGAGGACCAAGGGGACTGGAGTATTATGGGCACACCCCACGCACCCGGCCTGACCCCAGGTCCCGAGGACACACAGAGGGCGAGGAGGGCCTGCACTCCTGGGCTGAGGCTTATGGGGAGCGGAGCACCGGCTAGTGGACATATGGACACAAGCATTTGCACAATTACATTTGCTCCCTGTTTGTCGGGTGCAGGGTGTGATGAGGCTCCCAGGGCTCGTAGACAACGAGTTTCCAGATTCTTCCAGGGAATGCTGCAGCGCCTTCTCTGACTCCATTGCCTTTCTTGGGAGGAGGGGAGCTTTTGCCCATATGCTGAGAGGCTTCCCCATCTCAGAGAGGGACACAGGGCTCTTCGACCGGGGACCTCCAGACGCAGGGATCCTAGATGATCAGACCCCAAAGGGGCCCAGAGTGGTCCCTCCACCGCCTGACCCTCCCTGAAATACACCCTGCCCTTTAAAACTTGTGGTAAAACACAGACACAGCATAGACGTGGCCACCTTAGCCATTTCTAAGTGTGCAGTTCAGTCGTGTTCAGTACATTCACACTGTTATGCAACCAGTCATTGCCACCCTTTTTGTCTAAGTTCAGCTTGTGCTCTTAGGGGATTTCTGCAACCATAAATCCCCCCAACCCTGGATTTTTACCTGGCACCCCAGGGGGCCTTTGACATCTCGTAATTGCCTTGAACTTGCTATGGCAGTTCAGTTCAGTCCAGTTGCTCACTTGTGTCCAACTCTTTGCAACCCCATGGGGTTGCCAGGCCTCCCTGTCCATCACCAACTCCTGGAGTTTACTCATGTCCATTGAGTCAGTGATGCCATCCAACCATCTCATCCTCTCTCATCCCCTTCTCCTCCCGCCTTCAATCTTTCCCAGCATCAGGGTCTTGTCAAAGGAGTCAGCTATTCGCATCAGGTGGCCAAAGTATTGGAGTTTCAGCTTCAGCACCAGTCCTTCCAGTGAATATTCAGGACTGATTTCCTTTAGGATGGACTGGTTGGATCTCCTTACAGTCCAAGGGACTCTCAAGAGTCTTCTCCAACACCACAGTTCAAAAGCATCCATTCTTCAGCACTCAGCTTTCTTTGTAGTACAACTCTCACATCCATACATGACTACTGGAAAAACCATAGCCTTGACTAGATGGACCTTTGTTGACAAAGCTTTTTAATATGCTGTCTAGGTTGGTCATAATTTTCTTCCAAGGTGCAAACGTCTCTTAATTTGATGGCTGCAATCACCATCTGCAGTGGTTTTGGAGCCCAGGAAAATAAAGTCAGCCATTGTTTCCACTATTTCCCCATCTATTTGCCATGAAGTGATGGGACCAGATGCCATGATCTTAGTTTTCTGAATGTTGAGCTTTAAGCCAACTTCTTCCTCTTCTCTCTCCTCTTCCTTCTTCTCTCCTCTTTCACCTTCATCAAGAGGCTCTTTAGTTCCTCTTCACTTTCTGCCATAAGGGTGGTGTCATCTGCATATCCGATATTTCTCCTGGCAATCTTGATTCCAGCTTGTGCTTCATCCTGCCCAGTGTTTCTCATGAGGTACTCTGCATACAAGTTAAATAAGCAGGGTGACAATATACAGCCTTGATGGACCCCTTTCCTGATTTGGATCCAGTCTGTTGTTCCATGTCCGCTTCTAGCTGTTACTTCCTGAGCTGCATACATATTTCTCAAGAGGCAGGTAAGGTGGTCTGGTAGTCCCATATCTTGAAGAATTTTCCACAGTTTGTTGTGATCCACACAATTGAAAGCTTTGGCATAGTCAATAAAGCAGAAATAGATGTTTTTCTGGAACTCTCTTGCNCTCCCTGTCCATCACCAGTTCCCGGAGTTCACTCAGACTCACGTCCATCGAGTCAGTGATGCCATCCAGCTATCGTATCCTCTGTCCTCCCCTTCTCTTCCTGCCCCCAATCCTTCCCAGCACCAAAGTCTTTTCCGATGTGTCAACTCTTTGCATGAGGTGGCCAAAGTACTGGAGTTTCAGCTTTAGCATCATTCTTTCCAAAGCAATTCCAGGGCTGATCTCCTTCAGAATGGACTGCTTGGATCTCTTCTGCAACACTATAGTTCAAGAAAATCAATTCTTTGGTGCTCAGCTTTCTTCACAGTCCAACTCTCACATCTATACGTGACCAAGGGAAAAACCATAGCCTTGACTAGATGGCCCTTAGCTGGCAAAGTAATGTCTGTGCTTTTGAATATACTATCTAGGTTGGTCATAACTTTTCTTCCAAGGAGTGAGCGTCTTTTAATTTCATGGCTGAAATCACCATCTGCAGTGATTTTGGAGCCCAAAAAAATAAAGTCTGACACTGTTTCCAGTGTTTCCCTATCTATTTGCCATGAAGTGAGGGGACCAGATGCCATGATCTTCATTTTCTGAATGTTGAGCTTTAAGCCAACTTTGTATCTCTACTCTTTCACTTTCATCAAGAGACTCTTTAGTTCCTCTTCATTTTCTGCTATAAGTGTGGTGTCATCTACATATCTGAGGTTATTGATATTTCTACCGGCAATCTTGATTCCAGCTTGTGTTTTTCCAGTCAAGCGTTTCTCATGATGTATTCTGCATATACATTAAATAAGCAGGTGACAATATACAGCCTTGACATACTCCTTTTCCTATTTGGAGCCAGTCTGTTGTTCCATGTCCAGTTCTAACTGTTGCTTCCTGACCTGCATACATATTTCTCAAGAGGCAGGTCAGGTGGTCTGGTATTCCCATCTCTTTCAGAATTTTCTACAGTTTATTGTGATCCACACAGTCAAAGGCTTTGGCATAGTCAAGAAAGCAGAAATAGGTGTTTTTCTGGAACTCTCTTGCTTTTTTCATGATCCTGCGGATGTTGGCAATTTGATTCCTGGTTCTTCTGCCTTTTCTAAAACCAACTTGAACATCTGGAAGTTCATGGTTCACGTATTGCTGAAGCCTAACTTGGAGAATTTTGAGCATTACTTTACTAGCATGTGAGATGAATGCAATTGTGCGGTAGTTTGAGCACTCTTTGGTATTGCCTTTCTTTGGAATTGGAATGAAAACTGACCTTTTCCAGTCCTGTGGCCACTGCTGAGTTTTCCAAATTTGCTGGCGTATTGAGTACAGCACTTTCACAGCATCATTTTTCAGGATTTGAAATAGCTCCACTGGAATTCCATCACCTCCCCTAGCTTTGTTCGTAGTGATGCTTCCTAAGGCCACTTGACTTCGCATTCCAGGATATCTGGCTCTAGATTAATGATCATTCCATCATGATTATCTGGGTCATGAAGATATATTTTGTACAGTTCTTCTGTATATTCTTGCCACCTCTTCTTATATCGTCTGTTTGTGTTAGGTCCATATCATTTCTGCTGTTTATCGAGCCTTTCTTTGCATGAAATGTTCCCTTGGTATCTCTAATTTTCTTGAAGAGATCTCTAGTCTTTCCCATTCTGTTTTATTCCTCTGTTTCTTTGCATTGATCACTGAAGAAGGCTTTCTTATCTCTTCTTGCTATTCTTTGGAACTCTGCATTCAGATGCTATAACTTTCCTTTTCGCTTCTCTTCTTTTCAGTTATTTGTAAGGCTTCCCCAGACATCCATTTTGCTTTTTTGCATTTCTTTTCCATGGTGTTGGTCTTGATCCTTGTCTCCTGTACAATGTCACGAACCTCATTCCATAGTTCATCAGGCACTCTGTCTATCAGATTTACGCCCTTAAATCTATTTCTCACTTCCACTGTATAATCATAAAGAATTTTATTTAGGTCATACCTGAATGATCTAGCGGTTTTCCCTACTTTCTTCAATTTCAGTCTGAATTTGGTAATAAGTAGTTCGTAGTCTGAGCCACAGTCAGCTCCTAGTATTGTTTTGGCTGACTGTATAGAGCTTCTCCATCTTTGGTTGCAAAGAATATAATCAATCTGATTTTGGTGTTTATCATTTGGTGATGCCCACGTGTAGAGTCTTCTCTTGTGTTGTTCGAAGAGGGTGTTTGCTATGACCAGTGCATTTTCTTCGAAAATCTTTATTAGTCTTTGCCCTGCTTCATTCCACATTCCAAGGCCAAATTTGCCTGTTACTCCAGGGGTTTCNTGCCGACCATTTGGTGATGTCCATGTGTAGAGCCTTCTCTTGTGTTGTTGGAAGAGGGTGTTTGCTATGACCAGTGTGTTCTCTTGGCAAAACTCTATTAGCCTTTGCCCTGCTTCATTCTGTATTCCAAGGCCAAACTTGCCTGTTACTCCAGGTTTTTCTTGACTTCATACTTTTCCATTCCAGTTCCCTATAATGAAAAGGATGTATTTTGGGGGTGTTAGTTCTAGAAGGTCTTGTAGGTCTTCAAAGAACCATTCAACTTCAGCTTCTTTGGCATTAGTTGTTGGGGCATAGAGTTGAATTACTGTGATATTGAATAGTTTGCCTTGGAAATAAAGATATCATTCTGTCATTTTTGAGACTGCATCCAAGTACTACATTTCGGACTCTTGTTGACTGTGATGGCTACTCCATTTCTTCTGAGGGATTCCTGCCCACAGTAGTAGATATAATGGTCATCTGAGTTAAATTCACCCATTCCAGTCCATTTTAGTTCACTGATTCCTAAAATGTTGATGTTCACTCTTGCCATCTCCTGTTTGACCACTTCCAACTTGCCTTGATTCATGGACCTAACATTCCAGGTTCCTATACAATATTGCTCTTTGCAGCATCAGACTTTACTTCCATCACCAGTCACATTGACGACTGGGTGTTATTTTTGCTTTGGCTCCATCTCTTCATTCTTTCTGGAGTTATTTCTCCACTGATCTCCAGTAGCGTATTGGTCACCTACTGATCTGAGGAGTTCATCATTCAGTGTTCTATGGCAAAAGTACATGCTACTGACTTGTAAAGGGTAACACTCTAAGTCAGCCCTTTAATTCAGCTGACTGAGTATAGTCAAGAAATCAAAGCAGATGTGGGGGGCCCTACTTTGGAGCCATGAGGTCTCCCTAAAGGAGACTGGAAACTCAGTGATTGATTCCTGCCACAGAGTCCTAAAAGATGTCATCTCCCATCAGCCCTGACTTTGACAGCCGCAGATGTTACTCACTCAACCTTCAAGACAATGGCAGGAAAACATGTTTTCCCACCCATGGTTTCTTGATAGTTCCCCCACACACACAAAGTAAAATTTATCTTTTTTGTTTCCTAAACACATCCCTCAAATTCTCCCCACCTTGCTTTTCTTCTCTGTATAGCTGGGAGTGCCAGGCCTGCCCTGCCTACCTCCCAAGGTTCAAAGTCAATTGTTGAGCTCTGTGGTCAAGCTCAGGATGGACTCCTGGTCACATCCTGGTCATATCTCAGCTCCAGCAGCCGTGGGACCCAGGGAAAGTTACTTACCGCCCCCAGGCCTCAGTTTCGCCATTTAGAAAATGGTCTGCACAGCCCCTGGCCCAGGTTGAGTGCTTGATGAACTGCAGCTGCAGTTAGAATGACTGTGGTGGGGGTTTTGATGCTGCACTGGACCGATGCTGCCTCCCATGTGCTCCGGCCTTGAGGAACGCTGTTCAAAGGCAGGATCCATGCCTGATATGCCCATCTCAGAGTCCTGCCATCCAGTGAGCCCCAGAGCCCTCAGGAAGGGCCCCCCTGCACTGCTCCCCCTAGAGGGGCCAGGACACATCCAGGCTCTGCTGGAATGCCAGCTTTGCCAGAAACCGCTTCCCTGGTGGCTCAGATATTAAGGAATCTACCTGCAGTATAGGAAGCCTGGGTTCAATCCCTAGGTCAGGAAGATCCCCTGGAGAAGGAAATGGCAACCCACTCCAGTACTCTTGCCTGGAGAATCCCATGGAAAGAGGAGCCTGGCGGGCTATAGTCCACGGGGTCAGAAAGAGTCGGACACGACTGAGTGACTAACACACTTACTTGCCTCCAGAGTTAGCAGGTGTGTACACAACCAGGACCACCACCACCACGGCGGGAAGACCCACTCCCCCCACACTGATGCCCACTCTGAGCCAGGCCGAGGGAGGGAAGAGGACTCCGAAGCCTCACATGTCTGCCTGCAGGGACGCGTGAGAAGGGCTGGGAAAGCTGAAGCCTCCCGGGCAGGCCTCGGGGCCCCTGGCCACCACCTCCCAGCAGTTGTGCTGGCCGTCCCAGTCCCTTCCTCTCCATAAACATCTATTAGCATCAGGCGGGGGAGGAATTAGGAGTTTGGCATCTTGTGGATCTTAAAGAATACAAATCACCAACACGTTCTGAGGCCATTTGATACCATGGTTCTGAGCAGTGGTTTGGTTTCTACTGCGGCGAATGGATTCTAAAGGGACTGATCCTGGGAACTTGCTGGCAGTCCAGTGTTTAGGGCTCAATGCTATCACTGCCAGGGCCCAGGGTTCAATCCAGGCTCAGGGAACTAAGATCCTGCAGGCTGTGGCGTGCAGCCAAAAAAAAGAAAAACAAAGATGTGAAAGGACCGACCCTGAGCTCTCAGAACCCAGAGCTTCCCAGAGGTGGCTCGTTTCCATGATGCAAAGAGAAAGAATGCTTTAGGGAAAGGATGTGCGTTGACTGTCAAGGCGGCCAGGAAGGCCACGTTCATGACCATGTTCTCCTCCCGCCCTCCCCAGGCCCTTCCTCCCCTTGCTGCCCCCAGGAAGTTGTGAGACGGGGCCAGACGATCAGGTCCAGGGGCCGGCTTTGCCGCCAGAGCCTCCTGGTCGGCTTCCTCCCTGGTGAAACGGGACAGATACAGGCGAGGTGTCTGATTAAAAACGAAAGTGTCCCACGTCTGTGGACCTTCTTGTGGTTGTCCCCGATGCTGGCAGGTCAGGAGTTAAGCCTTTTGGAACCACACGGCCCCTAGCATGGGGTTCTGCCCCACAGACACTGATGCCACGTGGTATCAGCTCAGTTCCCTGGGCAGCTGTCTTGGCACTGTACACTGGACAGCTTGAAAAACAGAAATGTATTCTCTCACAGTTCTGGGAGGCTGAACATCTGAGGTCAAGGTGTCAGCAGGCCTGGCTCCTTCTGAGGCCTCTCTAGTTGGCCCATTGACAAACGTCTTCTCCCTGTGTCCTCACGTGGCCTTTCCTCTGGGTCTGTGTCCCAAGCTCCTCTATTCAAGGGCACCAGTCAGATTGGTTTTTAAATTGTTTTGGCCGCACCGCACCATATGGGTACTTAGTTCCCCGACCAGGGATCAAACTCTTGCCCCCCGCCCCCTTGCAGGGAAAGCGCAGAGTCCTCACCATTGCCAGGGAATTCCCATAGCCTCATTTATCTTAATGATCACGCTGAGGGTTGTGTCTCCAAATACAGCTACATCCTGAGGTCCAGGAGTTAGGAGGTCAGCATGTGAATTTGTGGGGAGTAGTTCAGTCTGTGACAGCAGCTGGCCCTCTCTGCTGGCCTCTCTGGACGCACACCGCCAGCAGAATGGCCTCAGGTCTCAGCAGAAGGAGTGAAGAGCGAGGGAGGGTGGGTGGGTGCGGTGAGACCCTCCACATCGCAGTCCCCTCTGCACGTGGGTGGCTGCTTTGGAAGACAAAGGCGGGAGGTGGAAGGAGAGACATCTGAGACAAACCACAGCTCTCCCTCCCTGCAGACGCTGGCTGGGAGACTCACAACTGAGAGGAGCGTGGCAAATACAAAGCCTTGAGAGCAGCTGAACTGAGCAAAGGATCACAGATCAGCCTTTTAGTGCAGGAAATACGTAGGTGGACGTGTGCAACCTGCAGTGTGTCTTGGGTAGAGCCTGGGAGCCCTGGGGTGGGAGTAGGGTTGTGGGGGGTGGAAGGCGCTGGGGGCCAGTGGAAACTGACAACTATGTTACATAGTGACTTGCTGGTTTCCATTTATGAGGATCAACTAATAGGTAAAGTGGAACGGAAAGTGGAGAGAGTAAACCCTGACCCTGTGAAAGTCATGGTTCCCACGCAGGACAGAAGCAGATGTGGGAGGAGGAGGAGAGGAGAGGGAGATTAAAAGGGGGATTAATAACTTAATCTCCCAGAGAATCAAGAGATCCCTGTCATGTTGCTGGACTGAGACGTAGAGGATTCTTATGTATTTATTTTATTTTTGAGTAAAACTACACAGAGTTCCACATTTGAAGTTACAAAAAGATTCACAGTAAAAACTCGCCGCATGACCCTTGTGTATCAGCCATCTTTCTTTCTGTGGCCAGTGTTACCATTTCCCAAGAAGTCATTCCGAGTATGAACAGCACACATAGATTTTTCTCTTTTTTTCACAAACAGTAGCAAACTGTATGCTGCCCTGCACCTTTTCTTTTCACTTAAAAATACATCTTGAAGATTATTTTGCAATTGGTTGCAATGACAGATGTCTGGATTGTTCATTATTACAGACAATAGTGCAGGCAATGGTCTGTGTGCTGGGCTACATCGCTTCAGTCGTGTCTGACTCTTTGAGACCCCATGGACTGTAGCCCACCAGGCTCTTCTGTCCATGGGACTCTCCTGGCAATACTGGAGTGGGTTGTCATGGCCTCCTCCAGATCTTCCTGACCCAGGGATAAAGCCAGGGTCTCCTGTGTCTTCTGAGTCGCAAGTGGATTCTTTACCTTTGAGCCACTGGGGAAGCCTGGAAGTGGTTGTGCTGTACACAAGCTATTTGCACAGGTGGGAACATCTCTAGATGTGTTTCTAGAAGTGGGGTTGCTGTGTCCATGGCAACATGTTTGTAATTTTGAAAGATATTCCTAACCACCCCCCCACACCTGGGGGTTAGAAAAGGAACTTTTCTATAATTTAAATTTCTGTAAATTTAAATATATGTAAACTTAAAGTCATAAAGTAAAAACAATGACATGTATAAAACTAATAAAACCTGGGAGGAGACTGAAAAAAGAGGAACTGCTAGGGAAAATATGTGAACTGCATTGAATATCTTTCCGAAGGGGGGTTCCGTACATAACGTTTAGGATTCATAAATGTTAAGAAGCAGTTCAAGAGACTTCCCTGGAGGTCCAGTGGTTAAGACTCTGTGCTCCCAGTTCAGGGGGCTCAGTTTCAATCCCCTAGTTGGGTACTAAATCCCCCCCACTGCACAGTGTGGCCAAAAAAATATTTTTTAAGATGATAAGATGTTTAGAAAAAAAAAAAATGCAGTTCAAGGTGGTTACCTCTGGGACGAGGGTGGAAAACCCTTTGTGTGTTTTTTATAATTTTATTTATGTTTGGCTATTTGGGTCTTCATTGTTGCTCCAGCTTCTCTCTAGTTGCAGAGAGCAGGACTTACTCTCTAGGTGCGGTGCTCGGACTTCTCTTGTGGCGGGCTCCAGAGCACACAGAGCAGTAGCTGGGGTAGGTGGGCTCAGTCGTCACAGCTCCTGGCTTTAGCGCACAGGCTCAGTAGTTGTGGCACACAGGCTTAGTTGCTCTGTGGCATGAGGGATCTTGTCTGACCAGGGATCGAACTTGTGTCTCCTGCCTTGGCAGGGGGATTCTTTACTGCTGAGACACCAGGGAAGCCAGAAAACCCTTTGTTTTCATTTTCTATTCTGTATGCTTCAAAAGGGCTTCCTTGGTGGCTCAGTAATAAAGAATCTACCTACAATACAGGAGACACAGGAGATATGGATTTGATCCTGGAGTTGGAAAGCTCCCCTGGAGGAGGACATGGCAACCCACTCCCGTATTCTTGCTTGGAGAATCCCGTGGACAGAGGAGCCTGGCGGGCTACAGTCCACGGGGTCACAAAGAGTCAGACATGACTGAAGCGATGTAGCATGCATGCAGGGTTGGTCTTCTGTGCAGGCATCAGGGGAAAACTCCATGGAGAGCACACGTTTGCATGCCTTCAGTTGCCTGGGACTTTACTATGCACCCTGGATACATCCTTTCCGTGTTAATTCCAGATCTACACACTGCTCCCAACCACAGGGTTTCTCAGAGGCCAAAACAAGAAGGGATTCCTTATAAGTTTCTGGATGCCTGTTCTAAGGATAAAATCAGAACGTGGTGCCTGAGAGAGGAAAGAAATGCTCAGAGCACAGGCCGTGCACTGCAGTCAGGGTGACAGTCTGGCTGGGGGGCTGATGAGGGTGATGAGAAGAAGGGTCTCAGCCTCCAGTCTTGTACAAACCCTGCTGGGCTCTCAATGAGGGCCTCATGCCCCTTGACTTTATGTGGCCGCTTTCTCCACGTTTCCGATTCTGGAGGTCAGGATAGATCTTGCAGTGTGAGGCGGCCGGTCCTGACTCCACTGGAGCACCCAACCTTCCTCGTGGTACACAGACTAAGGGTCCCCCTCCCCTCCCTGCGGGGGTCCTACACACACTGGGGACAGCTTATCACTGTGATGGCCGGAGTCAGGCCTCTCGGCCACTGGTGGGGGACAGTCCTCCGACCCGCTGGGTGGCCGTGGGAGGTGGGGAGCCCTTCCCTGCACCCTGCCCACCCCGTCTCCAGCCTGGCTTCTGTCTTGCAGGTATCCCCGCGGCCGCCATGGGCAAGCAGAACAGCAAGCTGCGACCCGAGGTGCTGCAGGACCTGCGGGAGAACACGGAGTTCACGGACCATGAGCTGCAGGAGTGGTACAAGGGCTTCCTCAAGGACTGCCCCACCGGCCACCTGACCGTGGACGAGTTCAAGAAGATCTACGCCAACTTCTTCCCCTACGGCGACGCCTCCAAGTTCGCCGAGCACGTCTTCCGCACCTTCGACACCAACGGCGACGGCACCATCGACTTCAGGGAGTTCATCATCGCGCTGAGCGTGACCTCGCGGGGCAAGCTGGAGCAGAAACTCAAGTGGGCCTTCAGCATGTATGACCTCGACGGCAACGGCTATATCAGCCGCAGCGAGATGCTGGAGATCGTGCAGGTGCGCCCGGGGGGCGGGGCTGGCACCGGGGGCGGGGCCTCAGCAGACCCCGTCCACTCAGGGACCGTGCGCGACTCCTCGGCCCACCTCTGGACCTTCGGGGCCACGTGGCTGCCTGCCCCTCTTTCCTGCCCTTCAGAAAATGACTGACTGTCACCTGACCAGCGGGCCCTTACATGTGGTGATGAGACGAGCCATTGTTGGCCTTCCCAGGTGGTGGCAGGGTGGTTTAGTCGCTAAGTCCTGTCTGACCCTTGCGACCCCATGGACTTGTGTAGCCTGCAGGCTCCTCTGTCCATAGGATTCTTGAGACAAGAATACTGGAGTGGGTTGTCATTTCTTTCTCCAGGGGGGATCTTCCCAACCCAGAAATTGAACCCGGGTCTCCCGTATTACAGGCAGATTCTTTACCGACTGAGCTATGGTGGAACTAGTGGTAAAGAACCCACCTGCCAATGCAGGAGAAGGGCCGTTGTTTACCGACCATTGGTGGTACAAAGCCCTGGCCTACACGCAGGTGATGAGCTGTGGTCTTCCCAGTTCTAAGGGGAGGGGGTGTCATTCTCACCATTTCACAAACTCTGAGACTAGGTATGGTTGAGGGGGGTGCAGTGCAGGGGTTTGATTTCCTGAGAGTTACCAGTTATTGTTCAGTCGCTTAGTCATGTCCAACTCTTTGTAACCCTGTGGATGGCAGCATGCCAGGCTTCCCTGTCCTTCACTATCTCTCAAGAGTTTAACTCATGTCCATTGAATCAGTGATGCCATCCAACCATCTTGTCCTCTGTCATCCCCTTCACTTCCTGCCCGTAATCTTTTCCAGCATCAGGGTCTTTTTCCAATGAGTCGGCTCTTCACATCAGGTGGCCAAAGTAACAGAGCTGGGAATTATAAAGGAGAGGGCCTTTGACACTTGCGAAAGGCACTGCCAAGACCTTTTCATACTCTCCTATTTAAGAATGCAATAGACAGCTTGTCATGTCCTCAAGAACACACAATCGTAAAGCCAGACTGAAACATTAGTGGTGACGGAATAAGCTCTGGCCCAGGAAGCTCCACTTCAGAAGGTTCTTCTCTCCTGTCAACGACTCTGGCAGGTGAAGCTGTTTTCTGGCAAGAAACCAAGTTTTGTTCACTTCCCCAGGTTCCCAGGTGTGTAGTAGAGAGCCACAGAGCCTCTGCTCCCTGGGTCCCCACCCCCTGCACCCCAACTCCTGGAACCTGGGGACTCAGTTCTAGAATTCCTCAGAAGAGGTGTTCTCTAGTCCACACAATAGAAACTTCTGGACTAAACCACACACAGAGGGTATCAAACTCAGGAACTCCTTGATCAGCAGCAAGTAGCCTGACCCGTTTCCCAAACAGGTGGTTTGCACGCTATGAGAATAAACCAGCACAGGTTCGAGGGAAACCGTCCTTCAGCCATTGATGCTGGCCCTTAGGGACAAGCAGTAGTGGAAAGAAGAGCTCTGCTTCTGGGGAATCACCTGTCCCGACCTGCCTGCTGGCCCTTACCCTCCTCTGCCACCGGCCAAGCAGACTGGCCGGGCCAAAGCTCTCAGAGCTGTGAGAGCCGAAAAGTGTACCTTCCCGTCCAGATGGGATCTGGCTGCTAGGCCCTCAGACCGAGTTCCCAAACCCTAAGCACCTTCCCATGTCGGCAGATGCTAAGCAGGATGCCTGACTGCTACACCTTCATCAAAACAGACTGGGCTCCAAGTGCATCACAGCCCAGCAGAGACGGGGAGGGGCTTGGCTCTGCCTCCTCTGCACTCGGACGAGTACCTGGCGCTGTCCCAGGAGGGGGGCCTGTCCCAGGAGGCCCTGAAAGACACGCTTGCTGTGTGGTGAGGCCTTGTCACCCTGCCTGCAGGTGGAGAGGGACCAAGGAGTACAGAGTATAATAGATACAAGAAGCCTCACTTGGGGTCATTCTTTTTGGTTTGGTTTTGTAAACCTGCTTTTTAAGACATTACAGCTTCCAGGTTTCTGCTGTTCTTGGTCTGTTGTTTGAGGAATGAGAGTATCAGTCAAGCCATTTCCGCATAGAATCCCCCTGTAGCACAGCCCCCTCCCTCTCACATGTTACTCTGATGAGCTGCTGGTCACCGGCTTCATCATGGCCCCCCAGACACACACATACACACAGACACACACACACACAGATGCACATACGTACCACCACTGGGCCTAGACTCTTGGACAGAGACGGCCTGCATGGTGCCGAGCCCTCGGACAGCAGCATCCTGAAAAGAAGGTTCTCGGTCCTGCTGGAGAGACCCATGGGCCCCGAGCCTGTCCTTTCTGGGGCTAGTGGTATGGTTTCCCCTGGGAGTTGCAGGGGCTGTCTTTTCTTGCTTCTCACCGAGGTACAGCAATCCCGTAGTCAAATATTTGTGGCTAAGCGTGCCGCGTGATGCACCTTGCATACACATGTCCGTGTTGCCGAGTGAGTGAGGGGGTGTCCTCAGCCGCCCCCCCTCCAGAAGGCCTGAGAGCTGTCCCATCTCCCGCCCCCAGACAGCCCGTCTTGCCGCTGTCGGAGTGGGTCGTTTCAGTCCAAACCTGGTCTTCAGCCTCACGTAAATAAGGCTGGCTTCCTTTTGCTCACGTGCTGTCTGCAATGTTCATGCATGCTATTGGGAAAAGCCTCGGAACATTCCAGCTGGGGAGGGTCCTGGAGCTGGTGGGCAACCCAGCCTCTCCTCCAGCCGTGGGCGATGGGTAGGGGGGCCCCATCCCCCTAGGAGCACCCAGAACCTCTAAGCACATGCGTCTGTGTGCCCCTTTGCAGGCGATATATAAAATGGTGTCCTCCGTGATGAAGATGCCAGAGGACGAGTCCACACCGGAGAAGCGCACAGACAAGATCTTCAGGCAGATGGACACCAACAATGACGGTAGGACCCCTGCATGTCTGTGCTGCGCTGCTGGGAGCAGAGAGGCATTTGGGGCCCTTCTCTGCAGCTTCTGTGACCTTGCCCAGCCCAGGCCTGGCTAGTGCAACTATGCTGAGAGCTGGGCTTCGGAGTCCAGTGTCCTGCCCCTGAGCAGTAGTCTCTTTGCTTCTAGAATGGGGAGACTGTGGGCCTGTGAGCATGTCCCAGGGGAGAAGAGGCAGGTGTGCCCATGGCACCTGGGGCCCCGAGGGGTTGGAATCAGGTGTCCTGGGTGGTAGATGGATGGATGGCCCCCCACCATCCCTCCTCCAGGCCCCAGTGGCCCCGGCGACTCTGTCGGGAGGTGCTGGCCTGCAGCAGCTGTGCCAGGCTTGCTGGGACCACACCACAGCAAAAGTGGTGGGTTCCGGGGTTGGCGGCCATGGGGGCCTGGCAGAGAGGACGTGCCCTGTGTTTCCTTCTCTGCCTCGGCCGTGAGCTTCTTTGGGGTCCACACCGGGGAGGGTAACCATGAAACAGGATGGATCTGCACAAAGTGCAGCCCCAGAGCCACGTCAGATTTGCTTTTGAAGGATAAAGAAACACAGCATTTAGAAAAGAAAAAGAGAAAATACCCACTGCGCTGTGCTTGGGGGTTGAAAATAAGCTAATGCGTGGGAAAGCCCCCCCCCCCCCCCCCCCCCCCCCCCCCCCCCCCCCCCCCCCCCCCCCCCCCCCCCCCCCCCCCCCCCCCCCCCCCCCCCCCCCCCCCCCCCCCCCCCCCCCCCCCCCCCCCCCCCCCCCCCCCCCCCCCCCCCCCCCCCCNNNCCCCCCCCCCCCCCCGGCCGAACCTTAAAGTGCAATTTGCAGATGAAGGCAAAGGACTGAGCCAGCAGGGGAGGGGCGCAGTGGGGCTGTAGGCACACCAACCCATGGAGACAGTTTTCAAAACACTATCAACGTAAGACAAGACGGCCTTGCGCCTGGTGTGGCCTTTGGGCAGATTCAAAGCATGTCTTCCACCCTCCAGGGTAGCAAGGCACAGGCTTTGGATTCAATAGATCTGTTCCACCAGTCTTGGCTTTTCTGAACCTCCATTTACTCTTCTGTGAAATGGGGATAATAATTCAGTCTCTTGTGGTTGTGAGGATCCAGAGGATCTGCTCTGACCTCTCAGCTCTGCGCATCTTCCCAGGCTGTCCGTGAACCAGGGCCTGCACTTCTCCTGTGAGCCCTGGGATCGGCCCTGAAGCTTGGGGAAGGGGTGAGAGAGGCAGTGTTGGAGGAGAGGAGAGTGAAGCAGGGGTGTGCAGAATTCAGCCCTCGTCCTTCTCTGGGTTTGCCCCCCACCCTTCCCACCTGCCCAGCCCCTCCTCGGAAAGCACAGGTAGTTGCTGAGGCCACGGGTCCTGAGTCTAGCGGAGCCCCAGGAGCACCCTGATGGCTGCGGACAGACTGTGCTCAGGGGCCTCCCTCCCCTTGCCAGTCCCGCTTTCTGCCCAGAGGAGAGGCCAGTGCTTTCATTAGCTCCTTGCCCTGAGTAAGTAAGTGTTAATCACTCAGTCATGCCCAACTCTTCGCAACCCCCATGGACTGCAGCCCACCAGGCTCCTGTGTCCATGAGCCTGGATACTGGGGTGGGTTGCCATTTCCTTCTCCAGGGGATCTTCCTGACCCAGAGATCGAACTCAGGTCTCCGGTTCTGGAGGCAGATTCTTTACCAACTGAGCTACATGGGAAGCCCCTTGCCCTGAGTGGTCAGGGTAAAGTCTCCGTTAACCATATGAACAGTCACAAAGCCCAGTAGCCCTCTGCATCATCCCAGGAGCCTCCTTTTCTCCCGGGGAGATGACTGCCCCCCTTCCCAATCTATCCCTTAGCCTGGGGTGGTTTAGTCTCCTGCTAGGGATGCTCTGGGGGTGTTCACGCCTTTGAGACAGGTGCGGCTGTGATTCCCCACACACAGATGAAGACCCTGGGACGTGGAGAAGTGGGTCGCTTGCCTGTGGAGGCACAGCTAGGCGCCCACCAGTGTGCATGGCCCCAAGCTCCTGTGTTAGAGTCACTGGCTCTACTTCGTTTTACAGCTACAGAGGCAAGACCGAGGTTCCCCAAGGCACAGGTTGCCAGAATGCAGGGTCTGCTTCAAACCTGGGTCCTTCCCATATCTGTATCCTGGGAGAAGTACCACCAGTGATCAATGAAAGCCAAATGGGTTTTTCCAGAAATGCCTTCAAAGCACGTGGAGCCTGGACAGCATCCCGCCTCTGGAGGGCTTGAGACTTGGACCCCAGGAGGCTTTCCCGACCCAGGAGCTGTCCGTGTGTTCTCCCGAGGGTGGCAGACAGCGAGCACTGGCTAACTTCTGTTTCTCCCGTCCTCCTTCCCGCAGGCAAACTGTCCCTGGAAGAATTCATCAAAGGTGCCAAGAGCGACCCGTCCATCGTCCGGTTGTTACAGTGTGACCCCAGCAGTGCAAGTCAGTTCTAAGGGATTGGCGTCTGGACAGTGCAGAGAAACACAGGCTTGTGTTGCCATTTAAGCTTTGCTTGCAAAAGTGGATGCCTCCTCAATCATTCCTGCTCTCCCGGGGCGGCCAGGCAACATGTCACCGCACCTGCCTGCCCGGCAGCTGCACCCCACTCCTCACCTGGCCTCCTCTCACCCCCTCCCTGCCCCGGTCCCTCCAGGGCGACATCCCAGGGATGTGTTTACGTGCAGGGGTCATGGTGTCCTCGCTTCCGGGGCATCTCCCTGCCCACAGGGAGCCTCGAGGACACGCCAAGGATACCAGTGGGACTTTCTGAGATCACACCAAGGCCAGCCGATTGATCTGTGATGGCAGGTGACTCTGTGGGAAAGATGGGGACAAGAACAGAGGGAGAGGAGGCCGGCAAGCCCTCCCCATGCATGGCTCCACCCAGCTCGTTTGTTTCCTCCGACCAAAACCACTTGCACGTATATATACCGTGGTCTCCTTTTAATATATAAATTATACGTACGGTGATGTGAAATGTAACGTGTAGGTTCCGTATTTAATGCCTCGATTGCCTTTGAAGCGTGGTTCCCTTGTGGCCTGTGATTTCCCCCCCTGCCCCCCCTACGCCTGGTTACTTTGTGGTATTTATGCCCTCAATCTGCCCTTCTCCAAAGGACATGCATGCATGCCCAGGGCTGTGGAGACCCTCCTGTCCGCGTCGTGAACGCAGATGTCTCTGTGAGGCTTGTCCTCCCTGTCGACTGGTCTGGCATTCCCTGTATTAAAATGATCAAATAAACAGGAGGTGTCTGAGTCTTGTGTTGGCCCGTGACAGCCCCTGTTTAGCTGCCGTGGCCTGAGCGCTCTCTGGACAGGTAGCCTCTGTGGGTCCAGCTGTTCATTGTAAACTGGGCTGCTCCTGTGTCCCTGCAGCCATCACTGTGTCTATAAATCCTGTGCAACCTCTCCTTCCATCTCTGTCTAATGCCAAGAAATACGTGGAAATAAAACATGACTGTTCTTGGGGGTTTGATGGCCAGGCTTCCCCTCTCCTAGCTTCTCTACCCCCCACCCCCAGCCCAGCCCCATGGTTTAATTAGCAAGGTTGTGAGACTGCACATCCCCAGCGATGACAGGGCGGAGACCCCGGGCATACACACCAGCCGGGAGGGCGGGCAGGCCTGGTTTCTCAGGCTGTGGCCATCGAAATGCTTCTGGTTTCAGAAGCAGCAGAAGAGACCTTAACTGTGGGCAAGTGGGCACCATGTGCCCACAAGCCCCATGCCTTGTCAGCCTGGCTGACACCATGTCTGAGGGGCATCCCTAAGGATGTCCTGGTTCCTTCTGCTGCTCCACCACCCTGCCCCTGGCCTCTGAGGCAGCTTCTGTCCACACCCTTGAATCCTTGGGGTCCCCGCAGGGTAAGTACGGCTGACATGGGAGCCTTCCAAGACAGGACAAGAAGTGGCCCTGGCTTATTTCTTCCTTAAAAGGAAAGAGAACTTTCCAAAATTCTTCCGCCTGCCTCACCCCAGCCAGCCTTCTCGATGCCTTAGCCTGGAGGGTGAGGTGCCTGGAGGGTGTCAAGGGCCCCTCTCCCAGGGGGCGTGGCACCAGGAAGAGTGGACAGGACTGAGGCTCTGGTTCCAGTGTCCGTCACACCCACCCACGGGCCAGGTGACCGCTCTTGAGTCTCACCTGGAGAAAGGCAGGTGATCGAGGTAAGTGGGCAAGCATGTAGGCTGCCCCACAGCAGAGATGCTGGCTGTTCTGATGTTTTTAGTCATCTTAATATCTTTTAGGACTCCATGCCTGTGATATAAAGTGTGAGCCCTGTCTGCTAGTGCTTTTGCGGTCAATGGCATCGCCAAGTGTCCACAGGGATGGGATGAGAGCAGGAGGCCAGGTTACCTGGGGTACTTGCTACCAAGAGGCTGCATCTGATGGTGCCATGATGAGGGGCGCGGAGGAGGCTGCACTGCTGCTAGCGGGATATTGGCCAGTAACGAGGCATAGATGGGAGTGACTGCAGGTGCAGGGTTTGCCACAGAAACAGACAATGGAGTGTCTCTCTCTCCCTCAGTGGTGGCGTTTAGTCGCTAAGTCACTTTTGCAACCTGACAGACTGATCCTAAAGGAAATCAACCCTGGATATTTATTGGAAGTACTGATGTTGAAGCTGAAACCCTGACATTTTGGCTACCTGATGCAAAAACCAGACTCATTGTAAAAGACCCTGGGAAAAGATGCTGGGAAAGATTAAGGGCAGGAGGAAAAGTGGGCAACAGAGGATGAGATGGTTGGAAGATATCACTGATTCAATGGACTTGAGTTTGTGCAAACTCCAACAGATAGTGAAGAACAGGGAAGCCTGGTGTGCTGCAGTTCATGGGGTCGCAAAGAGCCAGACACGACTGAGCAACTCAGTAACAGCAGCAACAATGGACTGTAGCCTGCCAGGCTCCTTCTGTCCATGGGATTTCCCAGGCAAGAATATTGGAGTGGGTTTTCATTTCCTTCTCCAGGGGATCTTCCTGACCCAGGATTTGAACCCCATGTCTCCTACATGTGGGTTCTTTACCACTGAGCCACCAGGGAAGCGCCTCCCTCTGAATACATATTCATGTATAAGGCTGGCGGAGTTGGGGTGGGGGGATGGGAAAGAAAGAGGCATTATAAGGAGCTGGCTGACAGATTTATGGGGGCTGAATGGTCCCAGATCTGCCAGCTGGAGACCCAGGAGAGCCTACAGCATTCGTTCCAGTCCAGCTCTGAAGGCAGGAGGCCGCGGTCCCAGCCCAAGACCGCCAGGCAGAGAACAGAGCCTCAGTTCAGCCTTTGTTCCAGTCGGCCCTTTGGATGAGGTCCTCACCCTGGTGGGAAGCCCTACAGTACGGTCTGCTAATGCAGTATTATCCTCATCCAGAAACACCCTCACAAACACACTCAGAATAGCATCAAACCACCCGCTGGGACACCTATGACCCAGCCATGTGGACATAAAATAACCATCCCTGTGCTTCCGCACAAATGGGAAAGACATGGATCTGGGGTCCTGGTGTGCCCTGCCCCAACAGAAGCTCACAGAAGTCATGGTGGTTCCTTAGGGAGTCTTAGGCGATGAGGACCTGCCCCAGGGAAGGGAAGGGACCATCCACAGGCCCATCACTGACGGGGACTCCCTTAGAAGCTGGCCATACCCCTCGGGTCCCAGGAAGATAATGGCAGAAGGAGAACCAGTCAGATTATCTTACTCCCACCCCCGACAGTGCCTCTTTCACCGTCTGTGTGTATGTGTATGTGTGTGTGTGTGTGTGTGTATGTGTGTGTGTGTATGTGTGCAGGGCGACAGGCAGTGTGGTTTCTGCAGGCAAGGCTCGGTGGGACTCGGGGGTCCAGTGAGGGATGTGTGTCTGTCCTGCGGGGCAGTGCCACGGATGTGTGCACTAGGCACAACCCATGTAGACACTGGGTATTGAGGGTCCCGTGTGTCCAGCCTGCATCAACAGCAGGCGAGTGGCCCCTGGGGACCAGTGTGAGGCTGTGTTGGGTGCCAGCCTTGCAGCTCCTTCCAGGTGGGTGAGGGAGGGACCCGAGCCCCCTGCCCCGGCTGGCCCAGGCTGCTTTCACAGTGGGGGCAGCCCTGGTCCCTGTCCCCAGCTTGTGGCCTCTGTGAACATCGTCCATTTCCCAAGACTCTATGCCAATGGAACAGAAAATTTTCTTCCAGAAGGTCACCCCACCCCTCCCGGGTACCCCTCACAGTGCCCACACTTGCCTTGCTCACAGCACTCTTTCCCTTGAACTGATTTTGAAGTTTACCCCTTTCCCTCCCCAGAGCCAGTGCCAAGTCTGGCTTGGCATTAGCTGCTCAGGGTGTTCCCTTGGTGGCCTTCTGATTAGGACTCCGGGCCTTCATTGCAGTGGCCTGGCTTCGATCCCTGGTTGGGGTCATAATGTCCCACAAGCTGAGCAGTGCAGCTTAAAAAAAAGGTAAAAAAACTAGAAGTTCTGAATGAGTAAGTGAATGATTGAAGAGTATGTATTGGGGAGCTCCCCAGTGGTACAGTGGATAGGAGTCTACCTGCCAGCACAGGAGATGTGGGTTCAGTCCTCAGCCTAGGAACATTCCACATGCTGCCGAGCAACTAAGCCTGCATGCCACAACTGCTGAGCCCGACAACAAGAGAAGCCCCCGTAATGAGGCGCCCCCCACCTGCTGCAACTAGAGAAAGCCTGAGTAGCAACAAAGACCCAGCACTACCAAAATATTAAATTAATTTTTTAAAAAGTCAGTATTGGGGGCCCACCTTATGGTCTAGAACTGCACCCAGTGAGCCCTGGACACAAAGGCAGAGGGACAGGTTCCAGCCTGGGACTGATAACCACATGACCCTGGACACATGCGACAGGGACCCAGAGAGCCAGGGGTGCTGCCCTTGACCCTGTAGGTCAGCTGGCGGAGGGGTGGGGCGGGCAGGTGCAGGGCCTTGAGGGAGGGCAAGGATACCTATGGGCCAGGACCTGCCCCTCTGACTCTCTAGCTCAGAGCAAGGGCTGTGAACAGCTCATGGCTTCTCCAGAGAGGGGGGCAGAGCCAGGGTGAGACCAGGCACCTGGGGTAGGAAAAGCATGGACCCAGGGCTGTGCAAAAATGGGGAGGGAGGCACACCAGCAGCCATCGGCACCCAGGTCCCAGCGTGTGGGGACAAGCAGGACCTGGGCCTGGGCATCAAGGACTGGTCGGTGGGTGAGGGGCGATAAGAGCAGTGCCCCTCGGCTTCCCACCCTACCACGCTTCAGTGGGGGGAGAGGAGGGCTTATCTTCTCAGCCAGGGTGGGAGGGGTGGCCTGCTGTGTCACCAAGCATGGTGTAGGCACCTCAGGAGCCCAGGGTGGGGGCATCACCCACCTCGTACAGGCAGGGGGTGAGAACACAGGCTGTGAGGGACCACCAGCTCTTCCCTGGGTGTGAGGCAGGAATGAGGGCTGGGCTCACCTGTGAGGGCTTCACCTGTGCTCAGGAAGATTCCGGGGGAGCAGCCTGGTCCAGGACAAGCTGTCTGGAGCCTCAGAGCCTAGATACCCAGTGTGACTGGCCCTGGATCTCCCTCTGAGCTGGGCCACGTTCCAGTGCCCACAGCCCTCCTATCACAGTCAGGCCTCTACCAGCGGCATCTGTTGAGTGGCTAAATGTTAGAGTTAGTCATTCAGTAATGTTGGACACTGCAACCCCATGGACTGGGGCCCACCAGGCTCCTCTGTCCATGGTATTCTCCAGGCAAGAATACTGAAGTGGGTTGCTATGCCCTCCTCCAGGGGATCTTCCCAACTGAGGAATCGAACGTGCATCTCTTACAGACCCAGGGATCGAACGTGCATTTCTTACGTCTCCTGCATTGGCAGGCACAGTCTTTACCACTGAGCCATCAAGGAAGCAGGACCTGACAGCTTGGTGGCAGTGCAAGACCACAGTCTCAAGCACAAGGCGCTGCTGCCCTCTGGTGGCTGTGGCTGGGAGGGCCGTCTAGGCTTGAGTGTGCAAACCCCCCAGCCTGGTTTAGGAACTTCCGGGGCCAGATTTGTATCTGAGCTTTCTCTCTCTGCCTCATTTGACAGGTGAGGAGCTTGAGGCCCAAGGGTGACCTGATTTTCCGTGAGACACACAGCAAACAGA
This sequence comes from Neotragus moschatus, assembly GCA_006410615.1. NCBI lineage: Eukaryota > Metazoa > Chordata > Mammalia > Artiodactyla > Bovidae > Neotragus > Neotragus moschatus. The sequence goes on along the minus strand of SJYA01001614.1, from coordinate 232,377 downwards.
AGCTGCAGCTGGGCTCCTGGTGCCCAGGACTTTGAATCCCTGTTGATAGGGTTGTCACATAAAATAACAGGGTGACCAGCCAGCAAGTAAAGTAACCTAAGAAAACCTGACAGAGAGGCATGGAGTCTGTATAGACATGCAAGGTCACCATCTTCGGGGCCACTGTGAGGGGTACGAGGAGCACAGGGCTACAGAGGACAGGCTGAGTGGAGCCTGTGCAGCACCAAGGATGATCAGCTGGGAGGCTAGAGAGGGCTGTCGAGGGCCTGGACAGTGGTCCGTGCGCAGGCTTCCAGCTTGGCTCTCAGTGCAGGCTGGTCTAGGTGCAGACTCAGGTCTGACCTTGGCCCCAGGTGGGTGACCCCAGATGGGGCAGTGAGCCCCACCGTGGTGGGGGTGGGGGCACGGGAGAGTAGGGGTTAAGTCCTTGATCCCAGGGGCTAGGATGTCTCCATTAGCCCCAGGAGCTCCCTCACCCTGAAAAGTTGCAAGGAGGCCTTGGGCAAGCCCACCCAAGACCCCAACCAAGCTCGCCAGCCCTTGTTCAGCAGCTCATGGGCACAGGAGCCACACAACTGAGGATTTTTTTCTCTGTTTCCTCACCTGGGAGGCATATTTTATATAATTCCTTTAAAGTCAGCAATAGACATATGTAAAAGTGTGTATGAAGTCAGTTTCCACTTGCCTCCTCAGGCCCTGAATTTTCCTGCTACGTCTCTTTGTCAGTTCTTCCAGAAGTTTCTGTATATGCAGGGAGGTATGCATGTGCACAAAGTTTGGCTTGCTCTTTGCACAGACAGTAGCTCACCACACACCCACGGTCCCCACCAGCTCCAGCAGGGCCCTGCGTCTCGCAGTGGCTGTGTCCCAGTGATCCTCGGTGGTTCCCTCCTGGTGAACACACAGTTGCTTCTCACATGTGCTGTTCAGACACTGTCACAATGAAAAGTCTAGTAAGTGGCCACGTCCGAGATTTCTTACAAGTTAGAATTGTTGGGGCAAAGAAAATGTGGATTCTTTTTTTTTCAGTCGTGCATTTGTTTTGGGCTTTACTGGGTCTTCATTGCTGCACGGGCTTTTCCTCTAGTTGCGGTGCGATGGGCTTCTCACTGCAGTGACCTCTCGTGTGACACACAGGCTCGAGGGCATGTGGGCTCAGTTGTGGCTCCGCCTCTAAAGCACACATATGCTCAGTAGCCGTGGCTCCCAGACTATGAAGCACATACTCAGCAATTGTGGCACATGGGCTTAGCAGCCCCGCGGCACGTGAGATCTACTCAGATCAGGGATCAAATCTGTGTCTCCTGCACTGGCAGGCGGATTCTTTACCACAGAGCTCCCGGGGAAGCCTAGGTAAGTTTTTAAANTCAGCAATTGTGGCACATGGGCTTAGCAGCCCCGCGGCACGTGAGATCTACTCAGATCAGGGATCAAATCTGTGTCTCCTGCACTGGCAGGCGGATTCTTTACCACAGAGCTCCCGGGGAAGCCTAGGTAAGTTTTTAAATTGCCAGATTCCCTCGAGAGCTTATTCATATTCTTGCCTTCCCATCTGCCATGGGTGAGCTTGCCCGCTTACCCAGCTGGGAATGAATTTTCTTATCTTTGCCAAACTGACAGCTGAGAGGTTCTCATAGTTCTAAAGGTTTGTTCAAAGTTTTCTGTGAAAAGTTCACATCTTGCCCACTTTCTACAGCATTGTTCCTCTTTTATTGATTTATTAGAACTTTCACTATGAATAAAATCAGCTACTTCTATGTGTGTTGTTTTCCCCTTTGCCCTCTACATTTTTTACTTCAAATGTTTTCTTCTAATAGCTTTGTGGCCTAATCCATCACAGTGAAAACCTACATCTGGGGTTTATTGTGGTACAAGGAGCATCAGCACCTTCTTTCCCGGGGGGTTACCTGTTGCCCCCCAGCCCCTGTCCCATCTGGGGTGGGCCCAGCAATCTGCGTTTCGAGATGCCCCCAAGTGACTCAAATAAAGACCTGCCCAGCTTGCCTTTACCTTGGATCAGGAGCCCCTCCAAGTGGGGGCCTGTGTGGGGACTCCAGCACCATGTCAGCACCTTATGGAGGCCTGAGCTGTCCACTTCAAACCAAGGTCTAGAAGTGTCTGCGAATGATGGACAATACCATCTTTAGTCTGCACTGCCACCTAGAACCTTCTAAGAGGGTCCTAGAGGTAGTGCTGACGCCCACCCAGCTGTCTGAGCTCTCCATCCTCTTGCCAAACTCATGTGCTCACGCCCAGATGTAAGGGCCAGGGAGGGTCGTTTGGGCCAGCCCAGGCCATCACCATAGACTCCAAGTGGCTTCACCAAACCCTCAGGAGTCAGGTTCAGAGGCTGTGGTGTGGGTGTCATGGGACCTCCTGTGACTACTTCCATCCCCACCAGCACTGGCTGGTTGGTCAGACTGTACTTCACCTAAAGGGAAGAGCAGCTCCCAAGCCCTCAATACAGCCTACTTTTTGAGGGGAAACCCTCTCCTCTTTTCAATCCATAATCAGCGCTTGTCACTAAGGTATCTTGTTATTACTAACTTCTGAAAGTAAGACTACTTTACCAAAACCTTGGTATCTAGCTTGTACTTCCTGGCACTAATCCACACAGAACATCAATTCCTCTATCGTGAACATTAGTGAGCAGATTGAGGACCCAGACAAGGATCTGCTCACAGGAAGTGGGGCAGACTGTTCATTTGAGAGTTCTGCCTCTTCCGCCCAGACTCGCCAGACCTACTTTCTTTGTGGCTCCTGAGAGGTCTCACTCAGTGGTCTGCCAACTAGAGCATTGCTCTCGGGTCCAAGGACACCAGGAGTGGTGATGAGCCAAGGCCTAGTCTGGCTAAGCAGCCAGGAGGCAACAGCCGTCCCAGCAGTGTGCCGTGTCCAGACGGAACCCAGGTCTGGGGGAAAGCGGCTTTTCAGAAACTAAGAAGCCACTCCCCTCAACTCCTTGGTAAAGGTACTAATAGCATCACAAGTACTTAATCCAGCCCGAGAGACAAGACAATGCAGCCTCCCTATCTGTGCCTGTCTGCTATCTCCCCATGTCCCTCCAACAGAGCTGGCGAGATACTCGATGTCAACTGCAGGGACTGGGGCCGGTGAGACTTCAAGTGACTCTGGCTTTTAAGTGGCCTGCCCTCCTGTCCAGAGCTACAGCAGGGATTCACAATTCCCGTCTTATAAGTGCGAGCCTGCCACCCTTTTCCTGAGGTGTAGGGTACAAGTTGAGTAAGAGAATACAAAAGGCCAAGGTCAGATGAAGAGCTGCAACAAGCTAGTTGGTAACTGAACCTTTTCCTGTGTGTGAAGTCAAGGTGCAAATATGAGACTGGTCTCTGGAGGTAAGGCTCAGAGGGCCCTGTGTACCTTGCCTAGGCAGCCACTGTGACAGGCAAAAACCACTTAGTTAACAAGGGGCTCTGGCGTACCAAGCTCAGTCAGCATTCCGAGTGGGGAACCACTAACAGCTGAGGCTGCTCAGGGTCTCGCCTGTCCTTTTCCTCCCCCTTCCATGGGGTTAGATGCCCTCACTACTGGACGCCACAGCAGACTTTCTTCAAGACTCAGACTTGAAATAAAAATGTCAACAAAAAAAGTATTCCTCGGATTTTTAAAACATTAAAAACTTGTCAGTTCCTCAGTCTTCTGGGGCAATTTTCTCAGCCTACAGGGAAAAAAACATAAATTCCCACCTAGAACACATGCTCAGGTGAGCCGCCTGAAATGAACACACCGTAAAAACTTCCCAATGCCAAGTTATGTCAAGATCCTTTATTCCTTTTTGTTAAAACCGGTCACAACCCTAAGCTTCTGGCCCTCCCTGCTGATACACAAGCCACAAACGCTTGCTCAGCAGTTGAAGCCTTTAGTAGCATGTTTGAAAAGTGAATAAAAATCCATATAAAACAAATATTCAAATAGTTTCCATAGGAACACAGATAAGTGTGACCCCATCTCCCAGTCTTCCACATTGGTGCACCTGTGCCAACCCTACTCACATAGACATCTCAGAACTAGCAGTAATTAAGTTAAATGGTCCCCCCCAAACCCTTAAATCAAGCTAAACTCGCAGTTAACAGCTACAAGAGTGGTATCTACACGTTAATACGCGTGGAAGCGCAGGCTGCCACTTCATGCCGCTTCATGCCGCTCTCCCGGGCACAAGACACGGGCAGGGGACCAACGTCCGGCTCCTCCACTCCAGGCGGGAAGTCCTGGGTCCGGATCTGCTGCATCAGTTGCCTGCAGGAGACAGGCGGCAGTCAGAAACCCTGAGTCACCGCTAACCAAGCGGCTCTGCACTGTGTGACACAGTAAGCCTATTTACATCTCTGGTTACTATGTTATCAGGAAGCAATTCAATGTAGTACTATAGCAAGCATTTCTTCAGAACCATCCTTTTGGTAAGAAGGAAACCACAAGTCACGTGCACTAGTTAAAAGTACTTTAGGTACAGAAATAAGACCAACCAATCTTTCTAAATCAACTGTTCCTTAAAATTCTGCAACTATATACATCACTATTATTGGAGGAATTTTCCTTTCATTGTAATTATTCCAAAACTTCTAAAGCATATATTCTTAATATGGGGAGAAAAACGAAAAATAATTATTTAATTCTAAGCAATTTCTTAATTCTGCTGGACAAGAACAAGCATAATCAACCCTGGAAGGTACCTAATTCTTATCAGAACCAAACACACACTGTCACTAACCATGTTGGCCCGGACATCACATAGTAGATGGTGGGTCTCTGGAATCCATTGAAGGTAGAAGCAGCAGCAACAGTGTAAGCACCCATGTTCTCAAAGAGCNGCTCCTCCACTCCAGGCGGGAAGTCCTGGGTCCGGATCTGCTGCATCAGTTGCCACGTTGGCCCTGACATCACATAGTAGATGGTGGGTCTCTGGAATCCATTGAAGGTAGAAGCAGCAGCAACAGTGTAAGCACCCATGTTCTCAAAGAGCATCCAATCACCCACATGCATCTCGGGCAGGTTACAGCGCTCAACAATGCGGTCCAGGCCGTCACAAGTCGGTCCCCAGATGCTGAATGAATAATACTTCTCATCTGGTTTGGGTCTCTTCTGCAGAAGAGGCTTCACGTGTGCATGATCGTAAAGGATGCAGTTGAATGAGCCATATACTCCATCGTTCAGGTAATACATAAATGTCCGTTCACTAGACTCCTCTTCATCATCAGAGCCTGTCTGTTCCTTTAATACAAATTTTTTGGCAATAATATTAACTGCAAGCGTGAAAGCTGATGCAACATAGTATCTGCCCGGCTCAGCTATGATTCTCACTCCAGAGTCTGATGGGAAATACTTGTTCAGTGCTGGGTTGATTACACTGGTGATCTCTTCAAATTTAAGCTTTACATCCTCGGATCCAGGAAAGCCACCACCAATATCAAGCAGATACATGCTGAAACCAACCTCAGCGCCCATGTCAAAGACACAGCGGGCATCAGAGATGGCCTGCACAAAGGTCTCAGGATCAGTACAGCCACTCCCCACGTGGAAGCTGACACCAATGACATCAATATCTAGCTCTTTCGCCCGTTCCAAAAGAAGCCTGCTGGTTTTGAGCGTGGCACCAAATTTGACACTGAGGCGACAGACTGCTTTGGAATCATCAGTGGCGATCCGTAAAACCAACTTGGCCTTTGGATGTGCCCTGGCAACTTTCATCAGCTCAACTTCACTATCAAAAGTCATCATCTGGACTCCGTTATTGGCAGCATACTTAATCTGAGACACTTGTTTACATGGATTTGCATAGATAATCCTCGCTGGGGGCACCCCGAGACTCTGCACCAATTGTATTTCAGTCTTGCTGGCACAGTCAAATCCTGTCCCAATGGCAGCGAGTGTCTTCACTATGGTTCTGCTATCATTGCATTTGACTGCATAAAAGGGGGTGACCCCAGGAAGAGCTTTCAACCATCTCAGATGTTTCTTCAGAATGTCTCCCAGGTCCGCAACATAGAAGGCATCCTTATCATCAGAAGAAGAAACTTCATTAATTTTTTGGTCCAGAATGTCCTTGGCAGTAAAGCCTTCATCCAAGAAATGGCAGTCAAACTCTTCATTACTAAAGCTGTTCATGGTCTTTTGATGTCTTTTTGAGACACAACAAAATAGAAAACGTAAGAGATGGAATTTAAAGAGATTATGCCAACTTTTCACAAAGGCAATTCTCCAGGAATTCCAAGTCCACCGAAGATGCGTGTGCTCTCTGTGCAGCGGTGGAAATGTTCGATAAACACACAATCTGCTGTCCACCTCAGAGCGCAGGGGCGCGGCGGGCCGACCCCATGGAGACAACGCGCCGCCGCCGAGCGCTGCAGGACCCGCCGGCCGCCCCGCCGCCCCCCTCAGCCGCTCGCCCGGCCGCCCGGCCGCCAGCCGCGGGCTCCCTCCAGCGGAGGACTGCCGGCCCGAGGTGGCGCCGGAGCGCTGGCAGAGGGGCGGCGGTGGCGGAGGCCGAGGGGGAACTGACCAGTATTATACATTTAAAAAGAGAAAAAAAATATGTAAAAAAAAATCAAGACTCATCATAGACAATGTTTTAATCCAAACTGCCTTGATAAAGATACTGTGTATTTAACTGCCACCTAGTGGCTAGTTGTTAACATTAGCATTGGTGGCACAAGTCAAGTGAAAATCATTTTTTTCCTCAAATGTTTTAGAGTAGCAAGATCAAATTAACACATAAATTATGTATATGCTATAAACCCCTGACACTGTCTTCCTCTCTCAGGTGTTATGCATTTTTATTTTTGCTTTATTTATTGCATATCTATGACCTCATATTTTATTTATACTTTACTTTTAATCCTCTTTTCCACAGGGTTATAAAACAGTTCAGAAGTATCCCACTTTCAAATCCTGTCTGAAGAAGGAACTTCATAGTAGATAAGTATGTTAGCGCCTCTATTTGTCAAAATTTGCTCAGTTACAGTAAAAGAAAGGGGTCATTTATTTCTCTATTATAACATTTAGGTAATAGCTAAAAGAAATGGAATTATAATTTATTTTTAAATCTTAGGTCACTAACTCAATTTCAGAGTCAGTCTTTTAAGGATTTCATTTTGGACTGTAATTCAAGAATAGTTGTTATAACAAAGCATTAGTTTGCCACTATTAAGTTGTGATCTAAAAATGAACTGGAATACTCCAGCTGAAATTCTCATGAAGTGTCTTGACTGAAAAGTTTTCCGTTTAACCTGCAGTTTTGTATCTGAGCAGGTACAGTAGAATGAATCCAGATTGCATTTGTATAATCAAGGATCATCAGCCTCTAAGGGATATCTTTTACTGTTTTTTAAATCATGAGTCCAAACATCTGCTACAGTAGTAACAACTAATTTTTTTTCTTAGTTATTTTGTGTGCCTGGTGCTCTACTAGGTGTTCTTCTACATGCATTATCTCATTTAATCCTTACAGATAGAAATCCCATTTAACAGCAGAGAAAATAGAGACTTGGTGAGTCAATTACCCAAGATAACTTGCTACTCAGCTGCAAAACAGGATTTGAACCTCATTCTATGTGATGAAAAAACCATCTTAGCTATTCTTTACTGCACTATGACCAGAGGATGAAATAATTGAGGAAGATACAGATTTGTTCAGTTTGTATCAACCCCCAAAATACCTTAAACTTGTTGATGATCTCCAAAATGAGAGATTTGTTTTTCCTTTTTTCTTTCAGTTTTTTTCTTTTTTCTTTAAAAAGTTAACTATAAAATTTTGGTCAGTTGTGAGTGCTGATTAGTTCTCGGAAATGAAAGTTTTGCTCATTTACATACTTGCAAATATTTGTTTTTTCCTATTTTTCTCAAGCTTAAAGCATTTATATTTGTCTATAACATCATTACCAATGAGGCCCATATGCATAGGATATCAGTGTATATTACTTAAAAGACCAAAAGCTATTTAGAAATAACTATGACAAACATAAACAATCATAATAAACATGATTAAATACATTACTTAAATAGGACTAAGAGCTTAACATGCCACTATTGATTTGTCTCCCTAAAAGAAAACAGCAGTAGTTGATATTTTACAAAGCTTTGAAGCCTAATGTTTTATGGAACTCAATTTAGAGGACTGCTAGTCTAAAATGTTTAGTGAAAAGTAGGCTTATTTACTTCGGAGAAGGCAATGGCACCCCACTCCAGTACTCTTGCCTGGAAAATCCCATGGACGGAGGAGCCTGGTGGGCTGCAGTCCAAGGGGTCGCTAAGAGTCCGACTGAGCAACTGAGCAACTTCACTTTCACTTTTCACTTTCATGCATTGGAGAAGGAAATGGCAACCCACTCCAGTATTCTTGCTTGGAGAATTCCAGGCACGGCAGAGCCTGGTGGGCTGCCGTCTATGGGGTCGCACAGAGTCGGACACGACTAAAGCGACTTAGCAGCAGCAGCAGCAGCACCAGGCTTATTTACTTAGCTAAGAGGGTAACTGTCATGATTGAGCTAACAGAAGTCAGATTTTCCTAATCTCTGGGAACTTTATATTGCCCTTATTATAAAAAGTTAAACTAAACATTTTTTTTAAAGCAGTAGGATTATACTCTTTATATGTTCTATAGATAGTGTATCTAACCAACTTAAAATAGTGTCACATTAACATCATTGATTCTATGTAGTAGAATATAGAACCATAGCTAAAAATGACTACATAGATTCTAGAACTTTGTAAGATTGAAGATTAGATAAGTTTTCATTCAACTTTTAAGTTAAAGGAAATTGTTTATAAGTCTGATTCTTATATTATCTGCTAGGTGTTTTTATTATGTTCCTTACTGTTTCTTGTCATTATTATAATAACTGATCAATGCCATCATGTCCGAATTTCATCCTAAATAAATGTTACTTTTATGTTATTACATTTTTTTTAACTAGGTACTGCTAAAGCAGAGTTTAAAGGATTATTATCTACTTAAAAATGCAAGAAGCAAACATTTCAGAGAGCAGAAGCAAGACTGAAATCAAAACTCATAGAAATGAAGGAAAAGGTGAAACGCTAATTATAATTTTTTCTTGAACTGAATTCTTGAACATAAGACAGATAAGATGCATCTTCTTACTAATTACAGATGTTGCGTGTTATGTTGAGCTTTTGTGTTGATTTACTGAACTCTGCACTTTTTCATTCCCTTCAGAAGTGTATAGTTTCTTCCAGTGACATATAAGAATGTATTTTAAATGTTTTTTTTAATTTATTAGAAATTTGTCTCATTTTTGAATAATGTATGACTCGAATCTAGATAACTTAAAAATGAACAGCAACATATTCCCTTTGGTTTTGGACTGTGAACTTATTTTCAGAAACTGAATATTCCTTGAGATTTATCTTAGGGCCCTTAGGATCATTAATAGATCTCTATTACTTACCAGGTTTTTAATTACACTGAAATAATTTTGAAACACAAGTAGAAATTAAGCTACTGTACAATATGATGGTTTACATTGTACTTTTAACTTTTAAAAGTACTTAATTAGCATTATTGTTTGAATCATATAAAGTTTTTTTTTTTTTAAGTTTTTGTTCATTTACCAAGGTCAACAGAATATCTGGTATTCTTTTATGTGTACAGTAAAGAAATTTAAAATGTAGATCTTTCTTTTTCAAAAAAGTCATACATTGATGGTGGAAACAGTGGTAGTTTTTGTAGCAGTAGTCACTGTTATTGCCATTATTGTTTTAAACATGGTGCAGCTCCGACAGCAGATGGTACATGTTAATAACACTAATAAAATTAGTATCTTATGGCACTGTAACTTATTGCATATTGTTATTATATGTCTGTAGTATTAAAATGAATACTATAAAGACTAATATAAAATGGTTTAGAAGACTGATGTATATATTAGGTAGAAGTTAATGTTTTGTTTCTTGTGAAAGGACCACATGGACTAGTGAGCCCAACAGGCAGTAATGATGAATAATTTAAATATAATTCATTATTTTAAAATGTCTTTAAAAAGAAAAGAAAAACTTTCTTTTGAAAAACAACAAAATTCAATATTCACTTGGAGAAATAACTCAATACTATTTATTGGAAATTTGTTCAATTTAAAGAGTGTAGTTTATAAAAGGATACTATACAAAAATAGAACAATGGATTTAATTTATATACTGTATGTGGAAGATAGGTTAATTTATCTTCTTGGATGTATTAAATATAAATTGCACACACTCCAACTATTACCTTGCTTTGCACAGGAAAATAAATACTGACTTTGGTTTTGTAAGTTATTAAATGTGAAATTGATAGTTCTGCATCAGCCTATTTATAAAAGTATTATTATTTCCAAGAAAATGCTGTTAGCATTGACAGTGCATTTGGTAGACTTTTTACATTCTTTATCTGACTTATTTATTATATTGGTATAGAAATATATGACTCATAAATTTTAGGATTTCATATAGTATAATTTAATTTCACCTGCTTTGAAGGTTGTGATTGACTAAGTGAAAATACCTTCTCATTTAACATGCCCAGCTTTATTTTACCTTACATTGAATGTCCTCAATATTATTTACCATCTAAAATAATGGAAAAATAATGCAAAATATGCAAAGAATTTATGGAACTAATGGAAAATTATAATAATGGAAATAATGCAACTTATTTTTATCTTTGATTATAACCTAAGTTACCTTGCATACATGGAAAAATTGATATTTAGAACAGTTCTATCAATAAAGATTAAAACTGAATTAGCTCATTAAGATTATTAATGATTATTAATAATTCTGCCATTCTCCCAAGGAATACTACTATGCAAACTTTACTCATTATTGCTTATCACAATGATAGTCATCTAAAACTGCAGCATAATGTTAAACTGCAAATAAAGTATTCTGATCAATTGAAATGGGAAAGAGTAGTAAACTATGGTGATTTTCCATGTTATCACTCTTGAACTTTATCATCTATAAAATGGGAGGTAAAAATATCTCACTGGACTGTTGTTTACATCAATTTAAGAAATTTTAAATGCTTTGAAAATAGTACTGTACTAAGTACATGTATGCAGTTCTCATTATCTTCTACAAATTATTCTTTGGAAACATGAAGCTATTCATAAAATTTTAGTATCATACTGTTTACAAGAGACTATAAGATAAAAGGTTTATGGTCTAAAAATCATTTCATACTAAGAATTTCATTTAACTTAAGTTGTAGTCTGTTGTTCTTATTATAAAAAAAAACTGTAAAGTGACCTGTCTTACATTCTTATGTTATCATAAAATAAATATACTTGCTCTCAAATCAGAAATGTAGTACTTTGCTTCTGTGTATATTTCTGAACTAAATAAAGTCTTTCTGAAAAATGTCACATATAAACTTTGAAAATCTTTGCTGGTCACCAAACCTCCATTGATCTTACGCCGTCTGCTATATTAGTACAGGCCAAGAAATTAATCTCATCAACACTTCTGTAAGTAAATAAATCACAGAGCCATAAAACCTTTCAAAGTGCCTAATAGGAGTCATACATTATATCATCGGTACTGGAAAACTTTCAGAAAGTTTACATGTGAATGGAATATCAACTTTAATGGCTTAAAATAACTATAGCAACACTACAGCAGCCCATTTGACTAGTGTTGGTATCTTGTAGGCATCATCTTACCAAGACAACTCCTAGAAATCTACCAGTTCCCAAAATAAATTGCAGTAGTCCTCCTTTATCCACAGCTTCACGTTCCATGATTTCAGTTACCCATGGTCAACTTGGGTCCAAAAATATTAAATGGAAAATTCCAGAAATAAATAATCCATAAGTTTTATTTTTTTTAATTTTATTTATTTTTTTTTGTTTTTTTGGGTTTTTTTTTTTCTGTTTGTTTTTTCTTTTTTTTTTTNACAGCTTCACGTTCCATGATTTCAGTTACCCATGGTCAACTTGGGTCCAAAAATATTAAATGGAAAATTCCAGAAATAAATAATCCATAAGTTTTATTTTTTTTAATTTTATTTATTTTTTTTTGTTTTTTGGGGTTTTTTTTTCTGTTTGTTTTTTCTTTTTTTTTTTTTATTTTTATTTTTAATCCATAAGTTTTAAACTGTATGTCATTCTTAGTAGCAGGATGAAATCCCACTATGTCCTTCCTGAGTTGCAGATCAGCCCTTTGCTCAGCATCTCTTGCCTGTTATCAGATCCATTGTCGTGGTATCACAGTGCTTAAGTTCAAGTGACCATTGTTTTACTTAATAAAGTAAATCTTGTGCCCCAAAGCACAAGATTAGTAGTGCTGGCAATTTGGATATGTTAAAGAGAAGCCATGAACGTGAATGTGTTAGTCGCTCAGTCGCGTCCAACTCTTTGTGACCCTATGGACTGTAGCCTGCCAGCCTCCTCTGTCCATAAGATTCTCCAGGCAAGAATACTGGAGTGGGTTGCCATTTCCTTCTCCAGAGGATCTTCCTGACCCAGGGATTGATCTCAGGTCTCCTGCATTGCAGGCAGACTCTTTACCATCTGTGCCACTAGGGAAGCCCAAGAAGCTATACAGTGCTTCTTTTAAGTGAGGTGAAAGTTTTTAACTTAATAAGGAAAAGAATACAAATCATTGCTGAGGTTGCTAAGATCTACCATTCTAAGAACAATTCTTCTGTTCCCGAAATTGTGAAGAAGGGAAAAGAAATTCATGCCAGTTTTACTGTCACACCTCAAGCTGCAAAAGTTAAAGAGCATGGTAAGTGCCCAGGTAAAAGTCATTTAATTTGTATAAGAAGATATTTTCAGAGAGAGAGAGGCCATGTTCATGTAACTGTTATCATAATATATTGTTACAGTTGTTCTATTGTATTATTAGTTTCTGTACCTAATTTGTAAATTCCTCTGTATCATAAGTATATATGTATAGGAAAACTTTTTTTTCTCTCAATTTACTTTCTATTGTCTGCTGTTCATGCTTTGTATATTCATAGCTTTTGTTCTCTCTGATTATTCAGTTTCTTTGAAGTTTTCTTCTCTCTTCATTGCCTCATTCCATTATTCTGTTTGTGTTTTGGGTGTCTCATATTAAAGGTTTTTCTCAAATCTCTGGTCTTCTTTTGCTATATGTTTGTATTTTAAAACAAATTGGAAGTTCTGTGTGCACGGAATGAGTTTTGGTTGATGGGTTCAGCTCACTGCTGTTTTTGGCGGGACCATTTCAGGCGAGGCACCTTGACTATCAGTATTGCTAGGTCTTTTTCTCTTTGCCTGGTCAGATTTCTCCTACCTGGTAATCCACAGCCTAGCTACTGTTTTTTCAGAAGGCCCTTTGAAGATGGAGCCATAGGTATATTTAATGAAGGGGGCCATAAGCTCATATTTCATATATTTAATGAGCTGTTATTGAGCGATTTGAATGTTTTCACCAGGTCTTTGTTTACTTTTTTGAGAAAAGCACATTTTAAAAACTTAGGAGCTCAGTTTGGAAAAAAATGAAACTAAATCATGAAAGTCATGTGCTAGATGGATTTAGTTACCAAATCCAGAGTTAAGTTACCTCTTTTTGAACCAGATAATAATAGTTTTAAGAAAAATTAAAGTACAATGGTGATTGTGGACTTATGGAACCGCCACATATTTGAGCTTGGATGGTAGGGATGAGAAAGACATTAACTAATAAAGGAAAGCCAGTGGATATCAGTTACTGGATTTGAAAGTTAAAGATAGCAGCTGTACTCTCTTACAAAATGTATTTTGGTGACATTTACCAAAGAGACAAAGAACTGAACTGGACCACTAGTCTAATTCAGTACCGCATTGCCTATTGCATATTTTCAGAGATGGAACAGGCAGCTTGATGGTTAAGGAGATTCATCTTCTAGCAGATTTTACAATGTGGTAAAATGAGAATTTAGGACAGAAGGAAAGACAACTAATAAAGATATTTCTAATCCATGGTATATAATGCTTTATTCCTTGCAAGCTCTAGGTACTATAAGAGTTAAAAGTTCAAGCTGAAAAATCTACCCAAAAAACATGCTGAAAATCTATACTTTTTTTTATGTCGTTGCTCTTTGGTGCTAAGAGGTTCTCAAGAAGGTGAGTATCTTATGTACCATTTGTGCTGTAATATTTAATTACAGTGAGTGTACAGAAGATTAGCTGTCTCAAAGATTCTTTTGAAATCAGATTGTACATCAGAACTGCATTGTGCCCTGCTAAGTAAGCAAATTTAAGAAAGTGGAGAAGGTGATGTCAAGACTTATTGCAAAGTGAACAAATAAAGGTATAGGATTTGCTTGGTGTTCAGCCTATTAAAGCATGGCCAAATGTCAGTCTTCATTTGTCAACTTAAATATGTTTTTCTAAAATTTACAAAGATTCAAGTCTATGGAAAGTGTCCTTTAGCTAGTATCTGAACTTGAGAAATAAATTAAGCAGCACAAAATGCTGAGTAGATTCTACTAATAACTCAATTTCTCATGGTGATTAATTACCACATAAATATGTACATTACTAATTCATACAGATACCTGTTGTCCTTTTCTGCTGTTTTTCTGATTATAATGTTAATGCTTGTGTTTTTGCTCCCTAATATTTGAAGTTTAAGGGACTCAGAAGTTAACTTCTCCTCCACAATAGCTAGACTTCCCTCCCCCCAAAAAGTAAAAGTAAAATTTTAAATAATCCACAAGCCAAGCCCCAATTAACTAGGTAGATTAAGGTAGCTCATAGCCTAAATTGGACCTCTGGAAACAATCAGGAACATAGGTGAGGATCTCAGGGCAGAGCAACAAAGTTCACACGTGCTTGAAACTAGAATGATCGGGAACCTGTAGGCATTAAATCAAAAACTTGAGTTTTGGGTCCAGTTATGATTAACTGGTATTAGAGTTAGTGTTCTGTCAGAAACTATAGCATTGTGCAACAAATACTTCAAGTCTTTGATCCTTGAGAGGAAGGACATTCATGCAGTGACCTCTACATTCACTCTGGCTTGCTGCCTGGAAGCACTTTCCAGATTGCAACAGAGAGAAATGAGGCCCAAACAGAAAACAGAAGATGGAAGAAATGAGATGAGAAAACGGCTCCTGGAGGTCACATGGGGCTGGGAGACACTGGAATTCAAATCATCCACTGTGTAAAGTCCTCACCAAACAACCCAAGAATTAAATTAAGGACATGCCTTAGGAATAAGACTACTCTGCTAAGTTGCTTCAGTCATGTCCGACTGTGTGCGACTCCATAGACGGCAGCCCACCAGGCTCCCTCGTCCCTGGGATTCTCCAGGCAAGAACACTGGAGTGGGTTGCCATTTCTTTCTCCAGTGCATGAAAGTGAAAAGTGAAAGTGAAGTCGCTCAGTTGTGTCCAACTCTTTGCGACCCCATGGACTGCGGCCTACTAGGCTCCTCTGTCCATGGGATTTTCCAGGCAAGAGTACTGGAGTGGGGTGCCATTGCCTTCTCCGACTACTCTAGACCTAAAATTAATCCTCAATAGGAGCAAGCTGATCTGCCAATATAGTAACTACCCACCAAAACAAAATTCAGTACTCTAAAGGAAAATAGCAAAAATCCATATTTTCAATAATATCCACAACAGGACTTCCCCAATGGTCTACTGATTAAGAATCCACTTGGCAATGCAGGGAACATAGATTTGATTCCTGGTCTGGGAAGATCCCACATGCTATGGAGCAACTAAGCACATGTACCATAACTACTAAGCCAGCACTCTAGAGCCTGTGAGCCACAACTACTGAACCCAAATGCAACTACGGAAGACCACATACCTGGAGCCCACGCTGCAACAAGAGAAACCACTGCAATGAGAAGCCCGTGCACCCCATTAAGAGTAGCCTCTGGTCGCCACAACTAGCAAAAGCCCGTGTGCAGCAACAAAGACCCAGCATAGCCAGAAATAAATTAGCAAAAAAAAAAAAAGACAGTACGTATACTCACAAAAACAAAAAAGTAAAAGAAAAAAATATCCATAATATCTACTATAAAGTAAACAAGTTATATGCTGAGCAAGAAAACGTGACCCTTAAGCAAGGGAAAAAGCAGTCAATGGAAACAAATGTTTGAGTTAGTAGATACGAACTTTTAAAATTTTCTTATAAGTATTGGGTTTTTTGTAAGATGTTATGGAAAAACCCCAACGAACTTTTTGGCGAACCCAATATATTAAAAGGTTTAAAGGAAAGGATGAGCATAATGAGAGAAGTGGGAATTACATACAGTAAAGTTAAAACTATGAAAAATAACCAAATGGAAACTCCAAGATTGAAATAGATAACATTTACAATAAAAATTCATCACATGGACATAATAGAAGATTTGAGACAGAGAAAAAAAGGATGAGTAAACATGAAGGCAGAGAAATTCAGACTATCCAAACTGATAACAGAAAAAGGAAAAGTTACTGAGGTGATCAAAAGGTTCCTGCTATCACTGTTAGTATTTTACATTCTTCTGAGAGTTCTAGTCAATGCAATAAAAAGGAAATAGAAATATGAACAATAATACAGGAATGGCAAAGACAATTTCTATCATTTGCATATAACATGACTGACCAACAGAAAACTCAGCTCATAGAGGTATAATGTTAATTTTTTTGGTATCATCTTGACTGGGTCATGGAGGACCCAGATACTTGGTCGAACAGTATTCTGGGTGTTCCTGGGAGAGTGTTTTCTTTTTGCATGAGATTGATGTTGAAGCTGAAAGTCCGATACTTTGGCCACTTGATGCAAAGAGCTGACTCATTGGAAAAGACCCTGAGGCTGGGAAAGATTGAGGGCAGGAGGAGAAGGGGATGACAGAGGATGAGATGGTTGGATGGCATCATTGACTTGATGGACATGGGTTTGGATGAACTCCAGAATTGGTGATGGACAGGAGGCCTGACGTGCTGTGGTTCATGGGGTCACAAAGAGTCGGACACAACTGAGCAACTGAACTAAACTGAACATTTAAATCAGTAGACTGAGTAAAGCAGATTGCTTCTCTAGTGTGAGTGGGCATCATCCAATCAGTCAAGGGTCTGAATAAAACAAAAAGATTGATTCTTCCCCAAGTAAGACAGAATTCCTCCTGCCTGCCTCCCTTGGACCTGAAACACTGGTTCTTGAGCCTGCCAGCCTTCGGACTGGAATTAAACCCTCAGCTGTCTTGGTTCTCAGGACTTCCTGAGACTTGGGAACATTATAACGCCTTTACAATTCTTTTGTCCCACCCAGAAACAATTATTTCAGTTATTTATTCTCAAGATTTATGGCTTTTGCTATCTAAGTCATATTTGGAAGGTCTTTTCTAGATCCTGCATACTTACGAATCTAGATTACTAGTTTCTAGATTACTGCATACTTACAGTTGCTTTTAATAGTTGGAATTTTTCCCATTAGATTTTCTATCTGATTACTGTTGGTATATGGAAAAGCAATTTGATTTATTCAGCCACTTAACTCCTACTAGTTCTGACATTTTTTTTCTATTTTGATTCTCTTGAGTTTTCTGTTTGTCAGTCATATTATATGCAAATGATAGTAACTGTCTTTGTCATCCCTATCTTACTGCTCATATTTCTATTTCCTTTATTATTGCATTGAATATAGCTTTCAGAAGAATGTAAAATACTAATAGCAATAGCAGGAATCTTTTGATTTCCTGTTTTTCAATAGGATTATATCTAATGTTTCAAATTAAGCATAATATTTTCCTGTCAATCTGAGACAAATAGTTTATCTTGTTAAACTATCCTTTATTTCCTTATTTTGGATGAGTTTGAAAAAAGGAATGAGTGTTGAATCATCGCAAATGCCTTTCAGCTTCAACTGAGATAATGAAACATTTTTCCAGTTTGATCTCCACATGCAATATATCTGCTTTATAGGCTTCCTAGTATTAAATGATCATACACTATTGTAATAAACTCTGATCATAGTAGACCATTCTTTCATTTCCTGGTCTTAGACAGGTTGTCTTTCCTATATCAGGTTCCTTATCTCTTAAGTTAGAGCTAAAAATTGTATCTGCCCCATGTTACAAAGATGAGATGAAATAATTCATAAAAAGTAAATTTATATAAAATTCTTAGCCCTGCAATCACCATCTTGAAATTAATAATGTTACCTTTGGATTTTTGTTTTGTGAATGAAGTCCGTGAGACATTGGAGCTTGTGCAGGGGCTTGGAGCCTCTGCTCACACCCAGTCCTCCTTCCCACTCTCCAGGATGGGTTCTTGGCCACCCTCTCCTTTGCCCAGCTTCACCCTCCCCACCCTGAGCAGCAACTGCCTCTAGAATCCAGTGCCTTGGCAGAGGTCTGTGTGTAGGTATGGGTAGGAATGGGGAAGGGCACTCACACCAGTCAGAGCCTTGGGGCAGAGTATGGTGGAGACCATCATGCCCTGGACTAGTGGTGCCGTGGTGCCTCAGTGGGGAGCCAGCCAAAGGGCATGACTTGATTAGATGAACCTGCCCCTAACCTGAGGGCTGGGAGCTTTTAAATTTTGACATCTCAATACCCTGAGGGTGACTTATCCACTATGGGTTGGGTTACCACGCCTATAGAAAGAAGAAATATCTATCTGAACTTCTCCAAGGTGCTCCCCCAGCTGAAGCCTGGTGCATCTTTCCAGCAGCCAGCATGAGCAGGTGCGTGTGTACCCTCAGTCACGGGACGAGGGCCCAGGACACCTGTGATGTGTGCACTCACCTTGGAAGCATCCCCGTACTGGAAGGAGCATGCCCTTGGCTTGCTTCATGCTGGATGAAGCTTCTCTTCCTCCTCCCAGCCTTCCTGAGTCTGACTCGCGATGCCTCAGAAGCATTCTCAGGAACTGTGCCATTAAATATGAATTATATTATTTCAGTGATTTCACATAGAAGGTAAATGCTCTGATATTTGCACCTTAAACAGGCACTGCATAATATAAAGGTGAATGGTAAGAGTGATGCAAATAACTTAAAATTTTAAATTTGTATCTACTTAAAATGACATTAAATAGCCAATTAAAAACATCATGACATTCTGAGAGACTATGGAAGGAAGAAAAAGCTTTATATTTTAATACCTTAGCCCTTTCTTCTGCTTTATTGAACAAGGAGCCTTGCATTTTCATTTTGCACAAGACTCCAAAATTTACGTAGCCGGTCCTTTCCTGGAATGTGAACACTGGGGCCACTGTACAGGGGTCTCTGTGGGTTTGGTGAGATCCAGGATGGTAAAAAAATAATAATAATAATATTTTATACTACTTGGGAGTGGACTTTGAGTTTCTCAAAACACTAATGGAGAAAATGGTTTCTGTGTTAGAAAAAAAAACAAGAGAAAAGAAGGCTAAGGTGATAAGTGTGCTGCTCGTGATGCCCAAGGTGTATGGCAACAGCACAGCATTAAGGCCTTAGGAGAACTTGGTGTCCAGAGAGCAGTTTTGATGAACTGTCTGAACTGACCACTTGAGTATTGACTATGTGACTTAGTCAAAACTCCTTAACAAAAACATTCCAAGTGGGTTCACTTTTTAGAAAATGTATGAAGTTAAGTTTATAACTAAAGCAGAATGTAAATTTACAAAGAATAAATCATAGCAATATGTTATAAGGTTTAAATTTCACAAGGCAGAAGGGATTTCGGTAAAAAGGGATTTAAAAGACCTACAGAACATACTTTCAACTGTGGGTTTGAGCTGTGGACTCTGGGCAAACAACTAACAGATACCCTAGTGTGTGAGTGTTGCTCAGTCGTGTCTGACGCTTTGCAACACCATGGAGTGTAGCCCGCCACGTTCCTCTGTCCATGGAACTCTCCAAGAATTCTGGAGTGGGTTGCCATTTCCTCCTCCAGGGGATCTTCCCAACCCAAGGATTGAACCTGGGTTTCTTTTCTTGCAGGCAGATTCTTTACCATCTGAGCCACCAGGAATGCCCCAATAGATAACCTAACCTTGGAACAAACTAAGGAAGGAAATGAATGACAGCTGAAAAGAAAAGAAAGAAAAAAAGCAAGAACTAGCAAATAACGAAGTCGACGTAATGTACCCAATACTGGAAAGAATACTGGTCACCTCAGTAATAAATAGACAACTCAGTTTCAAGCAGAAAAAAAGAAGAAGGAGCAGTTATTTAACAGCCACTGCAGTGGTTCCCACATCCAGCGCTTCAGTAATCACTGCTGTCACAGTGTCTTGCTAGCGAGGCAGTTTCACTCAAGGTGAATAGGTGGCTGATTAGCACTTTTCAGAAAGCCATTGTCTGAGGTTCTCTGTGCTTGATATCCTGGTGCCGTTTTCTCATTAAGATGATTCATGAAAATTTTCAATTAGATTCCTATAGTATTTTTAAACATCAATTTGGTTTCAACCTTTCAATTAAATGTATGAGTCAGTGTATCATTCAGACAGGTGTGGACCTGCATAATTATAAAGTTAAATGATGCTTGAATAGAATTGAGAAAATGAGAAAAGACTTGAGGCAGAATTCAAGATGACATAACTATTTCAAAAAGGACATACTGAAAAATAGGCATGAACAGGTGAGATACAGTTAGCCCATCCATTCAGAATGGTGTGGTCTTAAGTCAGCTTCAGTGGTTCAGATCCTGACTGTCATGTTCTACCTTTGTAGTTAAGCAAAGCTCTTACTGCCTTTTTTTTTTTTTAATATATATATATTTTTTATTTTACTTTACAATACTATATTGGTTTTGCCACACATTGACATGAATCCACCACGGGTGTACATGAGTTCCCAATCCTGAACCCCCGTCCCACCTCCATCCCCATATCATCTCTCTGGGTCATCCCCGTGCACCAACCCCAAGCATCCTGTATCCTGTATCGAACCTAGACTGGCAATTCGTTTCTTACATGATAGTATACATGTTTCAATGCCATTCTCCCAAATCATTCCACCCTCTCCCTCTCCCACAGAGTCCAAAAGTCTGTTCTCTGTGGGAACAGCTGTCTCACATACAGGGTTATCATTACCATCTTTCTAAATTCCATATATATGTGTTAGTATACTGTATTGGTATTTTTCTGGCTTACCTCACTCTGTAGTTAAGCAAAGCTCTTACTGCCTTTTACATATCTAACCTTTTTTGTATGTAAGATGAGGTGACAGTAGTAGCTGAGTCTTAGGATAGTTATGAAAATTAAATGAGAAATTGCCTGGAGAGAGCTAACTTTAGCAAAAAGACAATAAATGTTATTAGTATTCCTAAATGATATCTCTATTCATTTAAAATTTGCTTATTTGTAATCAGGTTCATCAATTTAGCCATGAGGATTAACAAAAAGGTAAAAACTCATGAGCTACTGAAAAATATAAAGTGGTAGTCATTACTAAAGTGGACTAAAAATAGCAAAAAGAAAATATCTTTTTAAAATTTCTTTTGATAAATATAGCCAAGCACTTTAAACCGATCCTGTACGTAGTTCCTGTTTTAGTTGCTGACACTATCTTCGTCTACCGAATCCTCTTGGTTTCCAGGCACCTTCTTAACTTTATTGAATATTTTATGCTGCGCATGTGAAATATATAGTCCATGTACCTAGGACTGTTTCTGTCTACTAGTTTTTCTTGCTTCTAAAAACAGAAAAGCGGAATGCCTACGGCTAAAAAGAAAATTCTATCTCTCGTCAGTTCCTTCTGCTGATATTTCAGGACTCCAAATTATATATTCACATAATTTGGTTTTTCTGACTCTTTTTAAAAAAACAACATGAAGTCAAAAACTAAAATGCATTGCTTTTTATAGCAGAAAGTAGCTTCAATTGCTCAAAGCTAATTTAGAATAAAATCCACTCAACCTGAAAAACATAAAATATGTATATATTTAAAATTTGCCTGCAGATCCCTTGTCACTCATAGTCCCACACAAACATCTTTTATATCTTTTTAATGTAATATTCAAGAAATAGGAATGAAGCTTTATTCTTGTTGAAAAACATTGCTCAATCCTGCCCTTAACATAGTTCCTGGGATCTGGTGAATTATCAATACAAACCTGTTGAAAGAATAAGTGGGTAAATCTATGGAATACAGGAATAAATAAACAAAGTAAGGCATATCAAGCCTGAAGAACACAGTCTTTGCCTGACTTTTACTTTACTCCTTAACACATTTCCTAAGCTGTGCCTCTTCCTTCCAATATTAAAACTAATAAATACAATTACTCACATACTTGAGAGTTTCCTAGTAAAACACAGAACTAAATTGCTTCTGCCTCGATTAAATGAATTTGCCTTCTGTGACAGTAAATGCTGACAGGAGCTAACATATATTCATCATATATCTTATGCATATAAAACACTTAAGAACAGTATACACATGCTCCGTGTATATAACATCTCCCTACAGGCTGAGCATGAGGCCAAGAATTTCTTACATAATCTCATTAGTATTCTCAACAACCCTATGAGGTATTAGAAAGTAATATATTTCCCAGCTTATATCTGAGGCTTAAAGAAGTTAAGTAACTCCCCCCTAAAGTCAAATAGCCATTAAGTATCAAACCAAGAGTCAGACCCCATTTGCCTAACTCCTGAGTCAGTCTCTTAACTGCTGTGATAAATTACTTCCTCTGATTCTTGATTACCGGGAGCAGAGAGAAGAGACTTCCTCTAGGAAGTGGACACCTAGAATAGGTCAGTGGCAGCTACGGTTGGGTGAGAAACTGAGGCTTCTGAGCAGACTGGTGAGAAGCGATCAATGAGGCATGGGGGAAGGAATAGCAAGACAGAAAACTGGCCTGTATCTAGTCATAACTGATCATCCAAACAAGGATACGTTTGAAAATGAAAGGGAACTCATTCATAATGACACCAGGATCACACCACAAACGGGGACTGTCCTGGGAAAACTAGGGCATACTGTCACCTTTCCCACGTCCCTCCCTTGCTTTTTCTCTTTTATTCCTTCTTTCTTTTTTTCCCCTTCTTCCCTCTTCTTTTCTCTCCTCATTTGTTCTCCCCATGGCTCTCACCAGCTTTTTCCATATACTTTTAGTGGCAATAATTTGCCATGATTATCACGAATTGGGATGCTCACTGCGGCTGCTGCTGCTGCTAAGTCGCTTCAGTCGTGTCCCACTCCATGCAACCCCATAGATGGCAGCCCACCAGGCTGCCCTGTCCCTGAGATTCTCCAGGCAAGAATACTGGAGTGGGTTGCCATTTCCTTCTCCATTGCAGGAAAGTGAAAAGTGAAAGTGAAGTCGCTCAGTCATGTCCGACTCTTAGTGACCCCATGGACTGCAGCCCACCAGGCTCCTCTGTCCATGGGATTTTCCAGGCAAGAGTACAGTGTCCCATATTTGAACTTATTTAGACAAACACTGCAAAACAGCATTTCCTTTGCTGCTCTGTTAGTTACTGCTGTGTAACAAATTATCCCAAAATGCAGTGGTCTAGGAAAATGTGTATTATCTCACACAATTACTGAGAGGACTTCAAGAGTAGCTTAGCTGGACGATTCTAGCTCAAGGTCCCTCATGATGAGCAGTCAAGCTGACGGCTAAAACTACAGTCATTGAAAAGATGGCTGGAACTGGAGGATCGACTTCTGAGCAAGCTCACCCACATGGCTCTTGATTGGAGGACTCTATTCCTTGCCACTTAGGCCAACCCACAAGCTGCTCATGACATGACAGATCACTTCTCCCAGAATGAATGATCCAAGAGAGAGGAGAGGGGCACAGTGTGTCTTAACGACCTAGCTTCTGAAGTTTCCCTCTCTCACTTCTATTGCATTCTATGGTAGAGACACTGAGGACTTGACCAGAGCTAGAATATCCACTTCCAGGAAGACTCACATGACTGTTGACAGGAGGCTTGTGTCCCTTGCTATGGCCCTTCCATAGGTCTGCTCCTGAGATAGCAGCTAACTTCTCCCAGAGAAAGTGATCTGGAAGAGAGAAGAGGAAGTCACAGTGTCTTTTTTAACCAAGTTTTTTAAGCCATCCACTATCAATTCTGCTTTAATCTGTTCATTAAAAGTAAATCACTCAGTCTGGTCCACACTCAAAAGGAAAAGAATTAACCTCCACTTCTTGAAAGGAGTAGTATCAAAGAATTTGTAGAAATACTTAAAAATTAGTACAACT
The DNA here is from genome assembly GCA_006410615.1 of Neotragus moschatus. Taxonomy (NCBI): domain Eukaryota; kingdom Metazoa; phylum Chordata; class Mammalia; order Artiodactyla; family Bovidae; genus Neotragus; species Neotragus moschatus. Next base: position 208,284 of record SJYA01001614.1, on the reverse strand, counting down.
GCATAATTTTTTAACTCTTGACTCCTTGATTTAATTTTATTCAAAATATTTGATTTTATTCAAAGAAAACAATAAGATACAAGAGAATGCTATATGAACTAAGCTATTTACGTTATATTTTACCACAAAAATTAGAAAACACACCTAACTATACAGCAATGGAAGAATGGTTTGATGAATTACAGTACTTCTATGGAAGAGAACATTGTGCAACTATTTAAAGTCACACTCAGAAGCCTGTATATTAACATGAAAAACATGTATAATGAAATATTTATAGGAAAAAACAGTAAATTGTACATTGAAAAAATATGCATAAAAAATAGATCAGATGGGAACATACCAAAATAACAACAATGGTGAAATCATGGGAGGTTTGTCTTTCTCTGTTTCCACATTTTCTGTGCTGTAGCTGTTTCCAAGACTTCTGTTATGTGTTGTTCTGTAATGTATAATTTTGTTATGATGATTTTTTATTTTAAAAGATAATTCAAGATAATACTGACTTTCTAAATAAGGATTCAATAGGCATTTTTGTATTTTTTTTTCCTATGTAGCCAAAAATAGACTGTGCTCAGATTTTAGATAGACTTCTAAGGGGTTAAGTCTCTGGTGGCTTAGATGGTAAAAAATCTGCCTGCAATGCAGGAGACCTGGGTTCAATCCCTGGGTCAGGAATATCCCCTGGAGAGAGGAATCACAACCCACTCCAGTGGGTTGCCTGGAGAATCCTACGTACAGAGGAGCCTGGCGGGCTACAGTCCACGGGGTTGCAAGAGTCAGAGCAATTATGCTAGTGATTGGAAGAGTAAGAAAGTGGTGACACACTCAAAGAAAAGTGGTAATTAGTTGAGAATTTAATTAACGGAGACAGAGTATGGTTGAACACTCTAGGGAGTTAGATACTCACCCTGCTTTGTCTTGAAGAGGCAGAGGGAGAGACTAGCTGTAGCTCACAGAAGCTGTGATCTTCAGTGATCAGGCTCCAGGAAATGAAACAAACAACCCCATGCTATTCCCTGACTCTCTAGATCACTTGCCCACCTCCCACTGATGGAACTAACCAGACTCCAGAGTGGAAGGACTTCTCTGATAAAAGGTGATCCCATACATAACACAAAGAAGGGAAGAAATTGGATCTGAAAGAGTAAGTGGAAAATCCTAGCATATGGGGATTATTTAAATTAGCTGGGAGATGCTCTGATGAGAAGATTCTAAAGATCTTACAATTATACCTCTGTACTAAAAATATGTATCAACAATGTTTGAGGACTATATATTTTGGCAATCAAACTGTTTACATAAACATGTCCAGATATCACACTGGTTATGGACATTTTCACCCTTAGACATACATACACTGCCTGCATTTTGGATCACCGCAGTTCATACTGATTCTTGCATCTGTTCATGCATATCTTATACCAGGCTTTATATCAGTATAGACAATATGTACACAAACCAGAAGAACATTTTCAATAATATGCACACCAGTGACCCCCCCTGGTAAAGTTATTTCCTTTGAAATAGATATAGAAGTGGACATATCCTTTAGCTGAACTATGAATCTCACCAAGGAAAGCTCCTTGTTGGGTTGAGTTTCATTTGATTTGGTTTGGTTTGCTTTGCTGCTCACCATGTGATCTCCACCCATCATAATACCTCAACAAGAAGCCATCAAAATTTGTGGAATGAATTTATTAAGACTTTATCTTTTAAAGCCCCTACTGACAGTAAAGCAGCCTCAATAGAACCATGATTTTTATAGTTTATAAACATGTTGGAAACTTCAGATTTTTGTAATGATTATAGTTACAACTGATCTTTTTATAAACAAAGTTAATTACTACTCTTAGTTAAACTAGATATTTTATTCCAGTGTTACAGGCAGTATAACTCACTGCAGTGTTCTATATTTAACAGAATAATAGAATACTGATGCTTTTAACATTAGCTTAAGTCACTGGAATTTGCTTTCATGTATGTGTGTTCATATTCCTGCTAATTAAAGAGTAATTATAAATTTCTATAGGTGACCATATTACCGCTGTGAAAGTTTTATTACCACATTCTATATAAAGTCCAATTTACCTTATATCCATCGAAAATATTTTTAAATTGTATAATTTCTACATTATGATTAAGTTAATATTTTGAACAGTTCACAAGATGACCATGCAAGTTGTTGAATCTTTTCCACTTGGGAATTAAAAATGTTATCTTCACTGTTTTATGGAGTTTAAGAGAAAGCATAAAAGAATGAAAATGTATTACCCAAACCCATTACTTGGTTTAAAGCATAAAATCCAGAACCTCTAATCACTGGGATTTTGAACTTTCAACCACTATATAGTGCTTGAAAAAACAAACATCCATGTTGTCTCATATAAAAGTTATTGATATTCCACTGCCAATCTATTATAGCATTTCATAGCATGATCCATTATCAAAAAGACTGAAATATAAGCAAATAGAGAAAGGTTTTATCAACCAGTAAAACAGTTCAAAGAAATTCAGAATTTGGAGTGTCCAAGCATCACATTGTAGACTCAAAGAGTCTAGGGCTTCCCAGGTGACGCCAGTGACAAAGAACCCACCGGCCAATGCAGAAGACTCAGACGAGGGTTTGATCCTTGAGTCCGGAAGCATGGCAACCCACTCTAGTATTCTTGCCTGGAGTATCCCATGAACAGAGGAACCTGCCAGGCTACAGTCCATAGAGTCACAAAGAGTCAGACACGACTGAAACAACTTAGCATTCATGCAAAAAGTCTAAGGTATAAACCATAACTTAGACACTGAGTAAATTCTAGCTGATGGAAGAATTCCCAATAATCAAAATCTTTTCTACTACAAATTCAAAGCCAACATGCCTTTTTTGTTAAATATCATTAAATATTTATTCTCCATTTTTCCTGCTTTTTTTAAAGACCTGAGAAAACTCTGGTTAGATTTTTTTTCTTCTACAGTAAAAAATTGCAATGTGAGCTTGATCTCTTAAGTTTCATTTAAAATCTTTGACAACACTTGAAATACTTATTAATATTAAACATTGTGTGTATATATATATATATATATATATATTATATATAGCAGGACAAAAGCATCTCTTGAGCCAGAGTCAATGTGAGTGAGTTTGTACAGACCGCTGGGCAAGACATATTAATTCTGCCTCCTTCTACATCTGCCATACAGAAAATCCAGCATGACCAACCTAGCCTACAACTTGACAGAAATAGTGCTGAATAAAACCAATTATTCTTCGGGTCCCCTTGCTTATTATCTGCTCAACCAAAAGAACAGAAAGGGTCTTGATGGCTGCTGGATGAAGACACATGATTCTGTGCTTGAAGGCTGGAGTTATTCCCAAATAAGGCTGTGTCAAGCACTTTTGGATGAAAAACTAAACCCAAGGTGTAGCTTTATGGGTAGGAATTTGAGTGTAGTACTGTAATACATTTCCCCTGCATATCCTTTGAAAGTAGTTGTTGTTGTTCAGTACTCAGTGGTGCCTGACTCTCTGTGACCCCACACACTGCAGCACACCAGGGTTCCCTGTGCTTCACCTTCTCCCAACCTTGCTCAAACTCATGTCCATTGAATCAGTGATAGCATCCAACCATCTCGTCCTCTGTTGTCCCCTTCTCCTATCTTCAGTATTTCCCAGAATAGGGTCTTTTCCAGTGAGTCAGTTCTTCGCATCAGGTGCCCAGAGTATTGGAGCTTGTTTCAGCATCAATCCTTCTAATGAATACTCAGGATTAATTTGCTTTAGGATTGACTGGTTTGATCTCCTTGCAGTCCAAGGGACTCTCAAGAGTCTTCTCCAACACCACAGTACAAAAGCATCAATTCTTCAGCGCTCAGCCTTCCTTATGTTCCAACTCTCACATCCATACATGAGTACTGGAAAAACCATAGCTATGACTAGACAGACCTGTGTCGGCAAAGTAATGTCTCTGCTTTTTAATATGCTGTCAAGATTGGTCATAGCTTTTCTTCCAAGCAGCAAGCATCTTTTAATTTCATGGCTGCAGTCATCACCTGCAGTGGTTTTGGAGCCCAAGAAAAGAAGGTCTGACACTGTTTCCATTGTTTCCCCATCTATTTGCCATGAAGTAATGGGACCGGATACCACAATCTCAATGAGTGTTGAGTTTTAAGCCAGCTTTTTCACTCTCCTCTTTCACTTTCATCAAGAGGCTCTTAAGTTCCTCTTCACTTTCTGCTATTAGGGTGGTGTCATCTGCAAGGCAATGGCACCCCACTCCAGTACTCTTGCCTGGAAAATCCCATGGACAGAGGAGCCTGGAAGGCTGCAGTCCATGGGGTTGCTGAGAGTTGGACATGACTCAGTGACTTCACTTTCACTTTTCATTTCATGCATTGGAGAAGGAACTGGCAACCCACTCCAGTGTTCTTGCCTGGAGAATCCCAGGGACGGTGGAGCCTGGTGGGCTGCCGTCTATGGGGTCGCACAGAGTCGGACACGACTGAAGCAACTTAGCAGTATCTGCATATCTGAGGTTATTGATATTTCTCCTGGCAGTCTTGATTCCAGCTTGTGCTTCCTCCAGCCCAGCATTTCCCATGATGTACTCTGCATAAAAGTTAAACAAGCAGGGTACAATATACAGCCTTGACATACTCCTTTCCCAATCTGGAACCAGTTTGTTGTTCCATATCCAGTTCAAACTGTCTCTCTTGACCTGCCTACAGGTTCTCAGGAGGCAGATATGGTGGTCTGGTATTCCCATCTCTTTCAGAATTTTCCACAGTTTGTTGTGATCCACACAGTCTAAGGCTTTGGTGTAGTCAATGAAGCATATGTTTTTCTGGAACTCTCTTGCTTTTTCTATGATCCAATGGATGTTGGCACTTTGATATCTGGTTCCTCTGCCTTTTCTCAATCCAGCTTTAACTTCTGGAACTTCTCAGTTCAGGTACTGTTGAAGCCTGGCTTGGAGAATTTTGAGCATTACTTTGCTAGTATGTGAAATGAGTGCAATTGTGCAGTAGTTTGAACATTCTTTGGCATTGCCCTTGTTTGGAATTGGAATGAAAACTGATCTTTTCCAGTCTTGTGGCTGGAAAAGCACTTTCATAGCATCATCTTTTAGGATTTGAAATAGCTCAGCTGGAATTCCATCACCTCCACTAGCTGTTGGTGGTGATTATTTGTACATAAACCTCAAGTGGAAGAATCTAGAGTGTGACCTCTTATCCCTCTGGTGTGGTACAGCTAGCTCTTGGCTCTTTAGATTCACATCTTCAAAAGAAGAAAGCTCCTAATACTATTAACCTAAAGTGTCTTCAACTTCCCTGTTGTTGTTCAGTTGCTAAGTCGTTTCCTACTTTTTGTGATCCCATGTACTGCAGCACGCCAGACTTCTCTGTTAACTTCCTATTCGCTGAGTTTTTTGTTTCTATGAAACCGTAGAGCTATAATTAGAGATAATTTTTTCCCTTGCAGTTATAAACATATGGCTTGCCTCATGAATATTCAGACAAGAGTGGATGTCTAAGCAGCCCTGTTGAATGGAGCCCTCTGTGATGACGGAAATGTTCTTGATTTTCACTGTCCATTACAGTGGCCACTATTGTCATGTGGCTATGAGCCCTTGATGCATGGCTATTCCAACTAAGGAAATAGGATTATGGTATTTTACTTTAACTGATTTTAATTTAATGTTGAATAGCCACACACGACTGGTGGCTACTTATTGGACAGTGCAGGTCTGGAGACTGACTTAAAAGCACCACGTAGGAACCTCTGTGCCCCAATTCCTGTGTCTCTATTTCTCGTAGCGCCTCAGCCTCCATGACCCTTTAAGAAACGGGATGCTGAAAGAGGTTAAAACTATGCTCCAGGCACAGTTCTTGTTTAAATACAAGTCAATGCTCGTGGGCTTACAAAAAATGTTTTTGTAGGAGTGTATACACCCCACAGAATCAGCTGGACGCCTGGAGAATCGAACTTGAACTGGCAGTCTCTGAGGATACCACTGCTGGCCTTGCCACTGCTGGCCTTGCCACTGCTGGACACTTGCCATCTCACTACCTTCCCTGGTCACTCTCTGCTGGCCACTGAACTCTCAACTCCACAGTGGCCATGTCTCATCACTTCTAATGGAACTTTTTGCCATTGCATCCCCACTCTAAGATCCTGCCAGTCCATGAGGAGGAAATATCTGCTCACCTTTTGGGTTCAGAGATACAGCTTTCTCCTTGTTTAAGGAACAAGGGACAGGGGTCAGTGTAGACAAAAGCATTCATTTAAAGGAAAAGTTCCAACTTTATTTCTAAAGAGATTAGCCTTAGCCAACTGAAAAGAAGTGGAAGCAGAAACAGAACAATTTGCTAAACTGAAAAGTTGTTCTCTTGTTTTCAATTTTCTGAATATGGCTTTTATTAATCATTTGCCACTAAATTATAGCATAAAATTGTATAATTATAATATAATTATAATTAGTTACAAGTATATATAATTGGTCATGAAGTTTTAATTCATAATTTGTAATTGGCATGGTTAAACTAATGGCTGATGGCATTGAAATCTCTGAAACCATGTCAGTAGAGCTGTATTGCATGGCGCGCGCCTGGCATCTAGTGGCAAGATGCTATTAATGCTATCGCACAGAGTCGGACAGGACTGAAGCGACTTAGCAGCAGCAGCAGCAGCAGCAGCAGCAGCAGCAGCAGCAGCAGCAGCAGCAGAGATCCCACAATGGAAAAGACCCTGATGCTGGGAAAGATTGAAGGCAGGAGGAAAAGGGAACAACAGAGGATGAGATAGTTGGATGGCATCACCAACTCAATAAACATGAGTTTGAGTGAACTCCAGGAGATGGTGAAGGACAGGGAAACCTGGTTGCTGCAGTCCATGGGGTCGCAGAGTTGGATGCAGCTGAGTGACTGAACAACAGAGATCCCACAGGACTTGCAAGGCAAGCTAAGTTTTTCCCACTCTGCAATTTTTTCAGTGTTTTGACCCACCCACCAGACACTCATTAGGCCTTTGCAATTCTCTCCCATTATATTCCAATCTATTCCACTCCAGGCTAATTGTACACTATAAATCTCTGAGAATCAAAGAATATCTGAGCAGCACTTTGAACCGCATTCCCTAAACCAAGTTCCCTTTCTAAGACTGCTTTTACGTTACTTGTGTCTGGAGACGACACGTGGTTTGGGCATGCTATTAACATCCCACAGAGAATATCTTGGCTACTATTACAAAAGTGCAAATTATCACTGGAGTCACTGATGTCATAGTTCTCTGACTTCTAAAGGGATTTCTGCCCCCCCCCACCCCCGCAAAGAGTGATAAGCTTAGTTTAAGAAAACAATGAAAGAGGATCTATCAGTATTGTTTTCAGACCGCTCTAAGGTGGTTTGGCTGAAAGATGAGATGAGGTTGTGATAGGCAGCAGGAGCAAAGGTCCATGCTCCCTAGAGACAGCCTGGGTCCAGGGCTCGGGCTTGGTTCAGGCTGTTTTTGATTCATACTATGAAAGGCAATAAACAAATATTTTAATCTGGATCTGGAAGCAGGAGGAAGATTTGGAGTATTAACCAGGATGGCAAGATGGATTTGAAGTTTGGGGACTGAAGAATCTGGGGATTGTTTCCAATTAGATCTTGACTGGAGGAGACCAAATTGTTTTCTCGGTGGGGGCAGGGTGTCATAATAGGAGTTTTGAAAAGCAAATGACTTCCATAAACTACTAAGTCCATGGGGCGTGGAGACAGAGAGTCCTGGCTAGGATAGAGCTACTGTTCTTAGGGACTCTCTCCTGCCCTCCTGCTTCCCAGGCCATCCCCTTCTTCTTTCCTTTTGTGTTATTCTCTCCTTTGCCATGGTTGACTTGCCTTTTCATAAATGGCAATAGCAGTTTTATCAAAATTATTACATGGAATTCATAATTTGATATAATTAGTGAATATCTAAAATTGGTGAGTTGAACCTTCTGTACTTCTCTCGCAGGAGTAAGTCTCCAGTGAAGTTTCTTCATAACTGTCAGTGACCTTCAGATTTTCCCACTGATGCACAGCTCTTAAAAAAAAAAAAAAAAGGGCGGGGGTGCTTTCTGGTCCTAAAAACTAAGTTATCCTCCTCATTCTCATCAGAGACTATTATCTAGAGGTTGACCACTCACCAGTTATTAGTGCCTGGTTGTTGTTTTGTTGCTAAATCATGTCCCACTTTTTGTGACCCCACAGACTGTATGTAGCCCACCAGGCTCCTGTGTCCATGGGATTTTCCAGGCAAGAATACTGGAGTGGGTTGCCATTTCCTTCTCAGAGGGACCTTCTGCCTCAGGGACTGAACCTACGTCTCATCTTCTGCATTGGCAGGGGGATTCTTAACCACTGAGCCACCTGGAGGTGCCAGGCAGAGCTAAATCCTGTCTTTGTGTGGCTTTAGGAACAAGTATTCGTGAACTAGATTTTCTTTTTTAGGTAAGAGTGATACATTCAGAAAATGAAGATCATAGCATCTGGCCACATCACTTCATGGCAGATAGATGGGGAAACAGTGGAAACGGTGTCAGACTTTATTTTTTTTGGCTCCAAATCACTGCAGATGGGGATTGCAGCCATGAAATTAAAAGACACTTACTTCCTGGAAGGAAAGTTATAACCAACCTAGATAGCATATTGAAAAGCAGAGATATTACTTTTCCAACAAGGCCCATCTAGTAAAGGCTATGGTTTTTCCAGTGGTCAGGTATGGATGTGAGAGTTGGACTATAAAGAAAGCTGAGCGCCGAAGAATTGATGCTTTGAACTGTGGTGTTGGAGAAGACTTTTGAGAGTCCTTTGGACTGCAAGGAGATCCAACCAGTCCATCCTAAAGAAGACCAGTCCTGGGTGTTCATTGGAAGGACTGATGTTGAAGCTGAAATTCCAATACTTTGGCCATCTGATGCGAAGAGCTGACTCATTGGAAAAGACCCTGATGCTGGGAAAGATTGAGGGGAGGAGGAGAATGGAATGACAGAGGATAAGATAGTTGGATGCCATTATCGACTCGATGGACATGGGTTTGGGTGGACTCCAGGAGTTGGTGATGGACAGGGAGACCTGAAGTGCTGCAATTCATGGGGGTTGCAAAGAGTCAGACATTACTGAGCAACTGAACTGATACCCTTGGAGAACTCATTGATGATTCAAAATAGGTTGCAATTATTCCTCAAATATTATAAATTACATTTTGTGTGCTCATTCACATCTCACTTTTTGGGAACCCATGGACTCCAAGCTTCCTTGTGCCAGGCCTTCCTGTCCCTCACCATCTCCCAGGATTGCCCAAGTTCATGTCCATTGCATCAGTGACGCCATCCAGCCATCTCATCCTTTGACACCCTCTTTTCCTCCTGCTCTCAATCTTTCCCAGCATCAGGTACTTTTCTATGAGTTGGCTATTCACATCAGGTGACCAAAATACTAGAGTTTCAACTTCAGCATCAGCCCTTCCAATGAATATTCAGGGTTGATTTCCTTTAAGAAAATGTAGCCTCCTCCAAATGGCTCAGATGGTAAAGAATCTGCCTGAAATGCGGGAGACCTGGGTTGGATCCCTGGGTTGGCAAGATTCCCTGGAGGAGCGCATGGCAACCCACTCCAGTATTCTGGCCTGGAGAAATCCTGTGGACAGAGGAGCCTGGTGGACTATAGTCCATAGTGTCACAAAGAGTCAGACACAACTGAGTGACTAAGCACAGCAGAGCCTTCTTCAAATTCTGCATATTCTTCCAAAAGGGTAAAAGATGTGAAAACTGTAGAATACTCCCCGTTTCTGACCACAAAACCCTGTAAGGCTGCTTGAGGAGAAGCAGCAAAGAACGCTATAGCATCTGATCCCTAAAGACGCACACTTGGCACGTTCTTCCACTGTTTCTAGCATGGGAAAATTGATGTCCTACCTCTCATTCCTTAGAATTCATCAGTGACCTTCAAGGCTGACTTTCTCATCTTTATGGAGGTATCTCAGCCCTAGTAGGGACTTTCTTGCTTTTTGAGTCTTCTGATTGGGAACATAAGTTTGATATCCACAGGTTATCAGGTTAAGGATTCCAAAAAAGTTATGTTTTTATATTCATTACCGTGTGATGGTATAAGGCCTTCTACCAACATAAAGTGATTCACTGGGATAGAAGTCATCTCACTTCAGTAATTCAAAGTCTGACAGAAACTTGACCGCATTTTCTATGCATTTTAAAATAGAAGTGCAAAGACAGTTGGTGTGTGTGTTTAACATAACAGCTATTTCAGGAGAGGAGATTAGCTTGGTGTTTAATCCAGTCACAGAAAGATAATCGCAGATATAAAATCTTAAATTTCTTTATGTAAATAGGTACTTCTTTTTATTGTTCATTCATTCTACAGATGAATACGAAGTAATTTCATCCAGTATGGTTGCTGTGTGGTGTATACACATATATTCATTAATTGTTAAAATCGCACACGCTATATATAATGATTATGCACTTTATTCAGAGACACTATATTGACTGTGGGGTGGGGAGGCGGGGGTGGTTTCTACTTGTAGCCGGGTTCGTTCATAATCAGATGAAGGGAAAAAGAAAACAATTTCAGAAGCATTCGTATCTTTTCCTTTCATCAACCTTAAAGCCTGGGCGTCGGTCTCACTACATTCAGGATTCTTTCAGGATTTTTAGCAATGGCTTTACAACCAGCTATATGCTATGTTTAGAACTGCCATCACAAAAGAAAACACTGTAGTGAAGAACCGGCTGGGGAAAGAGTACACAGAAGGAACCCCCGGGCTTTCGGGAGGGGGCGGTGGGAATGTTTACTCTAACAGTCACAAAGTGACTTGAAAGAGTTCAAATTCTCAGAGCAGATAATTGGTGTTTCTGACTCCAGGGTCTCTGGATGCCCAAGCCAAGGTGCTCCNATGACAACTGGGAAAACCATAGCTTTGACTATTCAGACCTTTGTTGGCAAAGTAATGTCTCCACTTTTTAATACGCTATCTAGGTTTGTCATAGCTTTTCTTCCAAGGAGCAAGCATCTTTTAATTTCATGGCTGCAGTCACCATCTGCAGTGATTTTGGAGCCTAAGATAATAGTCTGTTACTGTATTGAGTGGTGCTTATCAATGACTTCTCTGAGGGCAGCTGTGATTGGCTCGCTTTGGGAGGGTTATGTGAGTCCCAACACAGCAACTGTGTCTACAGGAGGAATACATATGGGAAAAACTGGGAAATTGGGAGTCCCCAGGAGTGCAGCCAAGACTCTGGTGGAGAACTGGCCTCTTCCAGATGCTGCCCACCCTCACCACCACTGCTGACCTCAGGGAGGTACCTGGGGCACTTTTTTCCTCTTGTAGACAAAGTCCAACAGACACCATTATGTCCCAACGTAGGGTGTGACTGACCTGAGGGCTGCCGGTGGGAGTAAAAAGGTATGAAACTAGCGCTAGCCACACAGTCAGTGCAGAGGACGAGCCTGGCAGAGCTCAGTACTATAGTCTACCTTGGTCTCAATTTGCTGTGTGCTCTTGGGTAAGTTACCTCCCTTCTCAGGGCCTCAGGAGAAAAGTGGACTAGATGGCCCAAGGATCTTCACTGCTACAAAAACCTCCTTTGTGAAGAGTACTAGTTTGATGAATGCAGAAGTGAATGAGTAATCTAACTCCCTGGGCCATGCGTGGCTTCCACAGAATCAAGAATAGAGACAACAGAAGAGGGTAAACAGCAGCGAGTCCTCATACGTGAGGGGACATGACAGCTGCCTTTACTCTTGGTCACCCTGATCAATTTCATCTTTACACAGTCCTTGAGCAACCACTGAGTACCAGGTAGCACAAGTGGGGGCGTGGGGAGGAGTTACTCCACCCCAGCAAGTTTAATTCCTAAGAGGGATTGAGATTAACAAGGCAATAAACAGTCCCATCTGAGAACATTACAGCCCCAGGCACTAACCAAGTGAGACAGCTTCAATTTCGTGGTGAACACTCTGGGGTTTGTCCCCCGCTCTGTGGAGAAACATTTTGTTCCAGTGACACGCAGATTTTTTTCCCTCAAACTCCGGAAGTCTCCCGTGTCCAGTGCCAAGGCCAAGAAGGAGCATTGTCTGCTGCCCTGCTCTCCCAGGCCCATCAATCAACCAGTCCTTGTGGTGATCATTGTCCCCTGCTATTGGGCTTCCTTCCAGTGGGGGGAACCGGATGTCTCCGAGTGTGGGATCCTAGTGGGAGCCTCGTGGGGGTAGGCCAGCCAGCCCCCCTGCCCCCCTAACCCCCATCCCATCCTGCCGGCAGCTTGCTGTTCTGTGACCTTGGCCATCTCCTTGACCCTGTATGAGCCTGTCTCCAGCCATCAAGGGTCTGGCCCTGGTCTAGGGTCTCTTTCAGCTCAGTCCTGTGATTGTATTTTAGAAGTATTCACTAGAACAAAGAGGTGAATTCTCAATTCAGGAAGCCAAGTGGTCTGTCTCTCTGCCACTCACATGTGCCACTCCCGCATAGGTCACCCCCACACGTGGCCTTTCCTGCAAGCCCACCTCTAACATACAAACTGCATGTATGTTGCACTCTCCTTTGGGGAGGCCTGGCCATGCCCAGATAACCCATCCTGACCTAGATGGGGAAACAGAAGTAAGGGAAGGAGGAGGTGCTTGTTCCCTGAGGGCTGGCCCTGGGGCTGCAGGCAGACTCTTGACTTTGGCCTTAGGCCTGGAAGTCAGCAGGCCTGAGTCATTAAACCCAGTTACTAATCTCTATCTGAGAAGATAAACCTACAGTGACTAAACCTGGTCTTGTTCAAATGCATGGCATTCTTGTATTTCTGCATAAATTCCATAGACTATCTTCTCCCTTACAATTTTTTTTTTTCTTAAAGAAAAGCAGCATATCCTTGCAAACTATGAAGTTACCCTTACATGGAGATAAGGTTTTTGTATTTGGTGCAGAGGCAGTAACTTAGAGAAGGAAGCAAAAGCATCCGAATGTACATGGGACATGCCAATAAGATCGGTGCCCTTGGTCATCCCACCTCAGTTCTGGGACCAACTCCAATTATTTTAGCTGCCTTCAGCACCTAGCTCATCATGAAACCCTGAGCATCACTTCTGCTCTCTGGATCTCAAGGCCTTTCGGTAAAATGTTCTTTAGCTAGACTGGACTGGATCAAAGCTCTAATGTCCTAAGAATCGCTGATGTATTTCACAAAGAACTCTGCATAAATCTGCTGACCACGTTTTCTGATGCCAGAAGTGAGGATGTGTCTGGCACAAAAGATGTTTTTTCTTGTTATTTACCCGAAAGGACTAATAAAGGTACATGATGATTACAAATGCATGGAGTCACCTTTACTGAACTGAAGTGACATCAAAGATGATGGTCAGAAAAAATTTACGTATCCATGTCCTCAATATTGAACAGTCAACATCAAGAACTTTTCGGAAAATGGGTTTGTATCCGGTCCACGTGTCCGTGGTCATATTCCACACCAAGTTTCTTCCCAGGAGTGTAGTAAGAGTTGACTCTGAAGTGAGGTTCATGACATCTGGCCACAGGAGGATGTTGGGACCTGTCCTGCCAGGGTGCCACTAACTCAGGAAAATGGGACTCAGTCGCGGCACACAGCTAGTCACGTGTGGACGTTTGACCAAAAATAGAGCTCGGAAGTTCATCACTCACTAACCCTCTAGCCCTGCCCTTGAATTGTTTTAGGTGTTTCCAAAAGTCCAATCCACCCTCCGAGGCGGAAAATGTATGTCTTTGCCAATTTCCAAATGATGTGCCTGGGGCATCCTGGAGCTTCCGGGGAGGCCCTCCTTGCTCTGAGCCACACAGGCGTCATCAGAGAAATGGAGCATCCCCAAAAATACCTGTCAGAAGCCAAAGACACCAGTGGAAACCCCAGGACGTTTGTGTTACAAAGCGTTGTTGCATCACTGCCCCACCCGGCCTCCGCCCTGGTGCGGCTCCCTGGGAGGTGCTGGGACAAGGGCCACCTGGCAGGAAGTGGGTCAGAGCCTCCGGGAGCCCAGCAGGGTCCTGTAGCTGATCAGTGGCTACACGGTACATTGAAGGGAAGAGGTGGCCTCTGTCCAGGGATTGAAGCAAGCACTCACTTGCTGGCACATGCTTTGCTTCCCCTCGCCTGCATTTTCAGCCGACAGAAGTCAGAGTCCCAGGACACGTGTGCCCGGCCAGCTTCGGACACTCCACCTACCTCAGATGTTTTTTCACAGTAGGACAAGTTTCAGATCTGACCAGCCGTTTGTTTGAAATCCTTCACTGGTGGCCCTTGGTCCACAGGGTAAAGGCCTAACCCCTTAGGCTGGCACCCAGGACCCTCTGACTCTGCTCTGCTCACCCCCCCCCAGGCTCACTCACCTCCTGCTGCCCCAGGCCCTGCAGGCCTGACATCCCACCCAGATCACACTGGACAGGCTCCTTGGGTCTCCCACTCCTGCAGCCTTTGAAGTCAGGACCACGATTTACTTCTTTGCTTAGGTGTCTAGCCCAGGACCTGGTACACAAAAGTCTATCGCTGATGTTAATCTGAAACTAGGGCCATCCTGAGGAATCTGGGATGTGCATTTGCTGCATGACTGACAAACTGGTGGGAGTTTCTGAAAGTCAGGGGATAAAAGACTAAGAATGTTTTCCGGCACTCGGCGGCGGCCACAGCTCAGACCCGACTTCACTCGCTCGAAGTTCGCTCCGCGCCCTCTGCAGCCATGTCTGACAAACCCGATATGGCTGAGATTGAGAAGTTCGATAAGTCGAAACTGAAGAAAACGGAAACGCAAAAGAAAAATCCACTGCCTTCGAGAGAAACGATTGAACAGGAGAAGCAAGCAGGCGAGTCGTAATGAAGCGTGTGCCTCCAGTATGCACTGTACATTCCACAAGCATTGCCTTATTTTACTTCTTTTAGCTGTTTAACTTTGTAAGATGCAAAGAGGTTGGATCGAGTTTAAATGACTGTGCTACCCCTTTTCACATCAAAGAATGGAGAACTACTGACAACATAGGCCGCGCCTGCCTCTCCCATCTGCCTGTGTGGCTGGCAGGGAAGGAAAAGAACTTGCATGATGGTGAAGGAGGAAGCTGGGTGGGACGACAGTGAAATCTAGAGTAAAAAGCTGGTCCAAGGTGTTTTGCGGGCTGTAACATGCAGTGTAATCAGAGTGCCATTTTTTGTTGTTGTTCAAATGATTTTAATTATTGGAATGCACAATTTTTTTAATATGCAAATAAAAAGTTTTAAAACCTGAAAAAAAAAAGAATGTTTTCCTTTGGTCATCTGTTCATTTATTCAACACACGTTCATATTGTGTCTGCTACATGCAAGTGAGGTGCTAGGTGAGGGAATACCCCCATCTCTGGATGCAGCTGTGGGCTGACTTCTTGGGGACCAGCAGGGAACCGATGGGTGCCCAATGAAGTCTGACCTTCTCCCCAATGTTTAAACACAACTGATTTCTTTTATTTTCTCTTAAGCTCCTGGTGATTGCATCTGACCCGACATGCCGCAGCATCTCTGCAAGGTTTGCCATGGCCCCATTTTTGCTGAAGCCGCACCCTGGTGGGGCCCCACCTGTGGGAATCCCCAGAGTCTACAAGACTTTTTCCTCCCATGGCAGGGAACAGCACGCGGAGGACGCTTGCACAACCTAAACCATCTGGGAGGTGTGTGCTCTCTTCCCAGGAGAGGGGTGAGCATCACTTTCCTGCCAAGTCAGAACCTGCTGGCTGTCAGAACCCAGCCAGCAGGGTCACGCCGGCCTGAGCCCCGGGGGCCCCTGGACACAAGACAGCCATGGGATCCCAAGAAGGGGCTGCAGGAACACTGAAAGAGGAGGCTCATCACCTCCCTTCAGACAGCCTGCGGGCCCTTGTTCTAGGCTAGGCCCCTCCTGCCGCTGCAGGGAAGATGAGCAAAGGAGGCCCCTGCCCTCAGGACACTGACAGTCCAGAGGGGAAACTGATCCCAGGGTTTCTGCTCTGCATGTCTGGTCGCTGGGACAGTGGTCACCAAGGGCAACCACTGTGGGGCCCAAGGGCAGAGGGGTGAGCTCCAGCTGGGTGCTAGGAAGGGCTCAGGGAGACCTCTGGGCCTGAGGAGGCTTGTCCAGAGCTGAGGTGGGCCAGGGACGTGCCCAGGGGCACACAGGACTGGAACAGGACCTGGGGGTACCACCACAGGCCCTGCCTCACTTGAAGAGAGGACTGAGGAGTATGGTGTGCAGGGGTCACTCTAGGGGTATCATCCGACCCCCAGGGGCTACTCACTGAGTGGACAGTCTGGGTCTGGCCCCAACCTGCCTTTTCCCATCAGCCACGCCAGATCCTCACTGACAACAGGAACCAGTGATCTGACAACTTTTTCATTTATCGTACCGAGAGACTTGTGGGATTTTTAACTCCCTGACCAGGAATTGAACCCAAGCCCTAGGCAGTGAAAGCGTCAAGTCCTAACCCCTAGACCACCAGGGAAGTCCCAGGACCCTGTGGTCTTAGAAGGCAAGGAGGGCCAGCAGACACAAGTACAAAACCTCCCCCCTCAGCATGCCCTGTATCACTGAGGCCAGAGCAGGCAAGGCAGTTCAGCAGAGGGAATTGAACTGGGACGGGAGCTAGCTTCAGAGATAACTGGGTATCTGACAGCTGCAGGAACCACCACCACCCACAGGGCTGGGCGAGCGAGGGCCACCTGCAGGGGACCTGGGAGCTGTCCAGTGGGGACCTGAGGGGCTGAAACAAAGAGGATGCTGCCCGAAGCAGAGAGACAGGAGGGCAAAGATCAGCTCCTGCCATCCTCCAGGCTCCTGCCATGTTTTACGCCCGAAACCTGTCAGCCAGAAAGCTGGCAGGCATGAATCCCTGGGGTAGGCCCCCATCTCCACTCACCACGAGACACAGAGCAGGGCCTGGTGGGGTAGGGAATGGGTCTGAGATCCAGCAAGCCAGTGAGAGGCCCAGTTCCCTTTCCAAAGGCTTCTCAGAACCTTCCTGCCCTCTCGGGATGTCACTTCCCAAGAAGGGTCTGAAGGGCACAGTGAGAAGTTATAGGCTGGTTTAGGCAACAGGGAGGATTAATCATCTGTTCTAAGGAGAAGGCTCAAGGAAGGGAGATTCCAGTGTCATTCACTCAGAGCCTTGAGGGCAACGCTAGAGACCAGACCTTTCCAGCGTTCTCATTTCTGTGCCCCGAGTGTGGGCCCAGCTACCCTCATGGTTCCAAGATGGCCCAACTCTTAGCACCAGGTACAGAGAAGATGAAGGCTGGCGGAAAGTGGAAAAGAATACCTCTACCTCTTATCTAACAGATCATTTCCCTTGGGACACTTCTGTTCCTGTCTTTCTGCTTCTCCATCCCTGGAAAGGAGAGTAGGGCCTGCAGGGCTGACGATAAACTGATGGCAAATCACTCCCTAGCCCTGGGTGTAGCCTCAGGCCTCCCATGAAGAGCATGATACCTAGACCATGCGATCTGTTAGGCGTTAAATTGCATCTCCCCCTCGAACACATACCCCTAATTCTCCCAGGTGGCGCTAGTGGTAAAAACTGGCCTGCCAATGCAGGGGAGACGCAGGTTCAATCCCTGAGTCAGGAAGATCCCCTGGAGAAGGGCATGGCGACCCACTCCAGTATTCTTTTTTTTAATTTATTTATTTTAATGGGAGGCGAATTACTACAATATTGTAGTGGTTTTGCCATACATTGACACGAATCAGCCATGGGTATACATGTGTTCCCTATCCTGAACCCCCCATCCCACCCTGCCCCATCTTATCCCTCTGGGTCATCCCAGTGCACCAGCCCTGAGCACCCTCCATGCATCAAACCTGGACTGGCAATCTGCTTCACATATGATAATATACATGTTTCAATGCTATTCTCTCAAATCATCCCACCCTCGCCCTCTCCCACANGCAGACGGGCGACGGTCTTCGAAGTAGCCCTTCTTCTCCTGGCCGACAGTCCGGGGGATGCGGATGCTAGCACCACGGTTGGCCACGCCAGCAGAGAAGTCGTTGATGTTGGAGGTTTCGTGGAATCCGGTTAGGCGCCGGGCATTGTCCAGGCCCCCCTTGGGATCGTAGGCTCGGATGTGGTACTGGTGCCGCTTGCTTAGTTTCTCAATGGCCTCCTCAATGTACCTGGAATAAACAGTCAAGATGAGGGTCCAACCTGCCATCAGGAAACCGGCCCTTCAAGGAGCAGGTGTGGATCCAAGAATGGAGTGACTCATCTACCAAAGATTGTTTTCCAGGCTCCAACTGACCAAAGCATGGTCCCAGGAAAAGAAATTCTCCACCAAGGCAGCACCCTGCCTTACAACCTATGTCTCTTAGTGCTGGGCAGGCAGTAGATGTCCCCATGAAACTCTCTCCCACCCACAGGCATTAAGCTCATTCAGAAGCTCGTATTGTTACTAATTTAGTGCTTACTAAAGATTTTGCAGAGTCGGACACGACTGAGTGACTGAACTGAACTGAAAGATTTTCAAAAGCATTCATTTGTGTCAACTTTAAATCCTACTCTTAAAGAGTATTTTGGGAATACTTTCCAAATAGGAACAAAATGACAGGATCAGAAGAGAGTTTTTGAAGCTGAGTACCAAGAGCTAAAGGCCTCAACTGGGAAGGCAGCTTACTCATCCCCAATATATCACACCCCTGGCAGGTATTCTTGCAGAGAGAGTGAAATGGCCCCAGCTGGAGGTGACACTCACTTCAGACCATTCTCCTCTCGCATGGCCTTGGTGCTAAAGTTGGTGTGGCAGCCAGCACCATTCCAGTTTCCAGGAATGGGCTTAGGATCAAAGGTGGCGATCACTCCGAAGTCTTCACACACACGATGCAAGATGAAACGGGCCACCCAGAGATGATCGCCCATGTCGATTCCTTCACAGGGTCCTATCTGGAATTCCCACTAGAGAGAACGAGAACATGGGCCTTGAAAGCAAAACCAGCTGCTCACCCCAACCCAGAAGCTGACACTTGCCCCCTGCTCATCTATACTCCAAGCCACCTTGAGGGCTTTGGGTTAAGGAGTGAGCACCAACCACAATAGCCCTTCCTAGCAAAATCCCCCACATGCCTCTAGGTGGGGCAGGTGGTGGGCTAGAGACCTTTACCTGTGCAGGCATGACCTCGGCGTTTGTGCCCCCGATCTTGATGCCGGCGTACAAGCAGGCCCGGTAGTGAGCCTCCACAATATCCCTGCCGTAGGCCCTGTCTGCTCCCACACCACAGTAGTAGGGACCTGGAGAGGCATCAAGATAGAAGATCAGGAGGCAAGATGTCAAGAAAATTCCTATCTAAGTGAGATTCATGGCCCAAAGTCAGAAGTCATAATGTTCTCACACCTTCTCCTGGAATCACCATCCCTGCCTTTACCGGGAGGCAGATGAGTGGTGTGCAGTGGGCTCCTCTCGGTTGACACCGACTAGAGCCCATGGTTTCCATGCAATGTTAACATCTCAATATCCATTATTTGGATTTAGGTAACACAAGAGCTAACTCTCTACAGTATTATTTCAGCCAGTCTCAGGGATATCCCCCTAGCTTTTTGGTCTACAAGGATTCACTCCCATCTCCAGAGAGACTTCCCTTGGCAATTAAGCACTTGGGGAGAAGCAAGATTCACCTCTCACCAAGGAGACTTACCTTGGGGCCCAGGAAAGCCATTGGAAGGCCAACCAAAGGGGTGCCCATCAGTGCCCATTAGGGTATATTCCTGCTCCATTCCAAACCAGGGGCGCTGGTTGCTCACCATGTCCATTATCCGTTTACAGGTGTGCCTTAAATTGGTCTCTAGGAGAAAGAGTGGACACGCTATTAGAGATATATGGACAAATGCACCGAATCCCCAGGTTGATGGGAAGTAGTCCTCAGATTCCAGGTACCTGAGATGTTATTTACTGAACTGACCTAGGGTCAACCTTTTGGTGCCCCGGTCAGTGTGAGAAAGGATGATAACAGAAGCTATGGTTATGTATCTGTAGGGAGACTCTCAAAAGGCGTTATTTATAACTAAACTGGGTCACAACAAAGTCACATGGGAGAGGACCCAGAGGACACAGCAAGGGTTCACATTATCTGCAAGCTGGCCCCCTCCCAAGTACCAAATGTCAGGTACTTGAACCCTCTATTCACAGAAGAACTGCTTCTAGCTGTTAGACCTATTCCTGGTTTCTCAAGCATTTACACCCAAATCTACAATTTTTATTGAGAGAATCATTTGTCTAGTCTATCAACAGCCTTACATTCCCGGTGAGAAGATACAAAGTGCTAAGTTCTATAATACTGGCTCATGCCAAAAAAACCCCAACCAACCAACCAAAAAGAAAAACAGGCGACAAGCTCAAGGAAAAATTTCTATGCTAGAACAGATCTTTATAAATTATTATTGGCTGTTTCACTATGTCCCAGGAACCATTTTCAGACCTCTATGATATGCAAATGATACCACTCTAATGGCAGAAAGCAAAGAGGAACTAAAGAGCTTCTTGAGGAGGATAAAAAAGGAGAGTGGGAAAAGCAGGCTTAAAATTCAACATTAAAAAAATTCAGATCATGGCATTTGGTCCCATCACTTCACAGCAAATAGAAGGAGAAAAAGTACAGTGACAGACTTTATTTTCTTGGGCTCCAAAATCACTGTGGATGGTGACTGAAGCCATGAAATTAAAAGATGCTTGCTCCTTGGAAGGAAAGCTATGACAAACCTAGACAGTGTATTAGAAAGCAGAGATACCACTTTTCTGACAAGTCTATCTGGTCAAAGCTATGTTTTTCCGGTAGTCATGTATGTGGGAGTTGGACCATTAAGAAGTCTGAACACCAAAGAATTGATGCTTTCAAATTGTGGTGCTGGAGAACTCTTGAAAGTCCCTTAAACTGCAACAGATCAAGCTAGTCAATCCTAAAGAAAATCAACCCTGAATGTTCACTGGAAGGACTGATGCTGTAGCTGAAGCTCCAATACTTTGGCCACCTGATGGAAGTTGACTGATGCTGGAAAAGACTGAGGGCAGGAGAAGGGGATGACAGAGGATGAAATGGTTGGATGGCATCACTGACTCAATGGACATGAGTTTGACCAAACTCCAAGAGACAGTGAAGGATAGAGAAGCCTGGTGTGCTGCAGTCCACAGGGTCACAGAGTCAGCTGCATCTTCCTAATAACCCTGAGATGGGTATTATAAGTCTCCCTTTTTACAAGTGAGAAAAGGAGGCTCAGAGATGGCAGGGAACCTGCCCGGGATAGGCAGCAGAATCAGGAAACCCTGCCTGTCTTGACTTCAGAACTCAGGTCTTTCACACCACAATTTAATGCCTCCTAAAAGAGACTTTTTTGGGGGCTTCCCTTGTGGCTCAAATGGTAAAGAATCCACCTGCAATGCGGGAGACCTGGGTTCCATCCCTGGGTTGGGAAGATCACCTGAAGAAGGGAAAGGCTACCCACTCCAGTATTCTGGCCTAGAGAATTCCTTGGACTGTATAGTACATGGGGTCACAAAGAGTTGGACACAGCTGAGCAACTTTCACTTTTCACTTCAAAAGCTCTCTGGGACAAAAAGGCAACCAGTATTTGACATACAATTCTTCTCAATTATTTGTACATTAACTCAGTCCTCAATAAACAATTTTATGAGATGGACTTTATTAGTTGTTCCATTTTTTTAAATTTAGTTTTTAATCGATGGATAATTGCTTTACAGTGTTGTGTTGGTTTCTGCTGTACAACAACATGAATCAGCTATGTGCTGTGCTGAATCGCTCAGTCATGTCCAAGTCTTTGCAACCCCATGGACTAATAGCCTGCCGGGGTCCTCTGTCCATGGGGATTTTCCAGGCAAGAATACTTGAGTGAGTCGCCACTTCCTTCTCCAGGGGACCTTCCCGACCCAAGGATCGAACCCAGAATCATACAGCTACACTTACTATATAGCTGTAAGTATACACCCTCCCTCTATCCCCCCTCCATTTTAAAATGGGGGAAGTGACAAGTATAGGGGACAAAATAACTTGCCCAAGTTCACAGCAAGTAAGTGGGGGATCTAGCACTCAAACCCAGAATTAAAATCTACAGGCAGGAGGACTGTGACATGGGGCACTCTTCTAGCAAAGATTTAGAAGAATCCAAAGTGGTTTTCTGCAGCCAACAATGGGAGGATGGACCACACAACCTCTCTCAAGAAGGAAGTTCAGGATGGGGAGATGCATGTCCAGTCCTTAAGACTTCTAAGAGTTAGTTAGAAGTTAGTTCTAACTTCTAACAGTTAGTTCTGGGATAAGCTCGTCTTCCCAATACCGAGTTTGGAATACCCTCCCCCACCTGGCTTTCCAATTCATGGATTAGGATTAAGTCTATCCTATACACACCTGCAGGCTTTCGGTTGTACTTGAAGACTTCACAGAACACCAGCTTGTTGGGGTCCTTGCGGAAAGGGTCCCGAAACATGGCAGCAGGGACAAGATACATGTCACTGTTGGAGCCTTCAGACTGAAAAGTACTAGAGCCATCAAAATTCCACTCGGGCAACTCTGTGATAAAAAGAGAGGGGGAAATTACAGTTGCAAGCACAAGAACTTTTCAAGGAGGAGGACAGCCTCTCACTTGCCTTTTTATCTCAAAGGATCTACACTGTCTTGTCCAGAAAGCCAGAGATGCATGACTGCTGCTAATAACAGGCAAACCCTGATGTTTGCAGGTTGCCCCACAGTCCTTTCTCTTTGAGTTCCAAGACCATTGCATCACTTTTTTAAAAGAAGTACCAATCACAGAAACAACCTAAGGATGTTTCCTCTGTAAGTAAGTCTACTGGACACCCAGGAGACAAAGTGGACATTTCTAGTCAGTCAGTCATCATTTAAAGAATTGAAATCCAGGAGAAATAAAGACTCTCTGATAGGCCGTCTGTGTTGCTTATTTCTTTCACTTCCCATCCCCCACCCCACACTGTGTAATGGACAGTCCCAGTTCACGTGGTGTCCTTCTTCTAACAGATAAACAGACACTAGCAGGATGACTTATTCAAGGGTGCTCCCACGTAACTTATCCACACTATGTTTTAAAGGCAAGTTCCTTATCTCTCTCCAGTTGACTATGAGTTCTCTGAAGGCAGAGACCAGACTCTCATCTTATACTTTCACGGCCTGTGCAATACCTGTCACATAGCAGGTACACACTATATGTTTTGTATTGTAGCCATTCATTCATTCACTCAAATGTGAGCATTATCAGAAGAGTAAGCTATCCTAAATCAGGTAGAAGATGATGGACCTCAGTTCCTTTCCAGAAGGAGGGCAGCTATAGGTTGTTCTAGACCAAAGAATAAAGAAAGACAAAGTCGTCTCAATTCATATAATAGCTTCTGTAGGATAAGCAATCAGCCAGTTTAAGAATTCTAAAAGTGCATCAACTAAAAACATATGATGGTAGCTCTACTTAAAGTAGAAACCACTTTTAGGGTGTTTGCTTTACATCTAGAACCTAAGTGACATTCCAAAGAGTTTGTAAAGCAGATGGAATAGTCAGGTTAGAGCTGTGGTTTTCAAACTGGGTTCCTGGGGGTACCTTAGGTCAGACTGAGATGGGATGCCCAAGTCAAAAAAGTTCCCAGTGCCACTCCCCCAGACTTCATCTTTTTTCTTTAGATATACAAGACTCAATTTAAATAAAGAGGTCCATTGTTAATGCTTGGAGGCAGTGTAGGAGCTTAATGTTGACTGAATAAAGTCTGTAAAGTGCTGCCTTAGAAAAGCTTTACATCAGAATAAAGAGGCCAGATCTAGTGGCTTGGCCTCAGGCTGCCACCCTCCCCCCCAATTCCGCCCAGCCTCTCACCTTCTATACACTTGGGTTCAAAATCCAAGGTTCGGGTCTTGCAGCGCAGTCCTTCTCCAGTACCNCCCGGTAGTGAGCCTCCACAATATCCCTGCCGTAGGCCCTGTCTGCTCCCACACCACAGTAGTAGGGACCCTGGGGCCCAGGAAAGCCATTGGAAGGCCAACCAAAGGGGTGCTCATCAGTGCCCAGTAGAGTATATTCCTGCTCCATTCCAAACCAGGGGCGCTGGTTGCTCACCATGTCCATTACCCGTTTACAGGTGTGCCTTAAATTGGTCTCTGCAGGCTTTCGGTTGTACTTGAAGGCTTCACAGAACACCAGCTTGTTGGGGTCCTTGCGGAAAGGGTCCCGAAACATGGCAGCAGGGACAAGATACATGTCACTGTTGGAGCCTTCAGACTGAAAAGTACTAGAGCCATCAAAATTCCACTCGGGCAACTCTTCTATACACTTGGGTTCAAAATCCAAGGTTCGGGTCTTGCAGCGCAGTCCTTCTCCAGTACCATCGTTCCAGATGTGCATAGCTTGGACTTTCTCGCCCTGAGGTAGGGCCATGTACACCTGCTTGATGCCTTTGTTCAAGTGGGAGCTCGCCGAGGTGGCCATGGTGGAAAGTGTTCTGGGCGCCGAGCAAAGCGGCTGGGCAAGCAGGCGGCGAGAGCGAGGTGAGGAGAAGAGGCGAGGAGGACGGGGAGATGCTGCTTAGACAGCCGGCTCTTCTCCCATTCTCAGCTCTCTGTTTTTTCTTTTTCTTTCTTTCTGCCTGGGCTGGGTCTTTGTTGCCGCTCACAGGCTCTCTCTAGTTGGAGCTTAGTTGCTTAGTTGCTTTGCCACATGCGGGATCTTAGTTTCCCGACTGAGGGTCAAACCCATGTCCCCTGCATGAGCAGGCAGATTCTCAACCACTGGACCACCAGTGGAGTCCCTTGCCTCCCTGTTCTGAACCTCACTTTTTTCCATCTATAAAATGAGAGGGCTGATGACAGAGAGCGTTCAGTGTCCTTACGATGCTGACTATCTCCATGTTCTTAGTGAAACAAAGGGAAAGGAAAGACTTGCCCAGTGAGTGAGTAGCCAAGTCAGGCAGAAGCTCCACGCTTGTGCACAAGCAGAACTGTCCTTAGGGCATTATGCAAATGCCAGCTTCGTGACCCACCTTCACTGAGAGTAGACCAGTGACTGGTTAGCTAGTCAGCATCAGTCTCACGCAAAAACAGCTCTTTCTCCTCTGAGAAGAGCTTGGGTTTTGAGCTAGAAAATCTTCGGTTTAGGTCCCAAGATCTGAACTGTTTTCTGTTGAACAATTGCAACTTTTCTAGGCCTCAGTTTCTTCATGTGTAAAACAGGGAAACACTCCCTACCTTCCAGGACTGTCATTTCTTTGTGTACTTCATTTTTGCCTTTTACTCATGGTGGTGCCAGTGGTCAAGGACCCGCTTGCCAGCGCAGGAGACATAGGAGATACTGGTTTGATCCTTGAGCCAGGAAGATCCCCTGGAAGAGAACATAGCAGCCTACTCTAGTATTCTTGCCTGGAGAATCCCATGGACAGAGGAGCCTGGTCGTCGATGGGGTCGCGAAGAGGCAGACATGAACTGAAGTGACTAAGCATGCATGCACGTATAAAATAACAACCACATTAGTGCTAGCTGGAGTAGCTATTCAGATGCTAGGGCCCTATCAGTTGTTTATATGTTGAAATAAATCCTTAGCCCTAAGCCCTCTGACTGTTGCTCCCGCCCCACCTTGGGACCCTTCCTCCTTCCTAGTCTACCTGCAGGATTCAGCAAAGATAGAGCTGCTACCTGTTTCTCAGGGGGCCTGTGAGACCCTTCTTACATCTTATTGCCCAGGGTCTGTGTGGTACCAGTTTATTTGAATGAACGTGTCAGTTGCTCAGTCATGTCCAACTCTTTGTGACGCCATGGACTGTAGCTCTCCAAGCTCCTCTGTCCACAGAATTCTCCAGGCAAGCATTCTGGAGTGGGTTGTCATTTCTTTCTCCAGGGAATCTTCCTGTCCCAGGGATTGAACCCAGGTCTCCTGCATTGTGGGCAGATTCTTTACCATCTAAACCACCAGATAGACTTGATTTTTCAGAGCAGTTTTCAGTTTATAGAAAAATTTCTGAGAAAATCCAGAGTTCTCATTTGTAGTTTGGCCAAAAAGTTCTGTTGGTTTTGAAGTTTAAGAAAATAGAGACACATTTTTCATTTTCAACAAGAATTTTATTGAACAACATAGTCACTGTTTTGTTCCCCTACCTTTGCCATTTTTCAGGCAACTTCGGGCACCTTCCCCAAACTTTCTTATCATTTTGAGCAAAGCACTGTTCCAAGTGTAACTGAAAGCTTGGCCTCCCTTACATCCGTGCGGAATCAAATCCCAGAGGTGGAGTTTTGGACGAAGCAGAAAAGGAGAGCTTTATTGCTTTGCCAGACAAAGGGGGATATAGCAGACTCCTGCCTCGAAAAACCATGTGTCTACCCCGGAGAACTTGATGAGGGGAGTTTATAACAATGAGTCAAAATTGGAGTCCCTAACAAGATTAGGGTGTAAGCAGGGCTCGCACCCACTTAATCTCATCTCAGGTAGTTGGTCTCTTAATCGTGATGAGCTTTTCTGGTTCCTGTAATCCTGCCTCAGGTGGTGTCTTGGCTGCTTCTCCCTGGCTGTTGTTGTTCCGTTGATAAGTCATATCTGACTCTTTCAGACCCCATGGGCCGCAGCACACCAGGCGTCTCTGTCCTTCACTATCTCCTGAGTTTGCTCAAATTCATGTCCATTGAGTTGGTGATGTCATCCAACCATCTCATCCTCCAGTGCCCACTTCTCCCACCTTCAATCTTTCCCAGTATCAGGGTCTTTTCCAATGAGTTGGCTCTTCGCATCAGGTGGCCCAAGTATTGGAGCTTCAGCTTCGCATCAGTCCTCCCTTGATCAAAAACAGTTCAAATCTGCCCTTTGGAGCTCAGGGGAGGTCATGGAGGCTGGAGTCTTGCCTATTAGAAATGTGAGACAGAAAGGCCTCTGTGCCTGGGAGCCCCACAGGGACTTGCTTGGTTTGCCAAGGTGCCTTTTACAGCCTTCCAGAGAATTGAAATTTTTTCCATTAGAAGAAAACATTATTTTTATTTTTAAAAATTTGGCTGCTCCCTGTGGCATATAGGACCTTAGTTCCCCAACCAGGGATTCAACCTATACCCCTTGCATTGAAAGATGGAATCACTGGATCACCAGAGGAAGTCTCTTCATTAAGAGAATTTTGTAAAGACTGAAATAAATGGAAATCTGAAGGTGTGGTGTCTGTGAATATAGCAGACGAATTAGAACTTCTCAGCTAAGCTGTAACAGTTTTTGCCTGCTTATCCAAGAAATGGGCTTCTTTGGTGGCTCAGATGGTAAAGAATCCACCTGTAACGTAGGAGCCCTAGGTTCATTCCCTGAGTTGAGAAGATCCCCTGGAGAAATGGCAACTCCAGTTTTCTTGCCTGGAGAATTCCATGGACAGTGGAGCTTGGAGGGCTATAGGGTATGGGGTCGGAAAGAGTTGAACATGACAGAGAGACTCACACTTTCACTTTTCAAGAAACAGGTGGTATTGCATTATCTGGATGGAAGCTTATGCATTTTCTATTGATTAATTCTGGACGCTTTTTGTTGAGTGCTGCTTTCAGCTGTTCTAATTGGGAGCAGTACTTGGAATTAATCATTTGGTTTTCCAGAAGTAGCTCATAATAGAGAACTTCTTTTCAATCCCACCAAATACACAGTATCATCTTCTTTGGATGAAGACTGACCTTTAGTGTGATTGGTGGTGGTTCCTTTCATTTGTATCACAATATCTTCCATTGCACATTATTGTACAGTATCTACTTTTAATCACCTGTCATAATTGATTTTAATAAAGGAACACTTATGTTTGTTTTAAGTAGAGAATTACATGTGGAAATACAGATTTTCTCTCTCTCTTTTTTTTTTTTTTTTTTTTTTTGCTTAACTTACATGGAACCCAAACATCAAAGCAATTAACATAACCAAACTGGCTATCTACTGCATGGCATAACAATGATTGTTCTCAATTACTGTCTCAATTTGATCGCTGTCAACTTCAAGGCATCTACTTGACCATGGAGCCTTATCCAGCAGGAAAACTCTAGTAGGAATCTTTGCAAGCCACTTTTGACACAATCAGTCAGAGCACCTTCTCCAGACACTGAACAAAGCCTTTTCTGTGTTTTTCAGTTGCATTTTTACCTTTCTTGAAATAATAAAGCATAATATGCCAAAAATGTTGCTTTTTTCCCATCTTCAATATTTAAATGGTTACACAGAAGTTCACCAATTTTGATTTTTTTTAAATGCATGCTGATATGACAACTGTCAACAATACAATCTAACGAAATTGTTTCAAATGAAGTTAAAGACAACTAGCACCGAAAAATTGATGCTTTTTGAACTGTGGTGTTGGAAAAGACTCTTGAGCGTCCCTTGGACTGCAAGGAGATCCATCTAGTTCATTCTGAAGGAGATGAGCCCTGGGATTTCTTTGGAAGGAATGATGCTAAAGCTGAAACTCCAGTACTTTGGCCACCTCATGCGAAGAGTTGATTCATTGGAAAAGACTCTGATGCTGGGAAGGACTGGGGGCAGGAGAAGGGGATGACAGAGGATGAGATGGCTGGATGGCATCACCAACTCGATGGACGCGAGTCTGAGTAAACTCCAGGAGTTGGTGACGGACAGGGAGGCCTGGCGTGCTGCGATTCATGGGGTCACAAAGAGTCGGACACGACTGAGTGACTGAACTGACCTGAAGCACTACTAGAACCATCTTACAGGGAAAACAATCAACTTGTTGGCCACCGAATACCCACTCCTTTGCCTACCCCATTTCCGTATTATTAACATCTTGTATCAGTGTAGTAGTGTGTGTGTGTGCTTAGTTGCTCAGTCGTGTCTAACTCTCTGTGGCCGCATGGACTGTAGCCCGCCAAGCTCCTCTGTCCATGGGATTTCCCAGGCAAGAATACTGGAGGGGGTTGCCATTTCCTGTTCCAAGAGATCTTCCCAACCCAGGGATCAAACCCACTTCTCTTGCATCTCCTGGACTGGCAGGCAGATTCTTTACCACTAGCGCCACTTGAGAAGCCCTCTTCTATCAGTGTAGTATCATTAAAACCAATGAGCCAATATTGAAATATCACTGCATTATTGTTAACGCAAGTCTGCAGTTTCCATGAGGCCTCACTTTTCGTGTTGTATAGTTGTTAACTGTTTTTAAGATCATCATGCCCTGAATTCGGGAAAGTTCTTGTGATGGCATCGGTAGAAAAATCCAGGCACCAAAGCATCATCCGTCTCCAATGACATCCAAGTATCTACTCCTTTCAACCTATGGATGTCAACTCTCAGATCTGACTCAAGTCCACTGTGGTGAGCTGTGAAAGGGCTCCATTGCACCTCACTTCAGGTGAAGGGGAAGGGGGGCCCCATGGGAGCCTAGGAGCCTGAGGGGTCATGAAGTTCAAGGTGGTGCTGCCAGAGGAAGACAGACTGCTCAAGGGGCCTCAAGTCAGCTCGCTTTTGGCTTAACACTCTCAGCTGTCTGGCACACCAGAACCCACAACCTGAGTTCCCCAGAGAGAAACACAGGACAGACATGGAGCGCTGGAGGTACTGTGGGAGCAGGTGAGAGGGAGCTAATGAGGTCTTCATCCACCAGTCAGTTTGGACCCATCTGGACGCACAGACAAGATCTCGTTGGTATTCTCGGGCCCTTCTTTTCTATCACTGGCCGCTGATAAGTGTGCAGTACTTCAAAACACATGGGCTAGCCTGGTTTTGTGCGTTATTTTGGGCAACTTTCACAGTAGTGTGTCTATAGTAAAACATACCTCAAATTCCAAATAACTAACTTTCAAATGGAGAAGGAAATGGCAACCCACTCCAGTATTCTTGCCTAGAGATTTCCATGGACAAAGGAGCCTGGCGAGCAGCAGTTCATGGGGTCACAAGGAGTTGGATATTACTGAGTGTCTAATATGCACACACAACTTTCAAACAAAACCTTATATTATAGCCCACACTCCATTCCAGAAGTGGGGAGCTGCTGAGTGCTGCATGAGATGGAAAAGCAACAGGTGGGCTGCCTTGCTGCAAATAACACAATCCATCCCCTGAAAACAGAAGTTAGTTCTACGATCCCTATGTCCATCCACAGGTCTCAGGGCCCAGATCCTGAGCAGTGAGCCCCTGGTTGCTCTAGCAATGACTAGCATGACTGCATGTCTAACTGGGAGGAACCTGTCTGTGGGGGGAATTGGGGACCTTGCTGTGTCCTCCACACTCTGCTCCCCACCATGTGATGAAGGAAAGAGTCCTGTGAGGGGTGGGGGAGGGGGGAGTGAGTGCCGTGTGCATCTTAATAATATGATGTTTCTGCTTCAAACGTGAGGCTCTTAGTAAGGGAGATAAGGTCTGCAGCCCAGTGTAGAAAGGGTCAGGACATATGTGAGGGCAGAGCAGGGGTTAGGAAGGGTTGGGGCATGGACAGAAGTCCTTCCATTGTTGCTGTTGTTCAGTTGCTCAGTCATGTCCAACTCTTTGCAACCCCATGGACTGCAGCACTCCAGGCTTCCCTGTCCTTCACCATCTCCCCGAGTTTGCTCAAACTCATGTCCATTGAGTTAGTGATGCCATCCAACCATCTCATCCTCTGTCATCCCCTTCTTCCACCTTCAATCTTTCTCAGCATTAGAGTCTTTTCTAATGAGTCAGCTCTTCACATCAAGTGGCCAGCATATTGGAGCTTCAGCTTTAGCATCAGTCCTTCCAATGAATATTCAGGGTTGATTTCCTTTAACACTGACTGGCTTGATCTGCTTGCAGTCCAAGGGACTCTCAAGAATGTTCTCCAGCACCACAGTTCGAAAGCTGCTACTCTTTTATTTATTTTAATTTTTTGATCTTGCCAGATGGCATGTGGGATCTAAGCTCCCTGACCAGGGATCAAACCCATGTTCCCTGCCTTAGGAGCATGGAATCTTAACCACTGGACCACCAGGGAAGTCTGTCTCTTTACATAAGAAAGGCTGATGGCCAGAGAATGGGAGAGGACAGGGTTCTCAGGGGCTGGACTTGGTGGAGATGACCGTGGCCAGGTCCAGGCCTTTGGAGGCCCAGACACTCCCCATTGGGCAGGGCTCGAGGGACTGGCTCAGGCCAACCCAGGTATGGAGGCCTATGGGATAGAAGGTTTATCAGGGAGCCAAAGACCCCAGATGGCTATGGGCAAGCAGGTGACCAACCCCAGCTCTCCAACACTGTGGGCATCACATGTCAGAGTCTGTCTGGGGCCAGTATGGTAGCCATGTGTGCCATTTTCCTCTGAGGGCTGGTCATCTGCAGACTCCATGCTTCTGTTGATGGACAGGCCACCCCTGGGACATGCCCTCCTAGTCCCTGAGCTGTGGGACCCACTGTCTAGTTGGGGTTGGGGGAGAGGGGCCACTGGGCTTGTCTGGCAGGCAGTGGCCCAGGATGCCTGGTCTAAGAGGCATGGTGACCTGGCTGTCTGAGGACCCCATGGACTGTAGCCCACTAGGCTCCTCTGTCCAAGGGATTCTCCAGGCAAGAACACTGGAGTGGGTTGTCATTTCCTCCTCCTCCAGAGGATCTTCCCAACCCAGGAATCGAACCCCGGTCTCCTGAATTGGTAGGTGGGTTCTTTACCACTGCGTCATCTGGGAAGCCCGAGGTTCCAACATGCCCGCCCAAAGTTGCTTCAGGACAGCATCTGGGGACTTGCCCTCCAGCTTCAGTGATGGGGGCGATCCTTAGGGCACCTCTGGCAACACTGGCTCCTCTCATGGGCTCCCTGCTCCTGCTGCCAGATGCTCCCCTCCCACAGGTGCCCCCCACTTCCTCGAGGTGCCTGACAGGCTCCAAGCCACCCGGCCTTGATGGCTTGTGCAGGGTTAAGCCGGCTGTGCTCCACAAGGGGGAAAGCAGGCCAAGTCACCCAGCCTGCTTGCGGCGGGAGCAGAGGAAAGGCCAGTCCAAGAGGAACCTTTCATTCCTAGCTGACCAAGACCTTGAGTGCGTCTGGGGAAGGGGTCCTCACAGTAAACTAAGATTCAACAGCTCAGCCCGAAAGGAAGTGTGTCCTAAAAAGCAGAAAGAAACAACAGTAAAGGGGAACCCACAGGCAAAGGAGAGAGAAAGGGATTTCAGAACTTGTTGAAAGCTTAAATGCTGCTGTGTAAAGATCCTTATTTTTCAAAGCTATCCTCCAGTAGATAACTCTGTTCATTTCTCTTGGATTTGCCCTACCTGAGAGAAGCCTGATTCTTCAGGCCGTATGAGCATCCTTCACCTAGAGGCCCCGGGAAGGGGCCTACTGGGTTTCCTGAGGCTGAACTTGTGGCTCCAAGGCAATCAGGGCAGAGGATTCCTGGGGCATCCGGACTGGAAGGCTGGACAGGAGTGACATCCAAGATTGGTGAGAGGCGGGCTTGGGTGGCTGTCACTGAGGACAGGAAGAGAATCGGTCAACACCGGTCTGAGTCACCCAGGTAGGATATGGGCAGTGATCAGACGTGAAGAGGAGGGCAGAGCGGGCATGGACATTTACTAAGCACTTACTGTATGCCCGAACCCGTGCTTCATGCATTGTGTTCATTAACTCACTGAATCCTTGGGGCAACTCCTCTGCTAGTGAGGAAACTGAGGCGCGGGGAAGGGTTGGGACTTGCCCGAGATTAGCCACAAACGAGTACAGAACCGGAATTCAAATCCAGGCTTGTCTGACTTCAGTCGTCACTTTGGAGGAAAGAAAGTGAAGCTTCTGGAGTCTCTCCGATGTCTCAGGCTTGCGGGAAGGAGTTTTGCTGCTGGGGGTGAAAGGCCGTGGAGTCAGGAAAGGTGGAGTGGGATCAGTAGACAGTGGGAGATTTCTACCCCCTCCAATCCTCTGGAGAAAACATACTCCTTTCTGAAATCTTGCATACAGTCAGGAGAGTCCCTTGTGAGTTGACCCATCTAAGAACAGAAGCCATTAGCTTGATCAGCTACCATTACCCCTTGGAAATGCCCTTGTAGGATCAATTACCCTCCCTGCCACACAACTGGACACCAGGTATCAGATGGTATGTGACAAGATCACCCATCTTTGAGCCAGAACTTGGTGTGTAATCCCAGTTCTACCGTGTAACCTTGGATATGCCACTTCACTTTCCGAGCCTCGAATGTCCTCATCTACAAAATGGAGATAACAGTAGTCACTTATACAGTTGCCAGAGAAATAAAGTCAGAAGAGATGGCACAGGCAAAAAAAAGCCACTAGTACACTGCCTGGCACAGAGCAGATGTTTTGTTTGAGTCCAAATCTGGGGGAAATGGAGTTTTGTAGCAGGAGCATCCTGATCTGAGAAGTAGGTTTGCAGGCTTTGCTCAGCTTACCTGAAGATAGGCCAGTACCCAGGGGCCAAGTGTGTGAGTCAGCCTACATAATCCCTGGTAACGCCTGTAAGCTGTCCAACATGTATTTAACAGGGACCCTGCAATTGATCAAGGCCTCCCCATCAATCATGCCCTGGGGCTGGGGGAGACCAGCAGGGCAGCCGCAGTGGGCCAAGCGAGGCCTGAGACAGGCATTCTGTGGTCTTGTTCAGACTTAGCTTCTGACTGCTTTGAGGCCTTTGGCGGATTACTTAACTTCTCAATGTCTCGCTCTCCTTATCTGTAAAATGGGGATAATAATACTTACCTACCTCACGGGGCTTGTTGCAAGAATTAATTAAAGTTTATGAAGTGCTTTGAGATTCCCGGATAAAAGGTTCTGTGAAAGTACAAAGTATTATTATCATAATCCAGTAGGCTATAAAAGATAATTTCGCAGGAAAAGGCAAAAACTTAATTTCCATACAAGCAGAAACAAAGGCAGATATAGTCATAGAAAGTGGGGGAAAAAGGTCTAGAAGATAATTTATATAATTTTTAAAAATTATACCATGTTTTCTCCCTACCAATAATCAATGCAGCATGATAATTACAGATTTCAGTCATCGACCAGCAAATGTTAATAATAATAAGAGTCTCTATTAGAGTACCAGGGCTGGGTTGGGGACTCTGCTTGAATTATGTCCTGGAATCCTTTCACCACCCCATGAGGTGAATGCCACCTCTCCAGTTTAACATGCGAGACAAGGACTCCAGGACTAACTCTAGAATCCCCTCCTGGCCTTAGCTTGAGGTTCTGAGGAGCGCTTGGTAACACTCTAACTGCCCTTTGCAGATCTGAGAGGTAACCACAGGGGAAACTGAGGCAAAGGCTGGGATCAGGTGTCTTGCAGGAAAAATGAGCTCTTGCCACTCTATATTCCAGATCATGTTCAAACACCAATCCCCCAAGAAAACCACCCAGTCTGTGTCTCTAGGCTCCTTTCTTCCTAAGAAAAAAGGAAAGACTGTCTCCACCTGCCTCCGAGCTCTGTTGGGAGTCAATTACCTTCTTTTAAAAAAAAATTAATAGATGATAAATAGATAGATAGAGCTTTCAGACGGGAGGCCCATGTGTGGAAAATTCCATATTGCTGATCCCTTTCATGTCTGCTTGAAGCCTTTCCACAAGTGTAATTAAGTCCCAGGCTGGGGAGCCTGGGGTGGGGGGGAGCAGACAAACCCAGGCCTCTAAGAGGGCTCTCTACATGGGGGAAGCAGAGGCAGAATAGGGCAACCATTGCCTTGGGGTCCAAGGAGACTGGATGGAATCCCGTGCTGCCCCCCTCAATAGGTGTAAAATTTGGGGTGAATTCTCTAACCCCCAGGCCCCTTAGTCAATGTCTGGAAAGCATCTGATACTGAAAAGAGTAATTTTTATTATTCTTTTGTATATTAGATACACAGAAAAATAGGAGGGTGCAGGGTGGGCTGAATAGTCATATACTTTCACAACTTACTTGGAAAATGAAAAAATACACATTTAGACTTGAAAATTATAACATGAAATGAATGGGGCCCCAGGAGGAAGGTGTATCTGTCTTGCTCACTACATGATTCTGTGTGTCTGACGACATGCCTTTGCTAGGAGGGGGAAGGGGCAGGACTGGTTGATGGAGGGGAAGGTGAAGCCTGGAGATGGGGTCCCAGAAGTGTAGATACTGAATGGAGAACCCGGGTCAAGCCTTCCCAAGACATTGCCTCTGGGCCACAGATGGTGAATGTCCTATAATTTCTAGTCACTTTTTTTTTTTTTTGCTTGTTTTGTTTTTTGGCTGCACCATGTGACTTGTGGGGTCTAGTTCCCTGGACTGCCAGGGAAGCCCCTGCAGTCACTTTTTTCAGATCTCAGCTTTGCCACCCACTATCTGTGACTTCAAGAGGGTTTGAATTATTCTGGGCGTTTCCTGATTTGAAAACCTGGGACCCCTTCCCCCCGCCTCCCCCCACCAACCCCAGAGCGTGCTGAGTATTCAGCCAGTCAGCACTGGGCTAAGTGCCCACACAGAGGGCTCTTGGTCCCAAGAGGACCTGCTATGCCCAGATCTGGGCCAGTTCCTCTGAGTGTACTCAGTGACTCCCCACTAGGAATCTATGAGGTCAAGTACTAGTACCTTTTATTTTTTTAATATTTATTTATTATTTATTTTATCTGCATCAGATCTTAGTTGCAGCACAGGAGATCTTTCAGCTGTGGTGTGCGAACTCAGTTGAGGCATGTGGAATCTAGTTCCCTGACCAGGGATGGGACCCAGGCCCCAGCACTGGGAGATCGGAGTCTTAGCCATTGGACCACCGGAGAAGTCCCAAGCGTTAGGATCTTAATTTTACCTTCCGTAAATCATTTCCTACAAGAACAAGGTCCTACTGTATAGCACAGGGAACTATATTCAATATCCTGGGGTAAACCATACTGGGAAAGAATATGAAAATGCATGTATACATATATATAACTGAATTACCTTGCTAAAGAGTAGAAATTAACATTATACATTCACTGTGTGTGCTCAGTCATCAGTCGTGTCTGACTCTGTGACGCTGTGGGCTGTAGCTTGCCAGGCTCCTCTGTCAATGGGATTCTCCGAGCAAGAATACTGGAGTGGGTTGCCATGCCCTCCTTCGGGGGATCTTCCCAACCCAGGGATCAAACCTAGGTCTCCTGGATTGCAGGCAGATTCTTTACTGTCTGAGCCACCAGGGAAGCCCCAAAATACTGGAGTGGGTAGCCAATATCTCCTCTAGGGGAACTTCCTAACCCAAGAATCAAACTGGGGTCTCCTGCATTGCAGACAGATTCTTCACCAGCTGAGTTACCCAGGAAGCCCATACAGTCTCTGTACTTCAACAAAATAAAATTTTAAAAAAAATTTCCCATGAAATTCTCTGTTCTATAACGAAAGAGCGAAAGAGAACTTGTGACCTAACAGAACACAGAGGTGAAGCCCCTCACCCCATACCCAAAGGGCAGGGAGCAGTGCTCTGTTAGGGTCTGAGTGGGAGGCAGGGACTGCGGGAGCTCTCGGCCATCAGGAGGGTCTGAGATGCTCTGTCGTGTCCCTGCATGCCGGCCTCCCTGGGCAGGTGACAAAGAGCCAGGGAGGGATGAATAGTTGCAGACCCGGCCAAGGCAGCCGCTCTTCCCACCAGGTATGGGTCCCAGAGTCGGCCAGGTTCTCTACAGCGAGAGACCGCCCCCTCCTTCCCAACAAAGGGGCTGACACAGATCGGGGAGAGGAAGAAAATCCAAGTTCTTTGACTCTTAGAATCTGAGGGGTTGAGTGTTAGAAGGGATTTTGAGATTGTCTAATTTTACAGATGGGCTTCCCAGATGGCGCTAGTGGTAAAGGACCCACCTGCCAAAGCAGGAGACATAGGAGACCTGGGTTCGATCCCTGGGCTGGGAAGATCCCCTGGAGGAGGGCATGGCAATTCACTCCGGTGTTCTTGCCTGGAGAATCCCATGGACAGAGGAGCCTGGAGGGCTACCGTCCATGGGATCACAAAGAGTCAGACATGACTGAAGTGACTTAGCACAGAGGCACACAATATTATAGATAAGAAACGCTGAGACTCAGATAGTTCTGAGGGCTTCCCAAATATGTCCCTGGAGAGGGAAAGTCAAGGTTCCCTTCCTGCATTTTCCACTGACTCTTTGATTTTGGTGGCCTCTGAGCCTTGGTTTTCCCGTCTGCAAAGCCAGGGTAGCCGATTATACAGAGTGAAGTAAGCCAGAAAGAAAAGCACCAATACAGTATACTAACACATATATACGAAATTTAGAAACATGGTAATGATAACCCTGTATGCGAGACAGCAAAAGAGACAAAGATGTATAAAATGGACTTCTGGACTTTGAGGGAGAGGGAGAGGGTGGGATGGTTTGGGAGAATGGCACTGAAACATGTATACTATCATGTAAGAAATGAATCGCCAGTCTATGTTCCATACAGGATACAGGTTGCTTGGGACTGGTGCACGGGGATGATCCAGAGAGTTGATATGGGGTGGGAGGTGGGGGGGGTGGGTTTCAAACTGGGAACTCATGTACACCTGAGACTATTAATAAAATTCTTTTTTTTTTTTTTACAGCATTTTTTCCTTTATAATTTCCTTATCTCACTTGATCATTGCAATAGTCCTATAAGGTAGGCATTATTATGAGTCTCATTTTACAGATGAGGAAACTGAGGTTAAACGATAAGATTCGATGGAAAGAACAAAGACCTCAGAATCAAACTGACTCTGCATTTCATACCTGACTCCTCCAANGTATTTAACAGGGACCCTGCAATTGATCAAGGCCTCCCCATCAATCATGCCCTGGGGCTGGGGGAGACCAGCAGGGCAGCCGCAGTGGGCCAAGCGAGGCCTGAGACAGGCATTCTGTGGTCTTGTTCAGACTTAGCTTCTGACTGCTTTGAGGCCTTTGGCGGATTACTTAACTTCTCAATGTCTCGCTCTCCTTATCTGTAAAATGGGGATAATAATACTTACCTACCTCACGGGGCTTGTTGCAAGAATTAATTAAAGTTTATGAAGTGCTTTGAGATTCCCGGATAAAAGGTTCTGTGAAAGTACAAAGTATTATTATCATAATCCAGTAGGCTATAAAAGATAATTTCGCAGGAAAAGGCAAAAACTTAATTTCCATACAAGCAGAAACAAAGGCAGATATAGTCATAGAAAGTGGGGGAAAAAGGTCTAGAAGATAATTTATATAATTTTTAAAAATTATACCATGTTTTCTCCCTACCAATAATCAATGCAGCATGATAATTACAGATTTCAGTCATCGACCAGCAAATGTTAATAATAATAAGAGTCTCTATTAGAGTACCAGGGCTGGGTTGGGGACTCTGCTTGAATTATGTCCTGGAATCCTTTCACCACCCCATGAGGTGAATGCCACCTCTCCAGTTTAACATGCGAGACAAGGACTCCAGGACTAACTCTAGAATCCCCTCCTGGCCTTAGCTTGAGGTTCTGAGGAGCGCTTGGTAACACTCTAACTG
Source organism: Neotragus moschatus (assembly GCA_006410615.1). Lineage (NCBI taxonomy): Eukaryota > Metazoa > Chordata > Mammalia > Artiodactyla > Bovidae > Neotragus > Neotragus moschatus. The sequence continues at coordinate 169,920 of SJYA01001614.1, read as the reverse complement.
CCCTTTGCAGATCTGAGAGGTAACCACAGGGGAAACTGAGGCAAAGGCTGGGATCAGGTGTCTTGCAGGAAAAATGAGCTCTTGCCACTCTATATTCCAGATCATGTTCAAACACCAATCCCCCAAGAAAACCACCCAGTCTGTGTCTCTAGGCTCCTTTCTTCCTAAGAAAAAAGGAAAGACTGTCTCCACCTGCCTCCGAGCTCTGTTGGGAGTCAATTACCTTCTTTTAAAAAAAAATTAATAGATGATAAATAGATAGATAGAGCTTTCAGACGGGAGGCCCATGTGTGGAAAATTCCATATTGCTGATCCCTTTCATGTCTGCTTGAAGCCTTTCCACAAGTGTAATTAAGTCCCAGGCTGGGGAGCCTGGGGTGGGGGGGAGCAGACAAACCCAGGCCTCTAAGAGGGCTCTCTACATGGGGGAAGCAGAGGCAGAATAGGGCAACCATTGCCTTGGGGTCCAAGGAGACTGGATGGAATCCCGTGCTGCCCCCCTCAATAGGTGTAAAATTTGGGGTGAATTCTCTAACCCCCAGGCCCCTTAGTCAATGTCTGGAAAGCATCTGATACTGAAAAGAGTAATTTTTATTATTCTTTTGTATATTAGATACACAGAAAAATAGGAGGGTGCAGGGTGGGCTGAATAGTCATATACTTTCACAACTTACTTGGAAAATGAAAAAATACACATTTAGACTTGAAAATTATAACATGAAATGAATGGGGCCCCAGGAGGAAGGTGTATCTGTCTTGCTCACTACATGATTCTGTGTGTCTGACGACATGCCTTTGCTAGGAGGGGGAAGGGGCAGGACTGGTTGATGGAGGGGAAGGTGAAGCCTGGAGATGGGGTCCCAGAAGTGTAGATACTGAATGGAGAACCCGGGTCAAGCCTTCCCAAGACATTGCCTCTGGGCCACAGATGGTGAATGTCCTATAATTTCTAGTCACTTTTTTTTTTTTTTGCTTGTTTTGTTTTTTGGCTGCACCATGTGACTTGTGGGGTCTAGTTCCCTGGACTGCCAGGGAAGCCCCTGCAGTCACTTTTTTCAGATCTCAGCTTTGCCACCCACTATCTGTGACTTCAAGAGGGTTTGAATTATTCTGGGCGTTTCCTGATTTGAAAACCTGGGACCCCTTCCCCCCGCCTCCCCCCACCAACCCCAGAGCGTGCTGAGTATTCAGCCAGTCAGCACTGGGCTAAGTGCCCACACAGAGGGCTCTTGGTCCCAAGAGGACCTGCTATGCCCAGATCTGGGCCAGTTCCTCTGAGTGTACTCAGTGACTCCCCACTAGGAATCTATGAGGTCAAGTACTAGTACCTTTTATTTTTTTAATATTTATTTATTATTTATTTTATCTGCATCAGATCTTAGTTGCAGCACAGGAGATCTTTCAGCTGTGGTGTGCGAACTCAGTTGAGGCATGTGGAATCTAGTTCCCTGACCAGGGATGGGACCCAGGCCCCAGCACTGGGAGATCGGAGTCTTAGCCATTGGACCACCGGAGAAGTCCCAAGCGTTAGGATCTTAATTTTACCTTCCGTAAATCATTTCCTACAAGAACAAGGTCCTACTGTATAGCACAGGGAACTATATTCAATATCCTGGGGTAAACCATACTGGGAAAGAATATGAAAATGCATGTATACATATATATAACTGAATTACCTTGCTAAAGAGTAGAAATTAACATTATACATTCACTGTGTGTGCTCAGTCATCAGTCGTGTCTGACTCTGTGACGCTGTGGGCTGTAGCTTGCCAGGCTCCTCTGTCAATGGGATTCTCCGAGCAAGAATACTGGAGTGGGTTGCCATGCCCTCCTTCGGGGGATCTTCCCAACCCAGGGATCAAACCTAGGTCTCCTGGATTGCAGGCAGATTCTTTACTGTCTGAGCCACCAGGGAAGCCCCAAAATACTGGAGTGGGTAGCCAATATCTCCTCTAGGGGAACTTCCTAACCCAAGAATCAAACTGGGGTCTCCTGCATTGCAGACAGATTCTTCACCAGCTGAGTTACCCAGGAAGCCCATACAGTCTCTGTACTTCAACAAAATAAAATTTTAAAAAAAATTTCCCATGAAATTCTCTGTTCTATAACGAAAGAGCGAAAGAGAACTTGTGACCTAACAGAACACAGAGGTGAAGCCCCTCACCCCATACCCAAAGGGCAGGGAGCAGTGCTCTGTTAGGGTCTGAGTGGGAGGCAGGGACTGCGGGAGCTCTCGGCCATCAGGAGGGTCTGAGATGCTCTGTCGTGTCCCTGCATGCCGGCCTCCCTGGGCAGGTGACAAAGAGCCAGGGAGGGATGAATAGTTGCAGACCCGGCCAAGGCAGCCGCTCTTCCCACCAGGTATGGGTCCCAGAGTCGGCCAGGTTCTCTACAGCGAGAGACCGCCCCCTCCTTCCCAACAAAGGGGCTGACACAGATCGGGGAGAGGAAGAAAATCCAAGTTCTTTGACTCTTAGAATCTGAGGGGTTGAGTGTTAGAAGGGATTTTGAGATTGTCTAATTTTACAGATGGGCTTCCCAGATGGCGCTAGTGGTAAAGGACCCACCTGCCAAAGCAGGAGACATAGGAGACCTGGGTTCGATCCCTGGGCTGGGAAGATCCCCTGGAGGAGGGCATGGCAATTCACTCCGGTGTTCTTGCCTGGAGAATCCCATGGACAGAGGAGCCTGGAGGGCTACCGTCCATGGGATCACAAAGAGTCAGACATGACTGAAGTGACTTAGCACAGAGGCACACAATATTATAGATAAGAAACGCTGAGACTCAGATAGTTCTGAGGGCTTCCCAAATATGTCCCTGGAGAGGGAAAGTCAAGGTTCCCTTCCTGCATTTTCCACTGACTCTTTGATTTTGGTGGCCTCTGAGCCTTGGTTTTCCCGTCTGCAAAGCCAGGGTAGCCGATTATACAGAGTGAAGTAAGCCAGAAAGAAAAGCACCAATACAGTATACTAACACATATATACGAAATTTAGAAACATGGTAATGATAACCCTGTATGCGAGACAGCAAAAGAGACAAAGATGTATAAAATGGACTTCTGGACTTTGAGGGAGAGGGAGAGGGTGGGATGGTTTGGGAGAATGGCACTGAAACATGTATACTATCATGTAAGAAATGAATCGCCAGTCTATGTTCCATACAGGATACAGGTTGCTTGGGACTGGTGCACGGGGATGATCCAGAGAGTTGATATGGGGTGGGAGGTGGGGGGGGTGGGTTTCAAACTGGGAACTCATGTACACCTGAGACTATTAATAAAATTCTTTTTTTTTTTTTTACAGCATTTTTTCCTTTATAATTTCCTTATCTCACTTGATCATTGCAATAGTCCTATAAGGTAGGCATTATTATGAGTCTCATTTTACAGATGAGGAAACTGAGGTTAAACGATAAGATTCGATGGAAAGAACAAAGACCTCAGAATCAAACTGACTCTGCATTTCATACCTGACTCCTCCAATTCCCAGCCACGCACCCTTGGACAAATCACTTTTAAAAAAAAAAGCCAGGGTAACAATAGTTCCCTTGCCCCTCCCCCAGGACGAAAGTAAGACCCAGAGTGACCGTAAGAATAGAAAGTCTGGCAGGAGGCCCTTTGGGAGCAGGGAGGCCACCAGGAGTTACCAGCCAAGAGAGGACGGGGCTGGCTGGTGCTCCTCTCCTGGACCTGCTCATGGAGAAGTGGTCACGGGAGGGCAGCTGGGGCCTGGGCAGGGCCTTGCCCGGGTCGCTCAGGCCCAGGGGGCTCCCAAGAGCTTCTGTCATCTCTTCTATTGGAGGTTCTTCCTTGGGGTAAATCAGGGCGGTGTCCCAGCCCTGAGCAGAGGCAGGCCTCCTTCAGGGACAAGGACGTGGTTTGGGGAGATGACCCCTGCTCCCTGACCGGTACCCACTTCCACCCTACCCCGACACTGGCTTTCAGGTGGCTGGGGTTTCTCCTCTGTTTGGCTGCGTCCTGAATGTGCCACGTCGGAAGACACCATGGCTGAGGTTTATAGAATGCTCATTGTGTGCAGGGAAACGCTCATCTCCAGTTCTCAGCCATCTGGCTCAGCCAGCCATGAAGTCTGGGTGTGGGAGCCTCGTTTGACACATGTGGGCCCCAGGGCTCAGGGCTGTTAGGCGGTTGGCCCAGGGCCACACAACACAGGAGGGCACAGCCAGTCTCCTGGGGTCCACTCCCACACTCTGCAGCCACTGGGGGATGGGCCTTTCCTCCGGGAGAGACTGAGATGTAATCAGGGTCAGTGAGGGGAGCTTGGGGTCTCTTCCGGCCTCAGGCTGCTTGTCCGTGCAGGGAGATGTTGGACTCAGGGCTTGCCTAACCCTTTTCTAGCCCCCATTCTGGGGCCTGGGGCAGGGTCCCCTGGACTGTGGTCTGGATAATGTCCCCACAGGGCTCTGACCCTTGGCCTGAGGCAAGAGACGGGACTGCACAGACAGGGCTCCAGCCTGCAGCCTTGGAAAGACCTCTTGTCTCAGTGGGCCCTGGATTAGTGCAGGATTAGTAGAAAAAGCGGAGAAGGCAAGGGCACCCCACTCCAGTACTCTTGCCTGGAAAATCGCATGGACAGAGGAGCCTGGTAGGCTGCAGTCCATGGGATCTCGGAGAGTCGGACTGAGTGACTTCACTTTCACTTTTCACTTTCACGCATTGGAGAAGGAAATGGCAATCCACTCCAGTGTTCTTGCCTGGAGAATCCCAGGAACCGGGGAGCCTGGTGGGCTCCCGTCTCTGGGGTCGCACAGAGTCGGACATGACTGAAGCGACTTAGCAGCCGTAGCAGTAGAAAAAGGTCTGGTCTGGACCTTTGGCCCCCTGGACTCCCCACACCCTGGCACAGTGGACAGATGAGATGTTCTGGACCAGTGTCCTTACCTGTCAGAATGAAAGGGGTGTAGGTGTTGATTTTAGGAAGAAGAAAAACCTCCACATTCTGCTGTGAAAGAGATCTTCAGGGTACACTGAGAGAAAAGCATGGTGCTTATGCAATAAGCTAACTAAAAATTCTGTATATATTATATATGTATATATTTTAAAAATATACTTGTATATACATGACATATTCCTATTCAGGGTATGATCAATCATGTCTGACTATTTGTGGCCCCTTGGACTATAGCCCATCAGGCTCCTCTGTTCATGGGATTTCTCAGGCAAGAATACTGGAGTGGGTTGTCATTGCTTCCTCCAGGGGATCTTCCTGACCCAGGGCTTGAACCCACTGGGAAGCTCCATATTCTGTGTATAAACAGACTCAAAAGATATATTTGCTTATTTTTCACAAAGAAACAATGCTAGAGTAAACCAAACACTTCTTTCTTTTATTTTATTGTAGCATAATTGATTTACAATGTTGTGTTAGTTTCTGCTGTAAGCAAAGTGACTCAGTTATACCTGTATTTTCTTTTTCATATTCTTTTCCAGTATGGTTTATCCCAAGATATGGGATACAGCTTCCCGTGCTAGGTGAGTAAGACCTGATGTTTACCCATACTGTATATAATAGCCAAACATCTATTCTTAAAGGGTTGCCCAAGGGAGGAGGGAGAGCCAAGATGGGTGGAGAGGGGGGACCCAGGCAGGGAAGCTGGGCCTCTCTGAATGTGCCTTGCTGCACGGTACTAATTTTGGAACTGTGCATATATTTCATGAAAATTTAAAAAATGAAGGTAACTCAAAAAAAAAACAAAAAACACCCAGCAAAGCAATTTACAAAATTAATTATAACACACCGGTTAAATAAAAGTTTGCATATCGATGTGGTGACATAAATGCCCAGAGAAGAATAACCTCTGCTGGATGCCTTGATGTCACAACTTGGTGACACTAAGCCTCCTAAGGACCCACGAAGACTGCTTTTAGTGACTGTCTTCGTGGTGCTGATGTGGGTGTTGTGATTCTGAAACGGTAACATGTGTGAATGTATGTGCATATGTGCTCAGCTGCGTCAGTCGTGTCCGACCCTTTGTGACCCCATGGACTGCAGCCCACCAGGCTCCCCTGTCCACGGGATTCTCCAGACAAGAACACTGAAGTGGATTGACTGCCCTCCTCCAGGGCATCTTCCTGACCCAGGGATCGAACCTGCATCTCTTGCATTGCAAGCGAATTCTCTTAACACTGAGCCATCGGGGAAGCCCATGTGAATGTGTACAGCAGGATAAATGTCAATGCTGTTAGGAACCAAGGTTCTCAGATGAAGAGAACGCAGAAGCAAATAGGATGCCAAATCTAGACGTTGTAGTAAATGCTTCTGGACTTGTGTGTCTGAGTCCGAGGGCCCCTTGGGGAGACCCCAGAGAATTCCACCCAGCTCTGCTCTGCACCTACCCCAAAGACTCTTAGCCACAGTCTTTGCTAGCTTTATACTCTCTCGGGGAACAAATGTCTTGGTTAGAAAGAAAATTATCTGGCTTTCAAAAACCCTGACAGTCTGGAACCGCCAGTGGAGATGCTCACTGACTGTCCCTCAGGGCTGACATTTCCTGGTTCTGGAAACCCAGGTGCTCAGCGAACCGACTTACACTGACTTGTGCCTAGTGTGCTGCTGCCAAGGAGCCCCATGGGTGGTGGAACCATTCCTGCACTTTCCAGCGAAGCGCTGCCTGGTCGACTCTCCCTGAGTCAAGGGCTGTGTTTGCTCTGGTCCCTGCCTTCTGGGGCTTGGGCTTGTCACTCTGACCGACCCAGACATGATGGTTTGCGGTGTCCTTGAACCTGCTGTGTGTCGTGAACTGTTAACATGTGTTGCCCTGCTTCATCCCTGCCAAGACCTCTTGAAACGGGGACTATTAACCCTGCTTTCTCAGGGGAGGAGAAGAAGCGGGAGGCTGCCCAGCCCTGGACCCAGAGAGGCAATGGTGGACCCAGAGGGGCAATGGTGGGGCCAGGGGTTGAGTGTGGCTTGACTGGCTCCAGAGCCCCTATGTACCTGTCATGGAGAGAATGGTCTCGTGACTCTTCCTATTTTTGTTTTTGAAAAGTCCTTTGGCCATGCCACATCACAGGAGGGATCTTAGATTCCCAGCCAGGAATCAAACCTACCAGGGATCAAAGCATGAAGTCTTAACCACTGGACCGCCAGCGAAGTCTCTCTCCAGTCTCTTTCTAAATGTGTGAGACAGGCTGTGAAGGAGTTAAGCTGACAGCAAAGGATTTGGTAGCAGGCTGGATGCTCTGGCCTGGGAATGCTCCCAGCCTTCCCTGGCTCAAGAGAAGTGTACACACAGCAAGATTCTCTACCACGTACAGGGCACCACCTCCGTGAGTGTCTGGAATCTCTGCCATGCTGGTGGAATGGGCCTCGTCCATACTTCACAGGTGGGACACCAAGACTCTGTGAGATTAGAGGGCTTGTTAGGGTCATTTGATCTCAGAGGAAGGAGGAGACCCAACTCCGGACTAGGCTTCAATACTGCAAATCTGTCATGGAGAACTGTGACTTTGACCTCCGTCTTCACTCGACAGGCTAGGAAGAAGCCATCAGGAGGAGGAAGCATTCTCTGACAAAGGAAGCTTCTTGGTTAAAGCTCCAGGTACCAAATTTTGTTCAGGGCCAAAGAATAGATCTTATCGGTCTAGTCCAGTGGTTCTCAGCTAGGGATGCTTCTGGCTTCCCAGGGGACATAAGCTGTGTGCAGAGACATTTCAGGTTGTCACAGCCAGGAAGGGGTGTGTCCTCCTGTCAACTTGTGGGTAGAGGCTGGGGATGCAGCTGCACATCTCGCGATACACAGAGCAGCTCTCACGACAAAGAGTGGTCTACCCCCAAAGTTAGTAGTGCCAAGATTAGGAGACCCCACTGTGCCTGTCTGCAGGGCAGCAGTGGAGACGCAGACACAGAGAACAGACTTGTGGGCAGAGTAAGGGAAGGAGAGGGTGGGACAAGAGAGTAGCTTGGAAACGTACACATTACCATGTGTAAAATTAGATAGCCAGCGGGAATTCGCTCTGCAATGCTGGGAGCTCAAATTGGTGCTCTGTGACAATCTAGAGGGTTGGGATGGGCTGGGAGGTGGGAAGGAGGTTCAAGACGGAGGGGGAAGAAAAGAATGATAAAAAGAAACCCCGTTATGGTCTAGACTTTGGAGCAGGCCTCTCCCCTTTCAAACCTATTTCTCTTCCCACTTATTACGACTCTTCAATCACTCAGTTTTCAAGAGAAAGTAATAAGCCACCTGTTCTTAAAAGTTTTGCGAACGTCTCCATCAGCAGCCAAGTCAGCTCAGTTATAGGGAGGTGTCTCTTTCATCTCTCCAGGAGGGTTGCATGTTGGGAGACAGTGTTTGGGAACCCACGTGATGCCAATTAGTCAAATAGGCTTCTCCTCTGAGAATTCACCCTCCTCTGAACTTCAAACATCTTGACCAATACTAATCTCGCAGTAGAACATCTCAGGGAGATTCTATCTGCTCTCAAACCAATTAGTTAAACTCTGGGCCAGTTTACCAAACAATCTTCTTTGATCACAGAATTAATTTTTTTTTCAAATGGTGTGATGTTCTACCCATGTGTCTTCCTTTGACATTAACTTATAAATCAGCAAGGAGAAGCACATTCTGCTTTTGGAGACATCATTGGCATTTCAGAGTCAAAAATTGCATTTTTTTCATTATTTTTCTGCAGGTTGGGACAGAAAGAAAAAGAATCTTGATGTCTGGAGGCACCCAGCAAGCACTGAGAGATCAGAAAGCCCCGTTCCAGCTCCACAAAAGGAGAAAGGACGCCAAGTTCCCTCTGGGCCAGGACAAGATGGTACCCACTGCAGGGTCAACTGAGCGATGGCCTTTGTTTGACTCACTCTCCATTCACTGAGTGGCCCCACCAGCAACAAGCTCATTGTGAGGTGCTGGGGCTGCCCCAGAGGAAGGAAGGGCCATCTGTGCCCTAACATTTATAGTCCAGTGGACAAGAGGCACAACTCAACAAATAATGACGGTGTTTCTGTGTGCCTCTCCTGAACATTTCCACCTGCCGGTTCTTTTCCTGGTGAATTCAACTCATCCTTCCAGACCCAGCTGTAGTGTCAGCTCACCCTGCTAGCTGTCCTGTCCCAAGCTGAGCTTTTCTCTACCAGGACCCAGGGCGCTGGCCCTTTGTTGCTGTTCTCCCTCTGCTATGTGAAAGGTGCTGTCGTGTCTGACTCTTTGCAACCCCATGGACTATACAGTCCACGGAATTCACCAGGCCAGAATACTGGAGTGGGTAGCCTTTCCCTTCTCCAGCGGGTCTTCCCAACCCCAGGGATCAAACCCAGGTCTCCCTCATTGCAGGCAGATTCTTTACCAGAGCCACCAGGGAAGCCTGCCCCCAGGGAAGTCTCCCTCTGCTGCCCACCCGCTTAATGTGAGCCTCATAAGGTGGGACCTGGGGATTTTTTTGTCTGTGAGTCCCCTGAACATGGAAGAAACTGGATAATTACTGAATGAATGAATGAATGAAATGTGTGTGTATAGAGGCCCAAAGCCAAAAAGGAGGTAATGGTGAAGAAATGCCGAGCTGGATGGAGAAACAATTTTCAGCTGATGCTTTGTCAAGCCTGTTTGCTGGTGCCCTTCTGGCATTCCCCCCACCCCCAGAACAATGCTGACAAGCATCCAATCAAACAAATTAATATTCCCTTCCCACCATGAAAGGCTCATTTCATGGGAACAACAAGTCCACACAGCCGTGTGTGGGTGTGTGCCCCATACATCAGCCTGATCAGAAACCACCATGGGTTTGCCCGCGTCTTCCTGCTGCAAGAGGTGAGGAGTGTTCAGCTTTCCTTTCTCATGGGAGCTGTTGACCCTCATCTGACCTTTGTGATGGCACAAAAATGAAGAGGTAGGAGCACAGAGAGGGGAGATGAGAGGGGAAATGTTTATCAAATGTGAATACCGGCACCTCTATTGTAAGAAAAAACCAACATAGTTTCCACTATTTAAAGGTCATAAACTTTGGGCCTGTGGAATATTCTCCTGGACGTTTCAATTTTTAAAAAGCACTATTTTTTTTTTTTTTTTTATGAACAGGAAAATGGAGACTCTCTTCTCAAGACAGTAAAAATAAATTTCTCTGGTTATATAGGTATATAGGTAAGATGGATTTAAAGCGAAGAGCAATCGTCACTTAAATTTTAAATAGAGTGTGGGCCATCTCTTAATTTAAAGTTGATATTTGAATTTTTGAGTAAGAACAACCATGATTTAGCAGTTTGGAGGCCTCTAAACTGATTCAATTTAGCCTCAATAGATATGCTCATTTAAGAATATTTACAAACTGCCAATTTGTTTCAAGATGGCCCAAACCCACACCTTTATCCAGTGGCACATCGTGATACTTTTAGTAGAATAAAGTGATCTAAAGTCTGCCAACTTCTGTGCAAGTTACTGGGGAGCCAAGGAAGGAAGTCAACACAAAAATGCAATGTCACTGAAGCCAACTCATCGCCGTGTTCGGTTGATGAATGAGCATTGCCTCGGTCGTCAATAATGACACATGTTTCTCAAGGGCTTGCTGAGTGCCAGACCCTATGCTAAGTATAATGCTTGACACCTCCTTCAGCAGAAATCCATGAGGGATGTGGTGCCACCATCAGCTAACAAGTGAGTACGTGAAATGAAGCCCTGCCTGGGTCCAGAGCTGGGGTGGCCTGGGTCTGTAAGTGTTGGTCTCTAGGGAAAGCACGTGGAGCAGGGCTCAGTGCACTGTGAGGTCCACGGCGGCATCTGCGTCATCACTGATGCTCAACACCTGTAGAAATCAATTCCTGCCTGAGATACCCTCCAAGGAAGAAGACACCAGAGGCAGGTGCCCCTTGCTCTTCCAGAACCCACAGGGACCTGGAGACAGGCTTTCGCTCATTAGCACGAACAGGCTGGGACCAGGAAGTCTTGGGATACGCAGCACTCCTCACGCACTGTCCTGCCCAGTCCTGCCCTTGCCTGCTCACTGGGCCCTGGTGGCACCTCATCTCAGTGGGGAGAATGCCTGCTTTTCCTTCCAAGCCTGGCCCAATTGCTGCAAAGCCTCCTCAGAGTCCAAATGTCAGAACTACCTGCTCCCTCCTGTGACTGACAAATGAGAATTATTACTATTTCTTAGGGTTCAGGATATAGAGAGAGGAAGGATTTGAGGTCTCCTTAAGGGCTCTGTATCCACATTCTATCTAAACTTCTCTGGCTTCAGGGGTCAGAAACTTACTAACATAATGAAACGACAGTAGTTAACAAAATGATACAGGAAGTGCAAACATGGCCTCAGCTCTCCAAAGCTCCTTGCATGCAACTCCGAGTCTCTGCTGCTAAGTCACTTCAGTTGTGTCCGACTCTGTGCAACCCCATAGATGGCAGCCCACCAGGCTGCCCCATCCCTGGGATTCTCCAGGCAAGAACACTGGAGTGGGTTGCCATTTCTTTCTCCAATGCATCAAAGTGAAAAGTGAAGTGAAGTCGCTCAGTTGTGTCCGACTCTTCGTGACCCCATGGACTGCAGCCCACCAGGCTCCTCCATCCATGTTTCCAGGCAAGAGTACTGGAGTGGGATGCCATCGCCAGTGGAGTCTTTTCCTCACTCCTTGAATCTGGTCTTGGCAGAAGTGACATTGGGCTTCTGTGCCTAGAACTGAAGAGGTTTGCCATTTCTGCTCTTGGGCTAGAAATTCTCTGCCACGCCCCAGTTAGCCTGCTCAGTGATGAGAGACATGGAGATGGATGCCCAGACAAGTGAGTGACCCAACTAGCACAGCCAACCTCAACACAGCCCAGAAAGGCAACCTCACAGAGCCCAGCTCAAATTACTGACACACAGAATCATGAACTACATAAATATATTGTCTTAAGCCACTACACCTTGGGGATGTTTGTTACACAGCAGTAGAGAGCTGGTGCACAGTGCAAGCTCATGGAAACAAAGCCCAGTTCATAGGAATGGAAGCTGGGGGCTAGGAAGTCATTGAGGGCTTGGTGGCTAATCTCTCAGTTTCTCTCTGGGGATGTGTGATGGTTCTTACTAGAGTCTACCCTGTCTCCCCCATCACTCTCTCATTCCTGTTTCCTCACCCGCCAACAGTCACCCTAGCCCCAACTCAACATGGCCTTTCAATGCAAGAGTTCATCATCACCAAATGACTGGGCCCGTTCTCTTCTGCACTGATGTGTATCCTGAATCCAGCTGACACCTGAGTCTCATGGCCCTATGATCAATAGGCGTTTTAGAGAGAGAGGTTGTCCATAAAAGTGTTCATGGTGGGACAGGCAATACAAGACTACATTTCATCACCCATATCGGGGTGGGTCAGTGTGAGATTTCACTGCTGACTAACTGATGAAGAAGCTACAGTAGGAATGATTTTACTGACTAGCACTGGGTCATTGTAGGCTGAGCTGGTGAGCTTGTGCCTCCCAGTTGCTGCTGCTGCTGCTAAGTCGCTTCAGTAGTGTATGACTCTGTGCGACCCCATAGACGGCAGCCCACCAGGCTCCACCATCCCTGGGATTCTCCAGGCAAACACACTGGAGTGGGTTGCCATTGCCTTCTCTGGTGCCTCCCAGTTCCTACTTGCTGAATACTACAGACAAGCCTCCATGCTGTGTCTCTACTGGCAGAGACTACAAATCTCACTGGACTTCCCCTGGGTCCAGGCCAGTGGAGAGGGCCCAGAATGCACCACCTCCACTATCCCTTTTGGTTTACTTTTCTTATCAGGGGGTAATTTTCTTCCTTTGCCTTTTTTTCTGCCAGCCCTTTATACCCCTTCCAACTACACTTACTGGAACTCCCCTGGATATCTATGATAACAACCTAAAATATATTCTCCCTTATGGAATAATACACAAGCATATACAAAATTTTAATAATATTGTTTACAAAAACAGAATCATACTTTATACAGGTTTTTGCATCCTAGCATTCTCAGAGAGGCTAACATTCATAGCTCCAATTCATTCTTATCAATGGTTATATAATATTCTAGGGTGAGAATAACTATGCTTTATCCAACCTTCTCAAATTGATAGGTATCCCCTTTGTGCCCACATTTTTCCAGGGCTGCAATGCAATTCTTCAGTATAAAGCCTTATATACTGATGCTTTTATTTCTGTGCATTAGATAACCAGACCTGGAATTATTGTTAAGCTGAAGAATATATATATATTCTTATATATATACATATATTTAGTTTTGATAGATGTTGTCAGATTGCCTCTCAATTAAGTTATAACCAGTAATTGAGTACTCATTTCCCCATATCCCCAAGAGCAAAAGATATTCTTACTGTTTTAAATTTTACTCATTTGATACTTACAAAGAATTATCTCGCTGTTAATATGAACCGTATTTTCTATCATATGAAGGTTCTGATAAACTTTAAAAAATTGTCATTTGGATTTGCTCTTCTGTAAATTGTTTCTCTATATCTTTTTCCATTTTTTATTGGGTAATTGTCATCAATTTCTAAGAAGTCTTTGTAACTATTAATAATAGATACTAAGCTGCTATCTGTCCTCTGAATTGCAAATACATATAATTGGCACCTTGTTTAAGGTATCTTTTGCTGTAACAATTTTAAATGGTTTAAAATTGACAAACATGTCTGTCTTTTTTAAAAAAATAGATTAGAAGTCTTCATTCTTGATAAAAGTATTTTCCTACTGCTAAATTATTGTGTACTCTATTTAAAATAAAGAGCATCTTTTTGTGAGACTTTTGTCTTGATTTTTATATATAAGTTTTTGTTTGGAATTGATCCCTGTGTAAGTCATAAGGCTAAGAGCCAATTAATCCATCTTTTAGAGTTTCCTTGGTGGTAAAGAATCTGCCTGCAATGCAGGATACCCAGGATCAATCCCTGGGTCAGGAAGATCTCCTGGAGAAGGGACTGGCTATCCACTCCAGTATTCTTGCCTGGAGAATTCCATGAAGAGAGGAGCCTGATGGGCTACAGTCCACGGGGTTACAAAGAGTCAAACACCACTGAGTAGCTAACAATTTCACTTTCTTTTCCATTAGTAAAAGACCATCTTATTCACGTGTTAGATTCATAAACACATCAAATCTATTTCTGTGTTCTCAATTTGGTTCCAGATCTAGTTTCTGTTCCTATGCCAGTACCGTATTTATTTGAGTNAGGACTGATGTTGAAGCTGAAACTCCAAGACTTCGGCCACCTGATGTAAAGAGCTAACTCATTTGAAAAGAACCTGATGCTGGGAAAGATTGAGGGCAGGAGGAGAAGGGGATGACAGAGGATGAGTTGGTTGGATGGCATCACTGACTCAATGGACATGGGTTTGGGTAAATTTCAGGAGTTGGTGATGGACAGGGAGGCCTGGCATGTTTCAGTTCATGGGGTCTCAAAGAGTCAGACACGACTGAGCAATTGAACTGAACTGAACTGAGACTGTAGTCCATGGGATTCTCCAGGCCAGAATACTGGAATGGGTAGCCTTTTGCTTCTCCAGGGGATCTTCCCAACCCAGAGATCAAACAGGGTCTCCCACATTGTGGGAAGATGCTTTACCAGCAGAGCCACCGGGGAAGCCCAAGAATACTGGAGTGGGTAGTCTATCCCTTCTCCAGGGGATCTTCCCAACTCAGGAATCGAACCAGGGTCTCATGCATTTCAGGCATTCTTTACCAGCTGAGCTATGTGGCTCCAGGGGAGCCATGTGGGGGGCAGGGGGTTGGGCATGCTAAACCCCCTTTAGTTCCGTTCCTGCTACAAGGCCTTTGCACCTACCAGAACTAGAAATGGTTCCCAGAAGCCTCCCATGTTTCAGGGGCAAAATGACTGCTGACAAGTTTTCAGAGAAGTAAAAGCAAGCCCTTTCCAGGAAGGCCCTGGCCACTGGTCTGCTTGCCTCCAGTGAGCTGGAACTAGAGGACTTGTCATTCTGGACATTCAGACCCTTTAGTTTGGGAATTTTTTCTTAAATTATTTCATCCATTATTTTCTCTCCCATTTTCTCAGTTCCTCTTTCTAGATAGCTTTTTGAGTTGTTCGTCGTTCAGTCTCTCAGTCATATCTGACCCCTTGAGATCCCATGGACTGCAGCACACCAGGTTCCTCTGTCTTTTACTATCTCCCAGAGTTTGCTCAAATTCACGTCCATTGAGTTGATGATACCACCTCACCATCTCATCCTCTGCCACCCCCTTCTCCTTTGCCTTCGACCTTTCCCAGAATCAGGATCTTTCCCAGTGAGTCTGCTCCTCACATCAGGTGGCCAAAGAATTGGAGCTTCAGCTTCAGCCTCAGTCCTTCTAATGAATATTTGGGGTTGATTTCCTTTAGGTATTAGTTGGTTTGATCTCTGCTGTCCAAGGGACANTCTCCTTTGCCTTCGACCTTTCCCAGAATCAGGATCTTTCCCAGTGAGTCTGCTCCTCACATCAGGTGGCCAAAGAATTGGAGCTTCAGCTTCAGCCTCAGTCCTTCTAATGAATATTTGGGGTTGATTTCCTTTAGGTATTAGTTGGTTTGATCTCTGCTGTCCAAGGGACACTCAAGAGTCTTCTCCAATACCACAGTTTGAAAGCATCAGTTCTTTGGTGCTCAGCCTTCTTTATGGTCCAGCTCTCACATTCGTTCATGACTACTTTGGGGAGAGTTGTTTTTAACTGGATTATGTGGTTAGTGGTCTTGTCTTCTCCTGGACCTTCACCTTGCCTTTCAACTTTACTTCCTGTGAGACGTGTTCAATCTCTTTTTCCTGTTCTTTGGTTATTTCATTACTAATAGCAAATATTTCATCCTCCAGAACTGTTAGCTGTTTTCTGAGTGTTCTTTTTGTCTATTATCTGCTTCTTGTTTCATGAATGGAATTAACACTCTTTCCAGGAGTTCCCTGAGAATGATTCTCCCTTCCTCCTGTAAAGACCTTCTCTCCAGGCTTATCTGTTTATTTGGGTCTCTGTATTTCAAGGTCCCAGATCCCTGGTTGCATGTTCCTATTACAGAGTGAGATGCTAAGAGGTTGATTAGAAATCCTGGGCACATGGGCAGGGCAACAGGGCCATTTTCTTAGACCCCTTCTTTTTTTTTTTTTTTGATCTTTATTTTGGTGCTGGTGGCAACTCCAAAAGGCAGCCTGGTACAAAGATATATTAGGGTTTCCCCCCCTCCCCCACTAACTTCTTTCTTTAGAGCCTGGCTACAGACCCAAATAGGCTTACATGGTGGCTCAGACGATAAGAAATCTGCCTGCAATGTGGGAGACCTGGGCTCAGTATCTGGGTTGAGAAGATTCTCTGGAGAAGAGCCTGACAAACCACTCCAGTATTCTTGCCTGGAGAATCACTATGGACAGAGGAGTCTGGAGGGCTACAGTCCATGGGGTGGCAAAGAGTCGGACATGACTGACGACTAAGCACACACATAGGACCCAAATATCGTGAATAAACATTTGAAAACGGATCCACGCAGAGCCTGATGGGAGTTTGTAAAAATCTGATTTCTGTAGTGCCCTCCTCGAGAAAGAAAGATGCCTCAGAGTGTAGGACCAGACCAGGCAGCCCTCACTGCATCTACTTTGGAATTTCTCACAAACAAAAGCTCCCCAGAGAAGTACAGCGAGAATTCAGCTCACTTCTCTCAAAAGAAGTGTGGACCAACCTCGTATCTGAACATCAGTGGGATGTCAGCCTCTGGGTCAACAGGGTTTCTCTTGATGGGCTAACTTGGGGAGAACCTCCCAGGTGAGGAGCCAGGTTCTCAGAGGAGTCACAGCTTTCTTTCCTAATGATGCTCGTATTCATTCAGCCTCTGGATCTATTAATAGTTTACAATGTGCCTGGTGTCTTCCGTTCTGTCTGGTCCTGTTTCTACTGGGAAATTTCTGTCCCTGGAGACGCTGCATCTCGGAAGCAGCGCTGATGACATTCTCCTGAGCTTCTCCTGCGACTGAGTCATGGCTCTTACTGTTCGCAATTCCCTTCTGAAAGTGCTGCAGGTTGCCTGCGGGTGCTGGAAGGCGCCAGCCAAATGAAACATTTAATTTAAAGACTTAGCCCCCAGGAGAAGTGGGTATTATTATTAATATTATTATTATTATTTATCACAGTTAAAGTGTTCCATCTGTGAGCCTCTGGGTAGTCATAAAACAAACAATGCTTCCATTTAAGCTCCCAGTTAGAGCTAAATGCCCTGAGTCTGGTCAGTTGGAAGCAAGCTGTGAAATGAGACTGAATGGCAATCTCCAACCAGGCGTAGAATGCTTAGATTCCACAGAGAGAAGGATTCTCATTCACCGGACATGCCACAGGATCAACCCTGCCCTGGAACATCTCCAATTGTACTCTTCGGTGAAATTCATAGTTGTCTAGATCCTGGGAGCTGCTTTGTTCCACAAACATTAACAGAAGCCCTGGAGTCAAACCCTGGAGACACAGAGCTGGCCAAGCCTGGGTCACTGCTTTGAATGGGTTCATAGTGTCCTGGGGCAGGCAGACAACAACCCAGGATCAGCAAGCTGAGACCTAGGAGTGTGAGGGTGGAGGTCAGCGTGGCATTCTAAGGTGCGATGGAGCCCCCAAAGCGCAATTCTCCCCAGCTGCCATGCAAGCCAGAGTGAGACCTCTGTGTTTAGGGTTCTTGGTTCCACAGCATCAGAGGGACCTGGACAAACAGGAATACATCTCAGAGGGCCACCCAGGCAGTGGAGGGGCTTATAACCATCTCTAATGTGTTACCTTGGGGGATTGCTGCTGTTTTGGGTGGAAGGAAAAGGCAAGAGGAGCAAGAGGAAGAGGAAGAATATGCTGAAAGAAAGAGCTAAATAAACGGAAAGACATCTCCAGTTTATGGACTGGAAGATATAGTATTGTTCAGATGGCAGTACTCCCAAATTCACCTATGCAATTGGCTGATGCAATCCCTACCAAAATGTTCGATGGCTATTTTGCAAAAATTAACAAGCTGATCCACAGATTTATGTGGAAATTGAAGAAGCCCTGAATAGCCAAAACAATATTGATAAAGAAGTACAAAGTTGGAGGATGCCCACTACTTCAAAATTTATTACAAAGCTACTGTAATCGAGTGATATACATACAGA
Source organism: Neotragus moschatus (assembly GCA_006410615.1). Lineage (NCBI taxonomy): Eukaryota > Metazoa > Chordata > Mammalia > Artiodactyla > Bovidae > Neotragus > Neotragus moschatus. The sequence continues at coordinate 151,858 of SJYA01001614.1, read as the reverse complement.
GGGATAATAATAGAGGAATGTACATAGACATCAATGGGACAGAACTGAGAAGATAGAAATAAATTCTGTATGAACAATGGATTTTCAACAATGGCACCAAGGCAATTCAATGGGGGAAAGAAGACTTTCCAGTGGTGCTGGGGCTGATGGTGGAAGTTGGATTCCCCCACAACATATCAAAAAGAAATTTCAAATGGGTCAAAGGTTTTTTGTTTTTTTTTTAATGTGAGAGTTAACACTATAAAACTGTTAGATACTAAGTCCTTGGATTGGGCAATGATTTCTTAAATGTAATACCAAAAGCATCAAAGACAAAAATAAAAAATAAATAAACATCAAAATTTAAATTATAAAAAAACATCACTATGCTGTATAGTTCAAATAGGTTACAGCTTTATTTGTAATTGTACCTCAGTAGAAGTGGCCATGAATGACCCTCCTAGGCACTAAGTCTTATACACTGTCAAGGTACAGAGCCCTTTAAACCACAAGGAAGACCATGTTACAATAGGGAAATGACAAACCCACTTTGTGGATTTGCAGACAAGTCTGTCTTTCCCTAGAGTTAAGTTTGATACTCAAATATAAATAAAATAAAGAGAATTGGCCTTTGGAGCACATGGGCTGGGGCAAGAATCACCGGTGGTTGTATAAGGAGCCTGGATTTTACTTGCACTGGGCCCTGCCTTCCTTTTGCAGGAAGCGGCTGCCTTAGGCTGGCCATTTGTGCAATTCAGACAGTGACGCCGGGGTGGGACAGCATATCCCAAGACAGCAGACTTTCTACAAATCACTTCCTGGAAAGAGGGGAACCCCCGGGAGAGACAGTGAATACGTAACAGGATGTGCAAGCTGTCCCACTGATTCACCCAGACCATTCAGGGAACCAGCCAGGCTGAGCCGTGTTTACTGTTGTAAAACTCAAGTCATTGCCTTGGACGCCGGCGAGCTCTGGAAACGCCCACACGACGGATGAGGCCCCCTGAGCTGGAGACAGAGACGAGGGAAAGCAGCCCATGGCCGCGTCCACACATGTCAGTCTGCCTCTTTGGAATCGTGGAGACTGGCCCTTGGCACACCAAGGTTTACCTGAGGCGGGAAGCACCACAGGACTTCTCATGCGCTGTAGCCAGTGCTGCCCCACAAGAAGCACCCTGCCCTTGTGCACATATGTGTCTTGCCATAGGCCGAGGTCTTCTGTGTGCCTGACCTGGCCCAAGCTTGGTAATGGCCTCATGTGTTTGTGCCCATTTCGCTGATGAGGAAACTGAGGATTTGGTGGAGCTGGGGCCAGAACACAAGTCTTCAGACACTTGGTTCGGGACAGTTTCTGTTGTGCCTCCAACTGTGCACAACCAGTTGTGCCTCCTCTGAGTCATGGGGTAGCTGGGGTATAAACAGCCCAACACCGCAGGACTGCAGGACTGGATCCAGGCTGCCGCTGGCCTCCTGGACGTGCCCCACGCTTGCGGCTGTACCTTCATCCTTTCCTCTCTCCCAACTCTTTCCTCTCTGCCTAGAAAATTTGTTCAATTCAGTTCAGTTCAGTTCAGTCACTCAGTCATGTCCGACTCTTTGTTACCCCATGGTCTGCAGCACCCCAGGACTCCCTGTCCATCAACCATCTCCCAGAGTTTACCCAAACTCATGTCCACTGAGTCAGTGATGCTATCCAACCATCTCATCCTCTGTCGTCCCCTTCTCCTTCCGCCTTCAATCTTTCCTAGCAACTGGGTCTTTTCAAATGAGTCAGCTCTTCGCATCAGGTGGCCAAAGTATTGGAGTTTCAGCTTCAATATTAGTCCTTCCAATGAACACTCAGGAGTGATTTCCTTTAGGATGGACTTAACTCACCTGAAATTAACCCCTCCTGCTCGACCCCCGCCCCCTTCTCCCTGCCTTGTGGGATGAGCCACACTTTCTCCATCTGGGTTCCAGTGACTGACCTCATGTTTGCTTCTCATCCTCTGGCTCACTCGCTGCAACCTCTACTCAGCTCTGGGAGAAGTCTCCAGTGGTGGCTGTGTTGACAAGTGCAATGAGCAAATGTCACATCTTACCGGTAGATTCCTGTCCCACGTGATTCCGGACCTTCTGTCTTGGTTCTCTCTCTTGCCTGCCCCAATCATCCTTTACGTTGAGATGCCCTTGACTTGATCTCTGCCTTTCTCACTTCTGAGGTTTCTTCCTGAGTGACCCATTTGCTCCCCATCACTTCCAAGTTCGACCTCCATTTCCAGCCATGACTAAACAAATATTAAGCATCCACTTCCTGGAAACTTCCAACAGCAGGTCCTTTGGGATCTTTATTGTTGCTGTTGTTGAGTTGCTAAGTCGTGTCTGACTCTTTGTGACCCCATGGACTGCAACACTCCAGGCTTCCCTGTCCTCCACCATCTCCCAAGTTTTGTTTAAGTTCATGTCCATTGAGTCGGTGATGCTATCTCATCCTCCACTGTCCCTGGCTCCTTTTGCCTCCAGTCTTTGGGATCTTTGCTTTTAGCCAAATTTGTCCTCCTTGGGGAGCCATCCCACACACCTCCCTGCCCAGGATCCAGAATCTGCAAACTATCTCAATGAGTAATCCGGAGCCCATCCAGGGGCCTGCCCCCATCTCCATCTAGTCAAATTTAGTCCTGCCAGCTTTTCTGTCAAGCTTTACCAGCCTGGAGTGAGACCTTCTCCCCTTGCAGCAGCTCCCCAGCTGGTCTTTGGCTCTCTCAAATCTCCCTGCAGTTGGAAAATGAACTTTCTAGGACACACGTCTTAATGTCAGTTATTCTTTCACCTGGTGGAACCCCTGGGGCTCTTCCTCGGGCTCCAGATGAGTGGCCAGGTACGCAGGCTGGCTAAGTGACCACCTGTCTCCTGCCACTTGCCCTGCTTTGTCACCTGCCACCTCTGACCTCACAAGTCACCCTCGTGCGGAACTTCCCAGGGGTCGCTGTGGGCCCTGCATGTTTATGTGGGCTGCTTTCACCAGCAAAAGGCCACCCCTGCCTGGAACGTTCATCTCAGGAAGGCCCCTGTCTTGTGCTCACCTCTCAGAAATGACTTGTTCGTATGTCTCTCTAATTAAACTGGAAGCACTGAGCAAGCAGGTCCCCTCTTTCCTTCATCTCTGACACCTTAGCTGTAGAATGTGCTGTGCTTAGTCACTCAGTCATCTCCGACTCTCTGCGACCCCATGGACTGTAGCCCGACAGGTTCCTCTGTCCATGTGATTCTCCAGGCAAGATTGCTGGAATGGGTTGCCATGCCTTCCTCCAGGAGATCTTCCCCACCCAGGGATCGAACCCAGGTCTCCCCCATGCCAGGTGGATTCTTTATTGTCTGAGCCACCAGGTCCTCATAAAAACCTATAAAACTCCGTATTAAATCCATGTCCCATTTCAGAGAGCACACGTGTCCTGAATTGACCTAAGTGTCAACCCAACTCAGGCTGATTTTTACTTCATCATTTTATTATGAAAAATTTCAAACTTATACCAAGAAAACAGACTATATGAACCATGCAATGAACCCCCATAATCATCTCCTCACTGTAATAATTATCCGCATTTTGCCATTTTTGTTTCATCCTTCTCACCGTGACCTGTTGTCCCCAACTCAATTATTAATCATTTTTGTAATTCAAAGATTGTGCTGTTTTTGTTTCTATGCTTCACCACTATCTCTCCTGGAAGTGGAGTATTTGCATTTGGCTATTTGCCCAACAGTAAAGGAAAGAAAGTCAAGTGTCATTATAGCAATCAAGGGAGGCGATATATGATTGGATCCTGGTTCTGCATCAACCTTAGACCAAGCATCATCTCCTTTAACCTTTTATTTTTTTTTCTTTTTCTTGGCTGTACCACATGGCTTGTGGGATCTTAGTTCCCTGACCAGGGAGTAAACCTGTGCCCCTTGCATCAGAAGTGCGGAGTGATAACCACTGGACCACCAGGGAAGTCTCCATCCCCTTTAACTTAAAACAGGGTGCAGATTAGGTGTCTTTATTATCCCGACTTGATAGCTGATGAAACTGGGCTTTGAGATTCTAGAAACGAACTCGGAGTCACAGCAGGTCAGTGGTAGACCTGGCGTCGTGGATACCCCAGCCCTCCCTGGCCCATTTGCACAGCTTACACCAGCGCTCATCGGAAGCTGGCCCCTGGGCCTCTCTGGTGGCTGGTCCCCGGGGAGCCAGTGTGGAGGGAACCCCAGATCCTATGGAGCCCCGTGCAAGCACTCTAAGCGGCCTGGCCTTGGTAGACAGAGAGGCTATTCCTGCCAATCTCCCAGTAACGATCTCGGGGAGAAGAAAAGCCAACGGTGCCAAGGCAAGACGGGGCCCGCAGCCGCGTGGGGAGGCGGTTGGGAGTTGCCGTCATGATGGCTCACTGGCCGGGGCCCGGGCCAGGGCTGGGTGTTGTCCCATGTGTTTGGTGGGTGACAGGCAGCCGGGTATGTGGACTGTGATGTAACAGACCTACCACAGCTACAGCCGCTGACTAACTTTCCTCCTCTCTCAACAGTCTCTAATCGCCTCCACGGCCCGAGAGGGCGGGGGTGGCAGCGCCCATGGCCGAGGCCACCTGCCAGGCACCGAATGTCAAGGACGCCATGCCCCCGCCAACCCCGTGAGGCCACCGCTACCGCAGCCTTGGACCACATGAACTGCTAGGTCTGTCCTGGCCCCGAGCATCTGTCTGGAGAGAAGGAAATGCTGGGCAGGCCCTCAGTGCAGACTGACTTGTGTGTGAAGGATGGTTTTCACCTCCTGACCTAGAGAAAGAGACGAAGGAAGGAGGGACCAAGGACCTCCCAGGAGTCAGGAGCAGTGTAACACCTGCATGAGCCGACTGTCTTCACAACTGCCCAGTAAGATGGCTACTGTTCATGCATTCACCCGTCCATTCGTTCCCTCAAATATTTCTGAGCACCTTCCAGGCACCAGCACGCATGTCATTATTTTACAGATAAGAAAAGCGAGGCTCAGAGGTCGTCTGACTTCTCTGGCGAGGCTGGAACTCGTGCGCACAGCCGTCTTCACGTGAATGAGAAACAACTGCACCTCTGGGGAGATCTAGAGCCTCCCACCAGTCACAAGACTCGGCGCGAGAAGCGGGTCCTTGCCAGGCACCCCCGATCTGTCCCCGACATTGGGTGGATGGAGCAGCCGGGACCCCGGGAGCCAGGCACACGTTCCCTCCCACATGAAACCAACTTTCTCTACCATCAGAGGCCTCTCACAGGAGAAGGTCACCTTAATGGACTTGTTGGCAAACTCTACCAATGAAAATAGACACTCATGGTCTTGAAACATAAACTAGCAGTGCTCTTATAGAACAGCAAGCAAGCCAAGAACCCAGCAGGACTGAGGGGCTGAAGTGAAGGGGCTGGTCATGTTTGATGGAAGGGACAGAGGCTGACACTGGTCCTACACTCATGGTGGCGGGGGCATGTGATTGGCTTGTGGAAGTGATGGCAGCTTTGTTCTGCCCACCTGAGTCCTGTTTTTTTAGCACTTGAAATGCTCCAAGGAAAAGGATGCACATTGGTCGGGACTGCCCTAAGGATGTGTGGGTGTAAACGACTAAGTGAGTAAAAGTCACTCAGTCGTGTCCGACTCTTTGTGACCCCATGGACTATACAGTCCATGAAATTCTCCAGGCCAGAATACTGGAGTGGGTAGCCTTTCCCTTCTCCAGGGGATCTTCCCAACCCAGAGGTCGAACCCAGATCTCCCATATTGCAGGCAGGTTCTTTACCAGCTGAGCTACCAAGGAAGCCCCGTAAATGACTAAGGGGAACATCTGAGAAAAAGTTTCTAACAAGATCCATTGAGAAGTGGAACGGGGTGGCCTTAAAGGTAATGATGTTCCCATCGTGGGCCATCCACTTGTTTAGGTCATGTTATTATGGATTGCCTAATGTCAGGGGACTTTCCAGTGGTGAAACTCAAGGATTCAGGTTTGACAAACCCATTTAGATGACTGCATTGAGCCACTGTCACAGAATTCCTTTCCATGCAAATGGGAATCACCAAATTGAAGGAGGCTAGGCCCTGAAGGAGGAAGTGAAGGATGGCTGGAGGGAGGTGTGTCACCAGGTCTAGCTGGGGAAGCCAGGGTTCTGGGAGAGCCCTGCCAGCTGTCATGCCAAGCTGATTTATTTAAGCATTGCTCTGAGAGCCTGGGCAGGTCCTTGGCATGGCCAGCACATCGCCCAGCTGCTTCCCCCATCACTTTGGATCCTGTGAAACATGGTAGCAGAGTCTGGGGCAGAAGTGGAAGAACAGGGGTTCGGGTGTGTGCACCCCAGCACCCCAGCTTGTCTATGCTGTTAAAATAGGGACATACGTCTGCACCAGCTGGCAGAGCAGCACTCCCCTGGCCACCCTAGCCTCTGAAATTTTGAGTGTCCTACACAGGCTGTGCCCAGTGTATGTAGGTTGAATTTAAATGCATAAATATCACGGATAAATGAAAAATACAGCACAGCTATGACCTTGGGTTCCTTGGGGCTCCTCCACCCAGGAGCCCCGCAAAAGCACCAGGCCCACCCTCGAAGTCTCCTGCAGTTGCAGGGGTGGGGGCTGGGCCCCAAGGGCCTCACAGAGAGAACCACTGGGTTAACGTTTGTCAAGTATGCCAGTGCTGGTTTTTTCTATAAAGTGGCTTTGGTTCCAAACTACATTTCAGAGAGAAGCTGCAAAATACTGGCTCACGATTAATTTGCATGTCTTCATACTGAAAATTGTTGTTGTTCCATCACTAAGTCGTGTGCACCTCTTTGCGACCCCATAGACAGCAGCATGCCAGGCCTCCCCTGTCCCTCACTATCTCCTATCTCCCAGAGTTTACTCAAACTCATGTCCATCAAATTGGTGATGCCATCCAAACATCTCATCCTCTGTTGTCCCCATTCTCCACCTGCCCTCAATCTTTCCCAACATCAGGGTCTTTTCCAATGAGTCAGCTCTTCATATCAGGTGGCCAGACTGTTGGAGCTTCAGCTTCAGCATCAGTCCTTCCAGTGAATATTCAGGGTTTATTGAAAATAAAGTTACTTATTGTGCTGGGGCTATTTCTATCTAGTTTGTGTGGCTGTGGACTGCTTTCATACAGCTCAAAGATGGTAACTCTGTCAAGGAAGTTAGAAATTTCTCAGCGAAAGCTGAGGTCTTCAAGGCAAAGACTGGCAGCGTGGGGGCCCTTCCTGTCTCTAAGGCCCTTCCTGGGTGTCTGGAGTCATCCAGGGCAGGTCAAAGATGTCCATTCTGCTCTGGCCCATACCTGGAAGTGCTCCTTTTAGATCTGTTTTATGTCTTGGGGATCCCATGTGAAATTTCCATTGAGTAAGAGTTTATGATTAAACTCTGGGCTCACTTCTGGTCCAAAGTGCTCATTTTGCCCATGTGGAAGCTCATGACTGGGTGACGAGTAAGTTGTTCTGCACACACACACACACACCCCACCCCACACCACACCACACCCTCCACATCCTCTGGGTGTCCCGAGTCCTGACATCCTGCTTGCACAGGTGGACAGCAGCATCCAGAGTGCAGCACTGGCTTTGGTCCTGATGCGGTGGCTGCAGATTCCTGCCTCAGTTTCCCCATCTGCAAAGTGGGGGCATCATTTATTGGCTCCTCTTTCATAGGCCACAATGAAACTTAGATGAGATAATCCACGTGAAGGGCTAAGGGGAGTGTTGGCAGAATGCTCAATAAAAGTTAATTATTATTATTTGGCCCGGGGCCTCTTACTTATTAGCTGTTCAGTTTACTTTCCTCTCCTTCCCAGCCCCGGGAACGCGTGAGCCCGGCAGGCTGATGGGCCTGGGCCCTGAGCACCCCCTTAGTCAGAGCCCTGAGTGGAGACGAGACCCGCATGCTCCTCCCTCCCTGCGGGGCAGCAATGTTGCCCAGTCACCACAGACCTAGCAGAGCCCCAGCCCAGAGTCAGTGCCTCCTCTCTGGCCCCACAGTGTTGTTGTCTTGGACAATCAGACATCCCCTCTCCCCCTCCGGGGACCTCTCCCCTGATCCCCACTGCTCCTTCCTCATCTGTAGTCCTTGTTTTTCCACATCCTGGAAGTCCCGGAGTCCCCTGGTCACCAGGTGAAGGGTCAGGCTGCCGGAGCCCCCAGCCAGGGCAGAGTCGCACAGGACCTGGGCTCCAGCTTGTGGGCCCTGCTGTCCGGCCCATCCTCAGTTCTCTGCTGTCCCCCCGTCTCCTTGGACTGAGGCCCAAGCTGGCTTCAGGGTGGGCTGCATCCAGCTGTGGGTGCACCCAGCAGCGGGAGGTGGGATCCGAGGCACTGCTCCCTCTGGGCCAACAGTGCAGGTTTTGAGCCTAATCTCCGACACTCTCGCTGGAGCATGGGTGGAGAGTGGGGGTACTGGGAGTTAGGACAGGCTGCCTGAGCGCTGTTGCTCACCCCCACTCTGAGGGTCAACTGGGAGGAACTGATTCTACTTCCCTCAGCGACTCAACAGAGCAGCCCAGGTGCTGGGGTGGAGCCCCAGCAAAACGGGGGAGCTCTGTCCTTGTGGGAGCCTGTGGGAAATCAGGGAGCCCCAGCTGCACCATCAGCTCCTTCCCAACTGGAGGAGGGGGGGAAGAACACTGGAATCCTCCGAGGGTGAGGCTGGTCCCCAGGATGAGCCTCCATAGCAGCAAACCTGCCATCCAGCCCGACGGCCCTTGGGTTTCCACGGCAGGGCCCTGATGGAAGAGGATGGGGCAGGTCCAGGACTGGCCCACGGACTCTGGTGCCAGGCTGGGTCCTTCTGCCCCAAGGAAGGGTTTCTGTCCTCCTCCACTGGGGCTTTCCTGATAGCTCAGATGGTAAAGAATCTGCCTGCAGTGTAGGAGACAGAGATTCGATCCCTGGGTTGGGAAGATCCCCTGGAGAAGGGAATGGCTACCCACTCCAGTCTTATTGCCTAGAGAGTCCCACGGACAGAGGAGCCTGGTGGGCTACAGTCCATGGGGTCACAAAGAGTTGGACACGACTGAGTGACTAACACACGCACATGTACACACCACCAGGGCAACCAGCGTCCACAGATGGGCACCCCCTCCACTCCTGCCTGCCACCCTTTGACATGCACCGTCACACCCCCCGCACCGTGGACAGTGGACCCCGGCCCCGGGCTCTTCTGTACCTACTTCCACAACCTGGCTCCCTCCTCTTTCCTGCCTCTCTCTGTTCTCCTCTCTGCACAAAGTCCTGCGTGAGTTTTGAGACTTCCTGCTGCCCTTTTCACCACCATCCCGACCTGACTACCTCTTCCCTTCGCCCTCCCACCACGCATCAGCTGGGCCCCCTTCTTCCATGCCCTCGTCCTCTGACACTGTCCTCACCTGATTTCCCACCTCCCTGTGGCCACGTGCCTTTAGCCCTTCCTGTCCTCCTTTCCTGGCTTGGCCGCGCATCCCTGTACTCAAAGCCTCCTTCTTCTGCTTCGGTGGGTGCTTCCATCCAGCTGACCTTGCCCAGACTCTCTGTCCCACACAGTCCTTCTCACCTCAGCCCCTGTCCTCCACCACTCCTTAAGTGCAGACCTCCCAGAGAGCTCAGACACAACTCCAGGTCTCCAACGCCACCCGGACCCCAACTCTAAGTCTTTCCAGACCTTCTCTCCGACCTCCTCAGAGGTCTAGACCCTCAGAGCCGTTTGCGGAGTGGGCAAGTGAACATCTCCCTACAGCTACGCTGGTGGGAAGTCCACAGCCACTGTCCTCCTGGGGTCCGTCCCTCGAAGACTGGGCACTTTGACTGCTCACAGCCCCACTGCCCCTAGCCGGCCACTGAACCCTGTTCATCTCCCATCAAGTGGCCCTGAGGTCTGACCTTCCTCCCCTCTGCCCCGTTCCTATCCACCTCCCAGCTCCACAACTGGCCTTTCCGCCTGCCGTCTCCTGGTCCCTGGTCCCCATGCCCAGCTGCATCTCTCTCCCCGTTACCATACTGAATTCCTGCTTCTTAACATGAGCCTTTTTGCACAGGCTGTTCCCTCCGTGAACGATGGCATTCCTGCCTCCCCTGCCTGAAGATCTCCTCTTCACTCCTCAATTCCTCCTCCTCCAGGAGCCCTGCTGTAGGGGCCCAGGAGGTTCCATGTCCTGGGTGCCTGCCCCACCATCCAACCCCACCTGTTGCCTCCGGACTCCTCTCCCCGATGGCGTCCACTCCAGCATGAGCCTGTGTGCACACAGGCTTTGGTCCCCAAAGCTCAGAGGGCTCCCAGATGGGGCAGCCTCTCTGACCCAGCTCCTGGTCCCCAGCCCTGACCATGGCCCAGCCCATAGGTCCCAAGCCGTGACCGATGGTCCAGGGTCTCTGCTTCAGGAGGAAATGGGGGTCCAGAGAGGGAACCGGGGTGGGACTGCAGGAAGAATCACCCCCCCACACACACACACACAATTAGGAGTCTGAGAACTTGGTCAAACCTGCCCAGAGCGGCAGTTGCTGTTCCGATTAATTAGTGAACTCTGTAAAGTACTTTGAACATGAAACGCACTATATAAAAGCTAAGTATTATTATTAAAAAGTAAGAAGTTCTCTAATACGCCAGGCTGGAGAGCCTCAGGCTAGTCTAAATAAAATGAACGAATGCAGAAAATGAAGCAATTAAAAGGTGATACTTCAAGATTTGCCAAAAGCTGAAAGTATCAAATGGCCCCATTTGCTGGGCACTCCTGGACCCCTACCCCCACCCCCGCCCCGTCTGCATAGAAGGCCCTGCAAGGGCAGACCCTGAGACGGCCTCTCATGCATCTGTCTTGGACCAGTCAGCTGGTGGGAACCCCTGTGTCAATGGTGTGAGCTCAGCCGTGTCAGGCCTCCCCTCCGAGCCTCAGTTTCTCTGAGTGTAGGATGGGCAGGTACAGGCAGCATCAACCTCAGCATCACCCCTGACCTCACTCACCAGCCAGAAGGCTCTGAGCGGAGGCAGAAAGGGGTGATAAACAGCATCAGGTTCCATGCTCATTGCCAGATGACCCCTGACGGGACTTGACTCCCTCTGAACCTGCTCGCCCTTCTGCACTTGGATACAGCAACTTCCTCCTCACAGAACTGCCACTGTTAAGAAATGAAAATTAGATACAGATACATGGAAAACTAAGAATTCCCAGGTGGCTCAGTGGTAAAGAATCCACTTCCCAGTGCAGGAGATGCTGGAGACCCTGTAGGGTTTGATCCCCCTGGAGAAGAAAATGGCAACTCACTCCAGTATTCTTGCCTGGTGGACAGAGGAGTCTGGAAGTCCACAGGGTCGCAAAGAGTTGGACATGATTGAGCCACTGAGTGTGCACACACATGGAAAACTATTGACCACAGCACATGACCTGGGGTTGCTTCCTGGCTCATCTGTCAAGCTTGACATACTGAAACGTTATGGATTTCTTTCTTCCTTTTCTTTTTCTTTTTTTATTTGTGCGTGTGTGTATTATATTATCTTTCTCTCTCTTCCTTTTCTGGAGCTTGACCCTTGTCCAAGGGTCAAGGTTCAAATCTCAGCCCTTTGCTGACAGGCAGTGTGACTTTGAGCTCTTCCCATCTTTGTGGAAAGGAGATAAAGATGCTCAGCTCTGAGCCTTGCTGTCCCCAAGTAGAAGCCCTCAGTCCAAGGTCAGCCTCAAGGTAGATAATGGAAGTAAATAATTAGCAGAGGTTAGTGGCGTTGCACTCACGGTTCATCTAGGCTGAGCTGAGGCCCTGGGTGAAACCCACCCACAGCCCCTCTCCCCAGAACCTTCATCTGGAGCTCCTTTCCCATGCTTGTCTTGAGGCAGGAACACCCAGTCACGGGCCCACCTGAGAAAGGGACTGAAAAACCAATAGGAAGTCGAATTCCTCAGCTTCAGGTAACAGCTGAACAGAAATGGTCCCAGATTTGGAACATGGAATCCCATACTTAGCTGCTTGGCCTCTGTTTGCTTATCTGTAAAATGGGCTCTTTGGACTAGAGGATGCCCACGGTCATGGGCTCTGACCTCACTTGTACTTTGCATAAATCTCTAGCTTAGGCAAAGGTGTCTGGCATCCTGGTGGGCCTTGCTCGTTTTGACCTTCTCTGGCTTGTGTAGGTGTGGTGCTCCCAGGTTGGTCCCTGGGCTCACTACCTCTGTGCAAGGGGCAGAAAGCAGCCCGTGGGGCACTCTCACTCTGGACGGGCCCTGAGCCCCCAGCAGTCATGGAGACATCTCCAGGCACTGCTCCAGCCCCACTTCCAGCTCGGGACTCTGCCCAACAGTCACCTGGGGGTCCAGCCTCTGCTTGGCCCCCACCTGAGTCATTCCTCTGCTTCTTTGGCCTTTCCCCCCAGAAGCCCAGCACCAGGGCTGATGCAGAGCCTGGGCCTTGCTCCCCCAAGGGGTGGCTCAGCTCCTCACACTAGTACCACCTGTGGGGCAGGCCTGCAGGGATCTCCCATGGAACAAACGAGAAAACCGAGGCACACTCTCCCCACTCAGAGCACCTGCCCTCAGCCCCACTGGGTCTGACAGCTCCTCACCATCCACCCCTGAAAGATGCAAGCGGCTGGCAGGCCTCCTGGAAGACCAGAGGAGCCCCTTCTAAAGGGCCTCCCAGGCTGGGACTCAGTGGGGGGGACACACCAAACCTCACATCTGAGCGGTCAGTCATTGAAAGTACAGGCTCCTGGGTTGTGCCACTGGCCCGCTGGATCAGAAACAGAGGCTAGGACCAGGAGTATGACCTTGTACAAAACTTCCACAGGGAGAACTAACTGTTCGAGTCACTAGTTCCTGGGGATTCCCAGTCTAGCCCAAGCTCTTGTCTTACTGAGCAGCACCCAAAGCCCCAGGAAGGTAAGTAGCCTGCCAGGGGCACACAGCTGGTTTCCAGCCAGGCTTCCACCATCCTGCAGAGCCCCGCTGTGACTCTCCACCCGCTCCCTCTCGCCGGGTGGTAAGAAGGGGCTGAGGGATCAAAGCTGCCCCATGTTCAGGGGACGCAAGCTGCTGCTAGGAGCTGGCCCTCAGCCCAGCACACTTAAATTCAATAAACATTACTGATGACCTAGTGTGAGCAAAGGGCTGGGTTCTAGCCAGACAGAGCTGGGGAAGCCTTCTTCAAAGAAGTAACCTTTAAAAAAGAAAGGTCTCGTCGGGCGGCAGAACTTTACAGCCAGACGGTGCGGTGGATGCTTTAGGAAGGCAGGGTGAAGCTGCTTGATGTCGTGTGTTCACAGGAGGCTGGTATGGTTACAGTGCAGGTGTGCGGGAGAGCGAGGGGGCTGGGGGGCAGGGACACCGGACACCGGAAGCTCCCCAAAGGCGAGGGTTTCCGTTTTCACCACTGCCATGTCCCAGCACATAGAACAGGGCCTGGCACATAGTAGGAGCTCCTGTCTGTTGTATATATGAATGAAAGGATGAATAAAGCTGGGACGGTAAGTTGGGGACAGGGTCATGGAAAGTTGGGGACCACCAAGCCAAAGAGCCTGAACACAATTCTCTGCAGGCAAAAGAGAGCCTTTGAATACCCCAACACAAAATAAAAGGTTCAAAAGGAGAAAAAGAGAAAGAGCCCTTGAGCGTGAGGGGAACCCACCTCATTGTGCTTTGGGAAGATCATTCTGGTGGCCAGTGTGTAACAAGTGTGTGCAGAACTGCCTGGCAGACACAGGCCCCTTGACCCAGAGAAAATCACATGCTCCCAGAGGCCCACGAACCAGCATTGAGGTTCCCACTGGCAGAGACTGAGGCAGAGAATCATTAGCTCCAAAGTGGTGAATTATGAAGGCTGGCCAGCTGGTCTCCAGGCCTCAGAGGTCAGACCTGGGAAAGGACATCCTTCACCTCTCTTCCCACTGACCCCCAACCAAAGGCAGCTTGAGGGACCTGTGCTGGGAGTTAGCCTCCCCGCAACTGCCCTGAACCCCAGGGTCACTGAGCCCCTGCAACCCAGGTCAGGGCTTCTACTCAGGCATCCATAATGGAAGCACAATCAGATAAATGCTTTCAAATGCAGCAGTGAGAGCAACAGTTGGTAAAACCCTTTGAGCTTCCCTGGTAGCTCAGCTGGTAAAGAATCTTCCTGCCATGCAGGAGACCCTGGTTCAATTACTGGATTGGGAAGATCCCCTGGAAAAGGGATAGGAAAGCCCAGTATTCTTGGGCTTTCCCAGTGGCTCAGCTGGTAAAGAATCTCTGCAATGCAGGAGACCCTAGTTCAATTCCTGGGTCGGGAAGATCCACTGGAGAAGGGATACCCATGCCAATATTCTTGGGCTTCCCTGGTGGCTTAGCTGGTAAAGAATCTGCCTGCAATGCAGGAGACCTGGGTTTGATCCCTGGGTTGGGAAGAAGCCCTGGAGAAGGGAATGGTTATCCACTCCAGTATTCTGGCCTGGAGAATTCCATGGACTGTATATTCTGTGGGGTTGCAGAGAGTCGGACGGGACTGAGCAACTGTCACTTTGCTTTCCAAAAAGGAATTTGTATTCAAATAATTTGACCCAGGAAACCTGCTATTGAGAAACTACCCTAAAGCAATCATTAGATTCAGCAGAAAGAAGTTCATCTAAGCATCATTCATGATGAGAAGCATATTTAACAACAGTGAGATGGCTGCGTACTGCAATGTGAGGCTGCTGCTGCTGCTGCTGCTAAGTTGCTTCAGTCGTGCCCAACTCTGTGCGACCCCATAGACAGCAGCCCACCAGGCTCCCCTGTCTCTGGGATTCTCCAGGCAAGAATACTGGAGTGGGTTGCCATTTCCTTCTCCAATGCATGAAAGTGAAAAGTGAAACGTGAGGCTAAGTACCTACAAAAACTGGATGTAGGGAATGCTTAATGATAAGAAAATATTTATGACAACTTTAAGGAAAATAAAGCTGTATGGATCAAATTGCATTTAAAATTAGACATATCAAATGAAGATTAAAGTAGAATCGCTGAAAAAGAAAAGGGAGACATAAAAGAGGAAATTAATGAAACCTACAGTTGAACAAGATTAACCAAAGAAGGAAAGAGAGACATCTGAGATTACCAAAACCAGGAGTGAAAGAGGGGCCATCACGGCTGACGACCAAAGGTAAAGGCTTATCGGGAGTACCAAGGAAAACTCTACATTAACAAATAGACGACTAAGATGAAAAGCATACATTTCTAGAAATGCAAGTGACCAAAACGAATTCAAGAGGAAAGAGATGATCTAAATATTGTAAAGAAACTGAATCAGTCATTTTAAAACTTCCCACAAAGAAAAGTCCAGGCCTGGATGACCTCACTGGTGAAATCTACCTCACATATATAGAAGAAATAACAACAGTCCTTCATAAATTCTTCCAGAAACTAGAGGAAGAGGGAGTAATTTCCATCTCATTCTATGAGGCCAAAAATTCTGGGATAACAAAACTAGACAAGGATATCACAGGAAAATAAAACTACAGTCCAGTATCTTTTATGAGAATAGATGCAAAAATTCTCAAAAAATACTAGTAAAACAAATCAACTCTAAAACAACATATAAAAAATATACACCATGACCAGCTGGGAATTTTCCCAGGAATGTGAGAAAATGAATTAATGTAACACACTATATCAATAAAATAAAAACCTTAAACCGCATGATTAATAGACACAGAAAAAAAAAAATGCACTTGACAAACTCTAACACACATTCATGATAAAAATTCTCACCGAATTAGTAATAGAAGGACATTTCCTCAACCTAATAAAATATCTTTAATAAACACTTACAGCTAGCAACATATTTTGTGGTAAAAAGACAGCTTTCTCCTTAAAATTGGAAACAAGATGAGAATGTTCACTCTTATCACTTCTATTAAGCCTTCTACTGGAGGTTCTGGCCAGTACAATTAGGCAAGAAAAAGAAATAAAAGTCATCCAGATTATTCAAAAGAGAAGAGCAAATGACATGATTGTGTATGTAGGCATACCTAGGAGAAATTGTCAGTTCAGTGCCAGACCACCACAGCAAAGCAAATATAGCAATAAAGTGAGTCACACAATTTTTCTGGTTTCCCAGTGCATATAAAAGTTGTGTTTATACTACCCTGTAGTCTATTAATTGTGCAATAGCATTATATCTAAAAAAAAAAAAATCATATCTCAATTAAAGAAAAACATTAAGTATTGCTAAATAACTACAATCTAAACCTTCAGTGAGTTATCTGTTTGCAATAGTAATATCAAAGATAATATAGTAATACCAAAAATTTCAAATTTTGGAAGAATTACCAAAATGTATTAAGTGAGCAAATGCTGCTGGGAAAAATGGTGACAATAGACTTGCTGGGTGCAGGGTTGCCACAAACCTTCAGTTTGCAAAAGATACATTATCTGTGAAGTGCAATAAAATGAGGTATGCCTGCATAGAAAGGCCTAAGGAATATACCTCCCTGCCCCCACAAACACCTAGAAACAATGAGCAAATTCAGCAAGGTCACAGTTTGAAGATCAATTTCCAAAAATCAGTTAAGAATCCAACAAAGAAATTCCATTTACCACGGTATAAAAAATATGCTTGCAGATAAAGTTAACAGAAGTTACACACCAAAAACTATGAAACTTCCGTGAGAGATGCTAAAGACAAATAAATACAAACACATTTCATGTTCATGGTTTGGAAGACTTAATATTGGATAAATGTTGAATCTCTTCAAAATGAATTACAGATACAGTGCAATATCTATCAAAATCCCAGCAGGCAGACTTCCCTTGTGGTCCAGTGGTTAAGAATCTGACTGCTAATGCAGGGGACATAGGATTGATCCCTGGTCCTGGAAGATCCCACATGCCATGGAGCAACAAATCTCGCGTACCACAAGTACCAAGTTCATGTGCCTACAGCCTGTGCTCCACAAGAGAAGCCACCACAACAAGAAACCCACGCCCCACAGCAAACAGTAACTCCTGCTCTCTGCAACTAGAGAAAGCCCACATGCAGCGACGAAGACCCAGCTCAGCCAAAAAATAAAACTGGGCTTCCCTGGTGGCGCAAATGACCAAGAATTCACCTGCATGGATGAGACCCGGGTTTAATCCCTAGGTCAGGAAGATCCCCTGAAGAAGGGAATGGCTACCCACTCCAGCATTCCTGCCTGGAGAATTCCATGGACAGAGGAGCCTGGCAGGCTACAATCCACAGGGCCACAAAAAAATCAGACATGACTGAGTAACTTTCACTTCAAAAAATAAATTAATTTTTAAAAATCCCATCAGGCATTTTTTGCAGAAATTGACAAGCTAATCCTAAAATTTTAATGGAAACACAAAGAACCCAAACTAGCCAAAGCAATTTTCAAAAAGAAGAACAAAGTTGGAAAACTCAGGCTTCTGGATTTCAAAATTCATTATAAAGTTACAATAATTAAGAGAGTATAGTACTGGCATAAGGATATGTCTATGTATATGGCAGGAAAGGATGATGTCTCAGCAAATGTGCTAGAATAATTATATATCCATGTGCCGAAAGGTGAATTTAGGCCCTTAACTGATACCTTACAAAAGTTAACTGAAAATAGACCCTAGACATGTGTATAAGAACTTAGCATTTTTTTAAAAAATGTAGGTAAAATCATCCTGACTTTGGGCTAAGCAAAGAGTTATTAGATACAACACCAAAAACAAGTGATAAAAGGAAAAACAAACCCTTCCAAAAATTAAAATATTTTGTACTTTAAAATATTATCATTAGGAAAATGAAAAGACAAACCACAGACTATGAGAAAACTATTTGTCAATCAAGGTAAGGCACTTGTACCCAGAATATATAGCTCAATAAGAAGGCAAATGACTCATTTAAAAAGAGCCAAATATTTGAATAGACATTTCATCCAAAAAGATAAACAAATGGCTCATTAATCATTAGAGAAATGCTAACTGAAACCATTTCACAATGA
This sequence comes from Neotragus moschatus, assembly GCA_006410615.1. Lineage (NCBI taxonomy): Eukaryota > Metazoa > Chordata > Mammalia > Artiodactyla > Bovidae > Neotragus > Neotragus moschatus. The sequence continues at coordinate 133,965 of SJYA01001614.1, read as the reverse complement.
GCTACACCTCACACTGGATCTAATTTTAAAAACTTGCAATACTAAATGTCAACATGGCTGGCAGGAATGTATTGGGTCAGTCAAAAAGTTCTTTTGGATTTTAAGGAAAATGCAAATACACATCTTTACATTTTCACCAATAACTTTATTGAACAATATATTCATCATTTTGTTTCAGTCCCTTCTGCCATTTTTCAGGCAACTTCATAATTTCATCTTCCCAAAGTTTTTATCTTTTTGAGTAAAAAACTATTCCAAGTGACTTTTACAGTCTCCTAGGAAATTGAAACTTTTTCCACTAAGAGAATTTTGTAAAAACCAAAATACCTAGTATGCAATGTCTGATGAATACGGCAGATGAATCAGAACTTTCCAGCCAAGCTGTAACAGTTTTTGCCTGGTCATCCAAGAAGCATGAGGTCTTGCATTATCCTGGTGGAAGATTATGCATTTTCTGTTGATTAATTCCAGATGCTTTTCATCACGTGCTGCCTTCACTTGGTCTATTTGGGAGCAGTACTTGGTAGAGTTAATCATTTGGTTTTCCAGAAGGAGGTCATATTAGAGGACTCCCTTCCAATCCCACCATATACCCAGTATCATCTTCTTTGGATGAAGACTGGCCTTTGGTGGGATTGGTTATGGTTCACTTCACTCGTCCCATGATCTCTTTTATTCCACATTATTATACGGTATTCACTTTTCAGTTCAGTTCAGTTCAGTCGCTCAGTCGTGTCCTATTCTTTGTGACCCCATGAACTGCAGCACACCAGGCCTCCCTGTCCATCACCAACTCCCGGAGTTCACCCAAATCCATGTCCATCGAGTCAGTGATGCCATCTAACCATCTCATCCCCTGTTGTCCCCTTCTCCTCCTGCCCTCAATCTTTCCCAGCATCAGGGTCTTTTCAAATGAGTCAGCTCTTTGCATCAGGTGGCCAAAGTCTTGAAGTTCCAGCTTCAACATTCGTCCTTCCAATGAACACTCAGGACTGATCTCCTTTAGGGTGGACTGGTTGGATCTCCTTGTAGTCCAAGGGACTCTCAAGAGTCTTCTCCAACACCACAGTTCAAAAGCATCAGTTCTTCAGCGCTCAGCTTTCTTTATAGTCCAACTCTCACATCCATACATGACTACTGGAAAAACCATAGCCTTGACTAGATGGACCTTTGTTGGCAAAGTAATGTCTCTGCTTTTTAATATGCTATCTAGGTTGGTCATAACTTTCCTTCCAAGGAGTAAGCATCTTTTAATTTCATGGCTGCAGTCACCATCTGCAGTGATTTTGGAGCCCAGAAAAATAAAGTCTGACACTGTTTCCACTGTTCCCCCATTTGTTTGCCATGAAATGATGGGACCAGATGCCATGATCTTAGTTTTCCAAATGTTGAGCTTTAAGCCAACTTTTTCACTCTCCTCTTTTACTTTCATCAAGAGGCTCTTTAGTTCTTCTTCACTTTCTGCCATAACGGTGGTGTCATCTGCGTATCTGAGGTTATTGATATTTCTCCCGGCAATCTTGATTCCAGCTTGTGCTTCTTCCAGCCCAGTGTTTCTCATGATGTACTCTGCATGTAAGTTAAATAAGCAGGGTGACAATATACAGCCTTGACGTACTCATTTTCCTATTTGGAAGCAGTCTGTTGTTCCATGTCCAGTTCTAACTGTTGCTCCCTGACTTGCATACACAATTCACTTTTCATCCTCCATCAGAATTTGTTTTAAAATGGATTCGACCTCAGACCAGTGAATGACACCCAGTCCTACCTGACGGAAGACTGTGGCGTTTGAGAGTTTCCATCCACTGATGAAAGACGTTCCACAGAACTTGTCAAACCTTTGAAACTTGGAATATATTGCTTTCATAATATGGAAAAAAAAAGAAAAACAAAATTTGTTTTAAAAATGAGATGTTTTCCTTACGCTTCAGTAGAGAATCACACGTGGAAATGAGGTCATGAAGATTTTTTTGCTTAACTTATGTGGAATCCAAACATCAAAGTGATTAACATAATCAAGCAGGTGCAAATGATTTTCAGCTCTTGATTTGGATATTTTGAGTATGTCGACTATCTCCCATGTGGTATACCGCAGATGGTTCTCCATTAGTGTCTCGATTTGATTGGTTTCAACTTCAACTGATCTATCTGAGCGTGGAGCATCATCCATGAGAAATCTCCAGCATGAAATTTCATGAGCCACTTTTGACACATTTGATCAGTCACAGCACCTTCTCCATACACGGCACAAATTTTTGCTCTGTATTTCAGTTGTGCTTTTACCTTTCTTGAAATAACAAAGCATAATATGCCCCAGATTTTGCTTTTATCCTTTCATCTTCAGTATTAAAATGGCTACACAAAAATTCACCAGTTTTGCTAATTTTTTAAAAATACATTCTGCTATAACAGCTGTCAGAGCACAGTCTAACAAAATTGCTTCAAATGAAGCTAGACAGCTATGTACTACCAGAGCCATCTTACAGGAAAAAAAAAAAAAAAAAGAGCAAAGATTTTTGTCCATCCCGTATTTTCAAACTTCAAAAAAATAGTTTTTCAGTTTCCTAAAAAGTTAACATAATTTTACCATATAACCTAGTAATTCCCCTTAGGGAACCTACCCAACTAGGATGAAACAAATATGACCATACAAAAAATTGTACATAAATTTTCATAGAATCTTTATTCATAATAGCCAAAAATGGAGGAAATTCAAATGATCATCAGTTGATAAGTGGGTAAACAAACTGTGGTCTATTTGTACACTGGAATAATAGTCAACAAAAAAGGAACAAACTACAAAGACAATGTAGGTGAACCTCAAAATATTATGGTAAGGGCTTTCCTGGTGGCCCAGTGGTAAAGAATACACCTGCCAATGCAGGAGACATGGATTCAAACCCTGATTGGGAAGACCCCACATGCCTTGGGGCAACTGAGCCTGTGCACCACAACTGTGGAGTCTGTGCTCTAGATCCCAGAAGTCACAACTACTGGAGCCCGAGCGCCCTAGAGCCCATGCTGGGCAACAAGAGAAGCCACTGCGATGAGAAGCCCATGCACCAGAACTAGAGAGTGGCCCCTGCTTGTCACAACTAGGGAAACGCCTGCACAGCAGTGAAGACTTAGCGTAGCCAAATATACATATAAGTAAATAAATATTAAAAAGATTATGGTAAAGTGAGCTAGATAAAGAAGACTTCATACTGAATTGTTCCATTTATATGAAATGTCCAGAAAGGACAAATTTATAGAGCCAGTGAGCAGATCAGTGGTTGCCTGGGGCTGGAGTGGGAATGCCACACTTTCTCCAGGGACCCTAGGAGAGTGCCGGATGCTTTCAAAGTCAACTGTGGTGATTGATGTTTGCATATCATTTACACAAATTTATACAAATGTAAATTTACTGAGAGTCAATTGAACTTTACACTTTTAAAATTCATTTTATTGAATTGTACACTTAAAACAGGCTTAAAACACTTAAAACTTTTAATGTACATAAAGTAAACCTCAATAAAACAATTAAAAATGTATTCCTAAAATATACATGTAAAAAAGACTGGAAGAAAATGTATCAAAATAGTAACTTCCTTTGTCTCTGGGTAATAGGATTATGGATGATTTTTTTTTCCCGTCTGTATTCTTTTCTAAATTTTCTAAATGTTCTCTATGGATCTGCAGTTCTTGGATATTCCAAAAATGGTGTGTGTGTGGGCAGGATATGAGGCAAACCTTGTTTGTTGCTTGCTTTGGTGAGAGAAGCTGTTGTTTTACAGCTGCCAGATGCTTCTCGAGCAGGAAAGGCAAAGCACATCCCCTCTATTCTTGGCAAAAGCCCTGCAGTGACCTCCATACTTATGCACAAGGAAGAACCACAGGTGTTCATCGTCTAGACAAAGGCCATTCCTGGAAACTCTCCTTGAAACACAGGGATCAAGATCATAGCAGGGTGAGAAGGTGGGCAAACCCATAAACAATTAGAAATCTCCTGGAAGAAAGGAACTGGAAATCTTGATGTCTTCCCTTTTTTATTTTTTAAGAAAAATTTTGACTCTGAAACTGCATCAGGAAGTGCACAAATTCTGAGCAAAACAACTTCATGAATTTTCCAGAGATGAAGTTACCACCCAGAGCAAGATGCAGAATGTTCCAGAAGTCACCTCATGGCTCTTCCACCAACTCTTCCAAGGGGAACCACCTTTCTTATACCAAAGACCCCCTTTACTGTTTTTGAACATTCGGCCCTGCATGGGTCTCCAGCTAGAACGTTGGCTGCTTCCCAAAGAGACTGAGGCTATGAAGAGGTGGGCGGGGCTGGGAGTCAGAGACTCAGGTGAGCATTGGCTCAGGTGGCCTTGGTCTGACTTGCTGCTGAGGGAGGCCGGGGTGCTCCTGTTGACAGGAAGGTCGGGGCGGTCATGCCTGAATGGATGCAGGCAAAGACCCCTCCATCCTTCCTGCAGAACCACCTCCAGGCCAACCGAGGGGAAACCTGTCAGGCCTTGACGATGACCCTTCAAGGCCACGACGAACCCACTGTTAGAAGGAAACTGCCTCAGGTTCATACTTCAGAAGTGGAGGCAGAGGGTCTGGCCCTTTTGGACTGAGTCTCTGTGACTCTCAGGAAATTGGTTAGAGGCACGCTCAGTTGACTAATTTGAATGCTAAAGAGATGCGCCTGAGGAAGTGGGTCATGCCAGTAACTTATATAAATAAGTGAATCACCCTTCAACCCATCAAAACAGTCGTTTTTTGATGTGGCTCAGCTGGCATTTCCTGAGGAAGAGGTGATGCTCCACACCCAGCCTGCCAAGTGGACAGCTGCTTCGATGAATATTATTCACGGGAGTTTCCACAGTGTGGCGCAGGCCAGAGCAGGGGGTTGCCTGGAGACCTCCCTCTAAGTGCTCCCCATCAATGCTGACTCGAAGTTTGCCTTCCAGAACTTTCCACTTGGTCTCGGATGGCTAAGTTAAGACATGGTCCACAAAGAAGCAACAGATCCATCGAAGCCTTGTTCTCCACTGAACAAAAAAGGTCTTTTCCAAGAGCTGTGGTTGACTTTCTTCTCCCCCACCTCAGCTCTTCTAGTCTACCAAAAGGGGGAGCCCATCCTTCCTACATAGCCGTTGGGAGCCCTGGAGGTGGAGCAGGGCCCCCTCCATTCATTGTCCTTTCCTGTGACAACCGTGGTGGGTGGGCATCTGCCTTTCTCTATATCACAAGGGCAGCCTTAAGACTGGAGGAGCCTTCTCTTCTGGTAGAAAGAGAGTAGATCTTAGGATGGATTTGCCTGGGATGAATCCCACCTCTGGCATTTCATACTGACTGTAAGGTTTTGGGTCGTTTCTTAATCCTTCTTAGCCTCTGTTCTCTCATCTGTGAAATGAGGACAATGCCTGCCTACTCATAGAGCTGTTGTGAGGACTAGTCAGGATTACAGATCTCAGGAGTGTCTCTTTGAGACACAGTAGGCACCCAAAAACATTAGCTATTATTATCATCTTCTAAGCTATCCTCTCTTAGGTGTAGGTGCAGAGCCCACCCATCAGGACAGTCCAGAGACAGATTGTGGCACTTTGGCCCAACCTTCTTTGGAAATTTACATCGCTTGTGAATCTCCATTGTGAAACATCGAAACATCGATGTGGAAGAAAGGAAGACAAAGCCCAGACTCTGAATCAACCAGTAGGTGTAGCGTTTTGGAGACTCTGCAGGAGGGTGGGCCCAGTGACTCAACACAGTGATCCTTTTACTTTTCCTAGTGACCAATCTGATTTTTTCATCACACGGCAATGATTCACCATTTGCTGTCGTAGTTATGTAATTGGAGCTGTTTTGATCTGAGGTGTCTATCTCTGTATTTCAATGTCACCCCTGGGAAGTTCTGGGGAATAGTCTTTTTCACACACCCTAGTACATGCTATAACAAACCATTGTTGAAATGCCATCCTCGAGAATGAAATCTCCTTCCTCCTTATTCTTTGAAAAGGGAGCAACTGGAAGGTGAACAGTACCCTGGACTGGGAATCGGGAGACCCTGGACCAGATTCCCCTGGGTTCCTTATCTTCTATGGCCTCAGTTTCTCCACCTTAAAATGAGATATTGGACCACATCAAACCTAAGCTATGACATTCAAGGAATTTACAAGATTAAACTTTTCTCAATGTGTCTTTTTTTTTGCTAGACAAGAGTTCCCAGAGTGTTTGCTATCAAATCCTCAGAGCATGGCACTACAAAGGTAGAAGTGGAAACTGAGTTAAAAGGCAGGGTGGGGAAAACAGTGGATTCATAATAGATATCTTAATAATAAGTTAATCGAGCCTTGGAGGAATGGGGTTCCCAGTATTTATCCATCTCTCTTGTGTCATAAATAATAAGCAGTGGAGGATCTGGATATACTGGCACTCAGCTGCCATTCTAATCATGGTTCTCAGCAGACCTAGGCCAGGCAAGAAGGAAGAGCTTTGCAGATAGCTTTATTGTACTTGTTTTGCTCATTCTCTGGCAGGAGTTCCATGTCTTAGGACTGGCCAAGTAATACCAGCCCCATGGATACATCCCGGGGCTAACCACCAGTAAGAGACAGGGCAGTCATGGGCACTCAAAATCTAAATTTCCTTTTTTCCTTTTTCTCTGCTCAACCTTAGCATTTGCTGGGCTTCTTAAATTTTTGGATTGGCATCTTTCGACAGTTCTGAAAAATCTTCAGACAAGGTCTCTTCAAACATTACCCTTGCCCCTTCTCTCTTACTTCTCCTTTCAGAATTTCAGTTGAGTGTATTTGGACATCCTCACTCTGTCCTTCTAGTTCCTGAACCTCTTTTTCATGATTTTCATCTTTTTGTCCCTCTGTGCTGTTATTTGGATGATTTCTTCAGACCTGCCTCCAGTTCATTGATTCTGTCTTTGTCTGTTTCTAATTTCTTAGTAAACCCATCTATTGGATTTCAAACTTCAGTTATTGTATTTTTCATCTACATTTTTAAAAGTTTGTTCTTTAAAAAAAAACTATCAGATCAGTTTTTTATAGTTTGTTTCCTGCAGATATTTTTAAGCTTACATTTTATTCAACATAATAAACAGTTTTTTTTTTTCCCTATCATCCTACCGTATGATGTAGTTGCAGGTCAGCTTAGCTGTATTGTTTTTTTTCCCCTGCTTTTTCTTGTTCTTATTGCCTCATTTCCTTCCTTATATTTCATTGAGTGTGGCTTGCTATTACTGAAAAATAACTTAATGGGAATTTTTTTCTTTTTGAGGCCTGTGATGAATATGAATTCTTCCAGAAAGGATTTGCACTTGCTTCTGCCATGTACCTTGGGTCATGTCCCCTTCAGCATCACTTTATTCTAAACTCGCTTCGTGAAGTTCTTTTTGGTCCCTTCAGGTGATGCAGGCTACCAGTCTGCCCAAGGGTTAGCATATGGTTACAACTTCACAGAGATGAACTTTTTCCCTGACCTCCTCAGCATCCAGAAACCAGTCTTTATAGCCTCCAAAGGGGGCGAAGAAGGGAATATTTGCTTCTGATCACACTCATCCTGGGGGTATAGCCCTTTAGTGTTTTAGCATAATGGGCTGCAGATCTACTAGATTCCCTACCTTACACAGGCTCTGAGATTTTGAATTCTGGTAGGTTAATTTTCCTCTTCCAAGCACAGTAATAAGTCTACTATCTATGTGCTAAGTCTCAGAAAGTTATGAAATGAAATGAAATTTCAAATTAAAAAATTTTTCAAAAAATTTCAAATTTCAAAAACATTTCAGATTTCCTTGAAACAGGACATTCTTTCTGCCACACCAGCAATTGTACTTACTCAGATTAAACATCCTGGAACTTTAAAAGTTACAAAACCAGCTTTAGGGAATTTTAGAGACTTTAGACCTAGAAGATAAATCAGGAAACCTTTCAACTACAAGTGGTAGAATCACGACAAACAGTGGCTTTTTTTTTTTCCCCTTAGAAAATAAGAAGTCCAGAGGTAAACAGTTGGTGGTGTTGGGTCATCTGCTCAAGAATGCCACTGGGGTTGGGGGTGGTTCTGGCTTTTTCTGTATTTCCCTTCTTATTGACTTTTCATTGTGCTGATCATCTCTTTTTTGTTGTTGTTATAAAACGGCCACCATAACTCTTAAGATCATGTCCACGTTCAAGGCAGGAAAAAAGGAAAAAGATACCACTAGTCACATCGGTCTGTTAAATCAGAGAGGCCAAAGCACCAAGCACCCCCTCCTCCCCAGGCTCCCTCATGATTTCTTAGACCAGTCTTGGTTCACCCCTAGGACTGAGCACATTTTACTCTGACTACAGTCAGGATCACACTGGAGAAGAAAAAGAGGAGACAGGCTCGGGGGAGGAAGCCAGTGCTTGTCATGCTGAGGTCTCACGGTCCCACTGCCGACCCCCCAGCATGAACTCAACTGACTGAACCCAAGAGCCTTCCTTGCTGGGGGAGCCTCCAGCAGTGGACTTCTAAGCTGGAGGATGGTTTTCTTAATTATGGTTTTTTTTAATCCACAAAATGCCTTGGAGAGATGACTGCCCTTGAGAAAGTTTCTGCTTGGATGCGGATGACGGCAGGGAAGTCCAGATGTTGTCATGGTAGAGACAGCATGCAGTTTCCAGGCCAGGCCTCTGGGTGATGAAACTCATTAGGGTTTGTTCTTTCCATGCCAGAAAGAGGTGTAGATGGTGATACTGGAATCAGAGGAGCTTCCTCCCTATTCATGATCCCTTTGGCAAGTCACACCCTAGTATTTTCTCTTTTAGCTGAAGCATCAGATAGGGCCAGGCTCCAAGAGGACACACCTGCCGCACTTTGAAGATGAAGTCTGATAGGTATCAGTGGCATAGTCAATAAACCCATTGGGTAGATACTGTACCTGCCTTTGTACAATTTATATACAGGCCCATCCTTGGAGACCTCAATCTGGGAGGCCACTGGTGATTGTCCAGAAATCCTCTTTTCATATTCCAGCACAGGCAAAGAATCTCTGGTCTTCCATCCTGGGGGCCTGATGAGTGGCGGTCAGGGCTTTCTGAAGTTGGTGAGTTGTGGTGGGGGGTGGCAGAGTGTATGGACGAGCAGACCATCCTTGTTGTGGTGTTCTAGGGAGGAGGGGGCCTACTGGGCCCTGCTATGTACCACACATATCCCAGACCTTGGGCTACCTACCAGGCACACACTGGTTTAGACACTTCCCCACAGCCTTCCCTGGTGGCTCAGTGGTTAAAAAAAAAATTCTGCCTGCAGTGCAGGAGATCCAGGTTCAGTCCCTGGGTTGGGAAGATCCTCTAGAGAAAGGCATGGCAACCCGCTCCAGTATTCTTGCCTGGAGAATCCCAAGGACAGAGGAGCCTGGCAGGCTACAGTCCATGGTGGGCTACAGTCACAGCGTCCTGGAGGGCTACAGTTGCAGAGTCAGACATGACTGAGTGACTAACACAGCACAGCCTCCAGATGGTCTCAGTTCAACACTGGTTCCTGACAGAAGCTCCTGACAGGTGGGTGCACCTCTCCTCGGCACTCAGAATATCCACCTTCATAATGCTTGTCACCCTTCAAATGACCATGTGCCACTCAGCTCTCCCACTGGGCAGGAACCTGCTCAAGGTGGGGGAACCGCATCTGTTTGATTAGTTGTGGTTAAATTTTGTTGTGTTTCTTTCCGTTCTGGTCCAGCACAAGCTCAGCTGGTCCAGAATCTGCCTTTGCTGAATGAATGAAGGACTGAAACATCAAAATCCACAAAAGGATGAACAGCTACTGACGCGCTGAAGATACTCACGGTACAAGTTAAGCTAAATAATCACACCAAAGAATGAAGTGGCATGACATCACACCTATAGCATGATGCAATTTGTGGAGAAATGCCCATAGGAAAATACTGGGACCAAAATGGAAAGAAATACAACAAAATTTAACCATAACTAATTCCAAATTGTGTGACTACAAGTCATTTTAATATTTTTCTATAATTTTCAAATGTATGTTTTTGCTCTCGAAAGTAAAAAAAAAAAAAGAAAAAGAAATTCCTCAATGGACTGGATATGAGGAGACTTGAGTTAAGCTTGGGGCATGTTTGATCAAGGTCAGAGCTGCATCAGGTCAGTGAGGATGGATGGAGGAGGAAGTTAGGAGTCTGCGTGACAGCTTCGGCAGGGGCATGAAGCCTTGGAAGGTCCCTCTGAGATCCCAGGACATGGTCAGCCCCAGAGCCCAGAGCATCGATTGTGGGCACATTCCCAGGATATCTGGGGATGTATGTGACTGTTGTCCACTCAGTGCAGATGTGCTTCATATAAGGCCATTGTCTGTCAGCTTGTGTGACTGTGGCATTTCACCTGTGTACCAGTCTGCATGGGCTGTTATGACAAAATACAGTAGACAGGGTGTCCTGAGCAACAGACACTGATTTTCCACAGTTCTGGAGGCTGGAAGTCTAAGATCCAGGTGCTGGCAGATTCAATTCCTGGTGAGGGCCCACTTCCCAGCTTGTAGATGGCCACCTTCTTGCTGGCTTCACTGATGGAGACGGCATGATAGTCTGTCTTTTAATAAGGACCCCAGTCCTATCATGAGGGCTTTACCTTCACGATCTCATCTAAACATAATTACTCCCAAAGGCCCCAGCTCCAATACTGTCCCTTTGTGGAAGGAGCGCTTAGAGCTTCAACATAAGAATCTGGGTGGAGAGGTGACAGGACCTTGAGTCTGTTCAGTTTAGTTCAGTTCATTTGCTCAGTCGTGTCCGACTCTTTGCGACCCCATGAACCGCAGCACACCAGGCCTCCCTGTTCATCACCAACTCCTGGAATTTACCCAAACTCATGTCCATTGAGTCGGTGATGCCATCCAACCATCTCATCCTCTGTCGTCCCCTTCTCCTCCTGCCTTCAATCTTTCCCTACATCAGGGTCTTTTCAAATGAGTCAGCTCTTCTCATCAGGTGGACAAAGTATTGGAGTTTCAGCTTCAACATCAGTCCTGCCAATGAACACCCAGGACTGACTTCCTTTAGGATGGACTGGTTGGATCTCCTTGTAGTCCATGGGACTCTCAAGAGTCTTCTCCAACACCACAGTTCAAAAGCATCAGTTCTTCTGTGACAAACTGCATTCAGACCTTCCTTCTGTTGCACATTATACCGTTGCCCCACGCCATTTCTCACACCATGGGATGCCCCAAAGCACATTGCTTATACACTCCTTAATGTCTTCCTTCCTGCTCCCCCAGGGCACTTTCTTTGAATTCAGTCATCTGAATAAACATCTTATCAATTGATTCGCTCATTGATTCAGTGAATAAACACAAACAATACAGTGCAGAACACAGTGGTCCTGGATTCTTGAGTCTCCAGGGCAGGGCCATGCCTAGGTCACAGTTTACCCCTATTGCAGAAACCAGTACTCAAGAAACCAAGCATCACACTCGGAGAGATGGAGAACTCAGGTTTATTACACCGGTAGGCCCAGAGGAGTTAACACTCCAAGCTCTGAGCCCTGAACAAAGGAATTTCAGAGTTTTTATAGACAGACGGTAGTGGGCAATACTAGTTGTTAATAGGCTAGTTTAAACTAAGGGGTTTCGCGCATGCAGGAACAGCAGTCAAAATGGGAAAGGGGATGTCTGGCCAGGACAGGCATGATTAAGCAGGTTTGCAGGGACTGGGCGATTGCAAAGAGCAGGACAAGGGTGAATGAGATAAACTCCATTTCCTAGTATCACAAGTCCCCACTTTCTGAGACTACATGATCTACATGGTCTAGACTTTGCAAGGGACAAGCTGAGTTACAGAGGCAGAAGAAGGAGATTATGTAAAATTTCAACTTTTTACCCCCACTGCCTACCCTAGGGCAAGGTGCCCAGTAGGGATGCCCCAGGGGACAGAGGAGCCAGACAAGGGCACTCCTGGCAAGAGAAAACAGCCCATGCAGCTGTGGCAGGGAGAGCAGTGGCAAGGCCGGCCAGAAGGGCCAGAGCCGGATGATAAGGGCCTGAAAGCCAAGTCCTGGGCTTGGCACCTGCAGAGTTGTGGACCATTCTTTTGAGCAGAAAAGTCACTCCATCTGAAGGACTTTGGAAAGACCCCACCCAGGGGAGGAAGGACTGGGAAGAAGGAGACCCACAGGTGGTCCAAGGATTCCCGAGTTATCACAGCCTTTGGGATGGTTTTGGCAAATCAATCTCCTCGTGAATTTAGAACCAGACATCACACAACACTTGGCCCTGAATGGCACCCAGTGGACCTGGGGAGACTAAGACGGGCCGGACCCCGTTGTACAGAGCCTGCCCATTCCGGGCTCCCTGGCACTCTGCTTCCTGCTGAAAGAACACACCTGGCGTTACCCTAGAAGGTGGGAGGGTCGGTAAGAGAGGTGCTCCTGGTCCAGGAGCTATCAGCCAAGCAGAGGGAGGAGATGAAGGGCATGTCACTGAGGGGCTGCCTGAACAAAGGGGCAGGTGTGCGAACAATGTGCCGGGGCAGGCAGCCAGGACCAAGTGTTCTTGTTGGAGGGAGGCCAGCTGAGGCTGGGGACATGGACTGGCCCCTGTCAGGCAGCTGCACTCACGCTGGAGGGAGCATGGGGCATGTCTGTGTGGTGCTGGGTACTGGCTGTGAGGGGGGCAATTCCAGCAGGATCCCAACTGACGCATGGGCAATGGGGACGGACCCGTGGGCAGTGGCATGGAGGGAGCCCTAAGGCAGGGAGCACAGTAGAGGCTGTTTTAATTACTTACATAGGAGGAGCCAAAGGGAAGAAGGGAGTAGGAAGAGATCCCTCAAGTTTAGGAGGTAAAACTGGGAGGGGCGGGTGATGGCCTGGGTGTTGCATGTGAGAGTCCACGGGCAAGAGGACCCCCAGGGCCCAGGCTCAGAAGGTGTTAATGGGAGGGCCTGGGGCAGGAGATGTCAGGAGACAGTCCTGGAAGAGACATTTTTGTGGTGTGGGTGGGACATCCACGTGGAGATGTCCAGCTGCCCAGGGGATGGACACCACTGTGGGGGACTGAGTAGCATCTGAACGTGGAGGTTCAGAAATCACTGGCAGGCAAACAGGAGCCCCAGAGCTTGAGCAGAAATCAGGAGGGGAGGGCCCGTGGGCTCAAGACAGAGCCCCAGAGCTGGAACATTGAAGAGGATGAAGCGTAAGAAGATAAAGCTGGAATGACCCAAGGAATAGGAAGGGGATGGGCAAGTCCTCCTCTCAGGAGAGTGTGTGGTCTGGGACTTCCCTAGTGGTCCAGTGGTTATGAATGTGCCTTGCAATGCAGGGAACACAGATTCAGATCCCTGCCTGGTGAACTAAGCTTCCAAATGCCTAGGGGTAACTAAGCCCCAGAAAGAAAGCTGAGCGCAGAATAATGGATGCTTTGAACTGTGGTATTGGAGAAGACTCTTGGGAGTTCTTTGGACTGCAAGGAGATCCAACCAGTCAATCCTAAAGGAAATCAGCCCTGAATCTTCATTTGAAGGACTGATGCTGAAGCTGAAGCTCCAATATCTGATGCAAAGGACTGACTCCTTGGAAAAGACCCTGATGCTGGCAAAGATTGAAGGCAGAAGGGGACAACAGAGGATGAGATGGTTGGATGGCATCACCAGCTCGATAGACATGAGTTTGACTTTGGGAGCTGGTTTGGACAGGGAAGCCTGGTACGCTGCAGTCCACAGAGTTTCAAAGAGTCAGACTCGACTGAGCAACTAAACTGAACTGAATTAAGCCCAAGTGCCGCAACTACTGAGCCCACCCACTCCAAAACCCTGTGCCTCACAAGTAGAGAGTCCGTGTGCCACAACAAAAGATCCTGCATGACACAGCCAAATACATAAATAAATAATTATTTTTTAAAAAAGAAGAAGACAAAGAGAGCGTGGTCCACACAGTCACATATGATGCAGAGATCTGGGGAAAAAGAAAAAAAGACCGCCATCCTGTGCCCTTGGGTTTGGGTCCCAGTTCTGCTTACCTGCTCTGTGATCCTGGCAAGTTGGTCAACCTCTCTGTTCCTGTTTCCCATTCTCAAAAAGCATAAGACCTCTGGAAGCATTGCTGTGAGGGTGCTGGCCTGGTGCAGGCCCTCTCTGAGCAACCCTCACCCAGGGTTAGCCATTATTGTTGCTGGCCTGGAAAGAGGCCTGCAGCTGAGTCAGGGCCTTACCTGTCCCCTCTCAGCTCCCTGCCCATCCTTCCACACTCGGCTCTGATGGTGCTGGAGTGGGAACCCTGCCAGCCGCTGTGCCTACACCCCCTGCTCCCCGTACTGCCTCTGCCCCTGGGAGGCTGGAACATAGGAGAAGCGCAGAAGGGACCTCCCATCTGTTTTCCACAAGAGTCAGCGTCACTTCCGGAGCAGCAGGGACCACACAGCCTGGCCTATAATTTTCAGGCCCCCTGACTGCCCACATGCCTCTCACCTGCCTCCTTCTGTCCTTCACACACACGGGCAGCCTTCAGGCCTTTGCATCATGCTCCTTCCACCATGACAGTCCCCAGACACTGTCTTAGCCCACTCCCCCACCTCCCACCTCTGCTCTGCTGGGACCCCTGTTTCTCAATGCTGCCCCCTTCTCCCCAGCAGCCCTCCCAGAAAGAAGGGCTGGGAAAAAGCAGAGAAAGAGAGAGTGAGCCAGGCAGTCAGGCAAGAAAAGGGAAATCTATTAGAGGGAAAAGAGAGGGTGACTGGCTCTTAAGGAGCATCAGTGTCCTCCCTTTCTGGCAGAATCCTCCTTACACCCCACCAATGACGAATTCTCTGCAGGGATGGTCACGTAGCCGGAGATCTGGAATCTGGATGTCCACAGCTTTGAGAAGACAGACACCAGTGAGATAGCAAGATGCCGTTGGGCACTTTGATCAGTGTCACAGGTCACTGTGATTTTATCCATCATTTGCAAGGTCGACGTAATGAGCCATCTTATCGCTGAGACCCCATGTGGGCCCTATTGCCTCCTACCTGCTCTGGCCCCTCTGTCTTCCATGGCTGGCCGGCCCTTGGTACTTTGCTGCAGATCTGCCCCAGCTGAAGCGGGACTCCCCCCGGGGAGGAATCTTTCTCATGTGCGCACGGATGTATCCGCGGCATGGAGACACTATGGCTCGGGGCGGGGGGTGACTGTTCAGGTAACTTTATTGAGTGAAGAACCAGTGAACGAATGAAGGAGTGAAGGTGTGGGGCCCCCTTCTTGAGCAGTCAGGAGTCGGTGCCCTGCAAGGACTGACCGTCCAGGAGAGAAGGAGGGTGGGCACGCGGAAGGCTAGCATCCCCCTGGGATGAAGCGCTACATCCAGGGAAGCCAGGTTAGCCAGGAAGGGGCTTCCAGGCCCCAGCATGGGCAGGGGAGGACGGAGGGAGTTAGCATGGAGGAGCAGAAGCAAACACACAGGGAAAGGTGGGGGGAAGCGGAGTTGGGGTTCCGGAATGACCAGAGCGGAGGCCAGGAGGCTCAGGCAGCCCCGCGTCCTAGGTGGAGAACTGAGGCCCCAGGGTGAGTGGCTGCTGATGCTGGGGTCATTGCTAAGGTCAAAGGCACCGCGCTGGAAGGCATAGACCCCCTCATGCACATCGTAAGGCCCCTCTTGCAGGGGCCCGTCTTGCCAGGTGCTGGTGGCTTCTCGTGCCAAGTCCAGCCTGCTGGGAGGGTGCTGCAACTCGTGGGCTGCGTGTAGCAACTCCTGGGTCTGGGGAGTGGTGGCAGAGGGTGTGACCCCCACAGGGGTGATGGGGAGTGGGCACACTGACACGGGGTCAAGTCCCCACCCCAGCAGACTGACCTGTGGTCCCAGTGAGTCCACTTCACCTCTGGATCAGTTTGCTCTGTCTAGCTGCTGTAAAAACTGACCCCGGATTCGAAGTGAAAGTCAAAGTTGCTCAGTCGTGTCCTACTCTTTGCAACCCCATGGATTTACAATCCGCCAGGATTCTGGAGTGGGTAGCCTTTCCCTTCTCCAGCGGATCTTCCCAACCCAGGGATTGAACCGGGATCTCCTGCATTGCAGGATTCTTTACCAACTGAACTACCCAAGTTATTCTCACAGGTCTGGAGGCCGGAGGTCCCAGACGAGCTTGGGGCTGAGATCAAAGTGTCAGCAGGGCCGGTTCCTGCCCTACTCATCAGTCTCTCTGAATCTAGCAACGTTGTAGCTACTCACAATAGGTCTTTTGTGGGGCAGGCCAGCCTGTGCCAGCCTGTATTTTATACAAGTGAATGTTATTATCTGCATTTTTTTCTGCAAGTGGAAAGTGGGTCTAAGAGAAACTGAATGATTTACCCAGAATAAATGGAGTGGCGGGATTTGAACTCAGGGCATTCCAAGGGGAGCACTCAGCCTTGCCAGAGCTCTGCAGGAGCCCCTTGACTGTCTGCAAACATTACACCTAAGAGCAGGCTGCCTCTCCTGATGGCCTAATTCCCCGCTGGCAGAACTGACTCTCGTTTATGTCTCTGTGGGCCCAGAAAACCGGCCTGTCCTAGCTTCCCTCTTGAGAGAGAGAGAAAAGCCTTGGGGTCCATAATAGAGGCTCACATTTATTCAGCTCTTTCCTTAAGTGCATTCCACGTTGAATCTCATTCGAAGGGACTTCCCTGGGGGCCTAGTGGTGGGGACTCCATCCTCCCAATGTAGGGGGCTTGGGGTTCGATCCCTGATCAGGGAAATATTGATAAATCCCACATGCCATAACGGGAGATCCCACATTCTGCAACTGAGATCTGGTGCAGCCAAAGAAAGAAAGAAATAAAATAGAAATCATCTCACTTGAGCCTCACGACAACTATTGTCCACTCTGAAGATGGGGACACTGAGGCATCCAAAAGGCCAAGCACTAGGAACTCAAGATCACAGCAGAGAGAGGACTGAACCTAGGCTTTCTTATTCCTCCTTCCACTGCACGGGCTGGGTCCCACAGGGGCGTTGTTTCACAGCGAGATGAGCTGCTAACTCCCTTGGAGCCTGACCTTAGCCGCCATGGCCACACTGCTCTCCGACAAGCTCAGGGGGTTGTCCCATCAAGACTTAGACCCACGTGGAGACAAGCATGCAAAGACCGGCCCTTGGGCAGAACTGCTAGCACCATCCGAGGCGCAGGGGCTGGCTTAGAGGTCGGGCTTGCTTCTTCGGCGGCAGCACCTCCGGCGCCTGGGTTCCCAACCTGGCCGTCAAAGTCAGATTTCAGCTCCAAGTAAAAATGTGTCTGCATTGTAAACCTTTGAAGATACAGGTTCTTAATGAAAATGCCGAGAGAAGCCAATTAGAGTGGCATGAACGGTAATCACTATAATAAGGGTAATTGAGTTGGATTTATTATAGCTGATGACGGGCTTTTTTTTTTTTTTTTTGTCTTAAGTAGAGAAAGAAAATAATTTACCAATATTAAAGCATGATTCAAGTTTTCCTTCAACTCCCTGAAATTTGGTTCAGTTTCTGGAACCTCATCTCAAATGTGAGGCTGGCAGAAAACAAGAAAATAAAGTCACCACGAGTGAACTTGACTCTCTTAGGTAGAGTTATTTTCAGAAGCAAAATCAAATGAAGCCAGGAGAACTTAGCAGTAAGAGAGAGTGAGAAGAGAAATTGGGAAGTCAGGGGCTCTGCCACTGGCTGTGATTTAGACCAGTTCCTCCGCGCCTCTGAACCTTATAGTCTCTTCATCTCTAGTATACTTATATGATATTAACTCTGGAGGTTTGTTGGGAAAATTAAAAGAGAGTTGGACTGTGAAGAAGGCTGAGAGCCAAAGAATTGATGCTTTTGAACTGTGGTGTTGGAGAAGACTCTTGAGAGTCCCTTGGACTGCAAGGAGATCCAACCAGTCCATTCTGAAGGAGATCGGCCCTGGGATTTCTTTGGAAGGAATGATGCTAAAGCTGAAACTCCAGTACTTTGGCCATCTCATGCAAAGAGTTGACTCATTGGAAAAGACTCTGATGCTGGGAGGGATTGGGGGCAGGAGGAGAAGGTGACAACAGAGGATGAGATGGCTGGATGGCATCACGGACTCGATGGGCGTGAGTCTGAGTCAACTCTGGGAGTTGGTGATGGACAGGGAGGCCTGGCGTGCTGCAATTCATGGGGTCGCAAAGAGTTTGACACGACTGAGCGACTGAACTGAA
>SJYA01001614.1:0-115133 GCA_006410615.1 Neotragus moschatus | reverse complement strand
TTTTTTTTTTTTTTTTTGTCTTAAGTAGAGAAAGAAAATAATTTACCAATATTAAAGCATGATTCAAGTTTTCCTTCAACTCCCTGAAATTTGGTTCAGTTTCTGGAACCTCATCTCAAATGTGAGGCTGGCAGAAAACAAGAAAATAAAGTCACCACGAGTGAACTTGACTCTCTTAGGTAGAGTTATTTTCAGAAGCAAAATCAAATGAAGCCAGGAGAACTTAGCAGTAAGAGAGAGTGAGAAGAGAAATTGGGAAGTCAGGGGCTCTGCCACTGGCTGTGATTTAGACCAGTTCCTCCGCGCCTCTGAACCTTATAGTCTCTTCATCTCTAGTATACTTATATGATATTAACTCTGGAGGTTTGTTGGGAAAATTAAAAGAGAGTTGGACTGTGAAGAAGGCTGAGAGCCAAAGAATTGATGCTTTTGAACTGTGGTGTTGGAGAAGACTCTTGAGAGTCCCTTGGACTGCAAGGAGATCCAACCAGTCCATTCTGAAGGAGATCGGCCCTGGGATTTCTTTGGAAGGAATGATGCTAAAGCTGAAACTCCAGTACTTTGGCCATCTCATGCAAAGAGTTGACTCATTGGAAAAGACTCTGATGCTGGGAGGGATTGGGGGCAGGAGGAGAAGGTGACAACAGAGGATGAGATGGCTGGATGGCATCACGGACTCGATGGGCGTGAGTCTGAGTCAACTCTGGGAGTTGGTGATGGACAGGGAGGCCTGGCGTGCTGCAATTCATGGGGTCGCAAAGAGTTTGACACGACTGAGCGACTGAACTGAAGTGAACATTCAACTTAATTGAAGAAGGTATATAATAAGCCTGGCTGCATCAATAAATGTTAACAACGTTCCCTAATACCAGGGAACGATCTACGAAGAGGGCTCAGGGCTCCAAAAGGCTTGTCACTACTTTTTTTTAAAAGCAAGATAGAAATGTCTCTCTCATGTAAAATTCTACAGGTAAGTAGTCCCAGTCTGGCAGGGTGATTTCACAACCTTCAGGGACCTGGGCCCCTTCTCTCTTGCTGTTCTGCCACCCTCAGTAAGATGTTTTCACCTCAAGGCCCAACACGGCTGCCAAGCTCCAGCCATCATGCCCTGTTTCTAGTTAGCGAGAAGGAGTAAGGAGCACAGAGAGGCTCTCTGGCTCTCATTGAAGGACACTTCCAGGAAGCCACACACAACACTTTTGCTTACAAACCTCTGGACACAATTTGTCACATGCCTTACTTGGCAACAAGGGATTCTGATGAACATAATCTTGATTGCAGCAACTGTATGTCCAGATAAAATTAGGATCTTTATTCCTAAAAATAGAGAAGGACAGGGAAGCCTGATGCTGCAGCCCGTGGGGTCAGAAAGAGCAACCGAACAACAATGCTAAGGAAGAAAGGGGACAAATACTGGGGGAAATAGGCCATCTCTGATCTGTTGCCCCATATGACAGGCTGGCTGTGTGGGCTGATGGGATAACACATATGTATCCCTAAATCAGTGTCTTCAGCCCCTCTCATTACACAAGAGCCTCCAAATCTCTCGTGTCTGACTTCCTTGGCCCTAGTCAGAGCCTGAGACCAGCCAGCTTTCAGAGGAGGAAGCTGTGGAATGCACGGACCAAGTGGCATTTTTATGTAGGCATTTATTTGGCAACGGGAATTTACCATGTGCCAGGCACCACAGGTATCATAACCTCTCCAAAAATTTAGGATTTTTTTTAAAGTGAATGTGCATTTAGATAATGTTTATTGATGTGGGAAAACTCACAGAATAATATATTCAGTTACCAAAAACAAAACAACAACAAAATAACCCAGCATAAAAAACAGTAGGCAATGTGATTTCAGTATGACTGTTTTTTCCTCTTTCTTTTTTATTTTTAAGTTGTGAAAGTACGATAACACATTTACAAGAGACTTGGAAAATACAGCCCAAGGTTACATAGAATTTTACTATATATTACAATTATTTTTAAGTAGATAAATTAAGATTTTTGTTGGAGTTTCAGAAACAAACTTAAAAATTAATAGAATGAATATACAGAAAAGCAGAAGGATATGGCAGACTTACAAAGCACCATGAACCAATTCAGCATGATTAAGATTTATACAAAGTTTACACAACAGCAGGATACAAATTCGGAGAAGGTGATGGCACCCCACTCCAGTACTCTTGCCTGGAAAATCCCATGGACAGAGGAGCCTGGTAGGCTGCGGTCCATGGGATCGGGAAGAGTCGAACACGACCGAGCGACTTCCCTTTCACTTTTCACTTTCATGCATTGGAGAAGGAAATGGCAACCCACTTCAGTGTTCTTGCCTGGAGAATCCCAGGGACGGGGGAGCCTGGTGGGCTGCCGTCTATGGAGTCACACAGAGTCGAACACGACAGAAGTGACTTAGCAGCAGCAGCAGGATACAAATTCTATTCAAGTTCCCATAGACTCTAAACTAGGAGACACGTATCCAAGGACATAAAGCAAGGTAAAAAACTCCATGGTCTAAAGGTATTGAAATTGTATAGAGTCTATTCTCTTATCACTGTGGAATTATGTCAGAAATCAATATCAGAAGTTATTTGAAAACAACCCAAATATTTTCAAGTGCAATGTGACATTTACTAAGAGATGATTTTTTTAAAGTGACCTTTATACACTGAAAAACGAAGAAACTAGAGATAGACCCCACACTTCTACTGTGATTGCTCTCATGTGCAATTATGAGTGATCTTTGTCTCCTTCATTCACTTTCTCTATTTTCCAAGTTTCTCCTGAGCATGGATAACTCTCATAATCATAAAAAGCACCTGAATTATAAACTTAGAGTGGTGCTCAGGGAATGGTACCCAGGAGACGGCCCAACAGGGCAGGTAGAGGCAGGAAGAGGAGGTGGGGAGACCTGTGCTTCTTTGCCCTGGGCTGACTTTTGGGTTTGGGACAAACCCCTGGGGACCCAGCTACACCTCCTTCCAGTTGGAAGGTGGACACTGCGGCTACAGGTCATGGGAGGCCGAGGCCGGAAGGATATCTCACTGCCAGTTTCTCATGAGAGTCCAGCACTTTGGGCTGTGCTGTCTGTAAGCTAGCTGAACCTCAGATCAGATGTTTAGTGAGTTCTTCGTTGCTGCAATTCCTCCACTTTTTGAGAGCTCTCACCAAGGGCAGAGCTCTGCTCTCTCTCTTGGGTGCAGGGCTTCTGATTTACTTTTTACACAGAGGGCTTGCTGGTGGCTCAGATGGTAAAGAATCTGCCTGCAATGCTCCCAGCAATGCAGGAGACCCAGGTTTGATCTGGGGCTCAGGAAGATTCCCTGGAGAAAGATATGGGAACCCACTCCAGTATTCTTGCCTGGAAAATTCCATAGACAGTGGAGCCGACAGTAGCTACAGTCTACAAGGTGGCAAAGAGTCGGACATTGTGCAGATGTCTGACTGAGCAACCAGCACTGGCACTGCAGTGAAGGAGGCAGGCTCCATGGGCAGCCTGAAACCCCAGGGGTGAGAGCTAAAATTGTTCAGAAAGGTCAGCAAGGCTGAGAAGACGGGCCAGGTTTAGGTCCCAGCTCCGGCCTCAGTGTGCCCACCTGTGCAGTGGGAGCACAGGGCTATGCTTACCAGGTTTTCCTGCTGGAACAGTGCAGACTCAGGTTGGCCTGTCCCTGGATTCAGAATGCCTGGACTCAGAAACAGATCTACTGGAGGGTTCACTCTGATGTGACCCCTGGCCTAATCAGAGCCATTTCCTATATTCTCGCCTCGCTCTTTCCCCTTCTGGGTCTCCTCCCACCATATTCCTGGTGTGTGGGTGGGCCATGCTCTCCCCTAGGACTCGGGGCACAGGGAAGCTGGAGAGAGTGCGGGCGGTGGTCTGGGAGGAGTGGAGTTGGGTTGCATACAGGTCAGAGGACCTCAAGTGTGGTCGAGGTGGCCACCCAGTCTGGAAATGAGGAGAAAGAACTCCCGGGACGGGGCCACCTCTCACCGGCTCAGCCATGGAGGACACCTTTGCCCCCAGTGAAGAAAGATGTCTTTCTCTGGGGAGCACAACTGGGGGACCACTCACAATCCTCCTTCTATTACCCAGCCCCAGGCACCGCTCCCAGCACTACCGCTGTGGCCTCTGATGCAAAGATTTTTTTCAAAAAGGGGCTGAAACGGGCAAAAAGCACTTTAGACAAATGAGCAGAAGGGCGTGAGCCCCGCTGTGGAGCTCCGAAAACAGCAGCTGTGGGGAAGGAAGCCGCATGACAGCTCTGTGTTCTAGAGTTGGTTCCGAAGCATCTTTGACCTGCCAGTGCCTGGTCCTGTGAGCTGATGTCACATCCTGAGGATCGTGGCTAATGGATGGGAGGGCCTGGTGAGGAGAGACTGCTGGTGCCGTCTCCTCCCCACTCTGTCTGGTGCCCCCTTCCCTTCCCCTGCAGATTCCTGGATCCCACACATGGAATTCCCTTCTCTCTCCTTGGCCCAGATTGCTGGGGCCGCCACCAGGCTCCGCTTACCCCTACCCGCTCCCCCCCACCCATTGGGTATAATAGCTGAATTCTACGGCCTGAGCCAGGGTCATCTCCTCGTCACGCCCAGGGCAGCCAGGAGCCAGCCTCTCTGACTTCCTGCCTCACTGCGCCGCTTTCCCTTTAATTTACTCACCGTGTTCCTGCCAGAATCATTTTCTCCTGTAATCACTCTGGCGGGCTGTCTCCCTCAGACCCGAGGCCCCCAGATCCGGCCCTTTCTGGCTCTCTCCTCCCCTCCCTGAGGGAAAGGTGAGTACCCAAGAGGGTCCAGCACCTCCGGGTGGTATGTGCACGCACACACACACACGTACACCAGCCTCCCTGCAGGACTTCTCCAGGTCTTGTGGTCCCAGATACGCTCCCCTGCCCCGGAGGTTGCACCCTCAGCATTCCGAGGACTGCTGGTTGGACCTGACTTCTCTTCACAGTTCTCGCTCCAGCTGCATTTCCCCCAGGGCTTTCTCCACTTCCCAGAACAAAGCCCACAATGTTGGACTCGCCGTTCTGTGTTAAACTTCTTCTCAAGTAGGGCTTCCCAGATTGAGTATGCTTCACGCCCCACGAAACCCAGATCCTGATCATCTCCTGTGTGTGTGCAGCTACCAAGGCGCATGGCCTGGAGGAGATGGGTCCGGTGAGCAGTCTTTCAACTGGAATTCATGGCCTCTCATCGGCTAAGGCATCGAGGCTCGGAGAGGTTCAGAGAACCAGGCCAGCTCTAAACCCTGCGTTTTCTCTCTCTTCCTCTCTCTCTGCAAATAGATGGCTTGGGTGAAAACAGGGCAGCCAATGTACAAATCGGCCCACAGACTGTTGTCCCCTTGGCCCATTCTCTTTTACCTCCCCTATGATCCTCCTTCTGGCACCAGCTCCCCTTAGGAAGCTCTGAGATGAATCTTTATTTGTTTGTTTTTCCTTATCTCCAAAGGAGCACTTGTATCATGGGGTTCTTTGTCGTCGTAACACTGATTCTTCTTGCCAGTTCAAACACAAAGATATTTATCACAGGGCATTGGCTAGTTTAGCGGGTTTCTGGATGACGAGGGAACCAGGCTTCGATGGGTCTAGCCTCACTGTCGACGGGGACTGCCTGGTGTGCTGCTCAGCCTCCCTGCAGATGGGGTCCTCTGCCTTCAGGGCTCTGCCCACGGAAGTCTACAGAGCCAAGGACTCTACTCTGGCAAATGCTGGCATCAGCTGGTCAGGCCGAGCCATCCTTAAACCAGGCTCAGACATCCCCTCTCAGTCCACTGGTGTCTGGGCTGAATAGTGTCCACCCTCAAAAGGATACTGTAAAGGCCTAACCTCCAGAACCTCAGAATATGACTTGTCTAGAAATAAGTTAATTAACCCACGGATTTAGTTTTGTTGTTGTCACTAAGTCATGTCCGATTCATTTGCAAACCTGTGGACTGTACCCACCAGGCTCCTCTGTTCATAGGATTTCCCAGGCTAGAATACTGGAGTGGGTAACCATCTCCTTCCCCAGGGAGCCTTCCTGACCCAGGGATCAAACCCTCGTCTCTTGCTTGGCAGGCAGATTCTTTACCACTGAGCCACCAGAGAAGCCCGTATTTAGTTTAGGTGAGACTGTATTGGAAGAAGGTGGCCCCTCCTCCAATAATGACCGGGGTCTTCATAAGAGGAGGAGAGACACAGACACACGAAGGGACCACAGAGGCAGATGTTGGAGGGATGCTGGCAGATGTAGGAGGCAGAAGTTGCCATCTCCAAGACGAGGAAAGAGGAGGACTGCCGAGCACCACCAGAAGCTGGAGGAGACTAGGGAGGATTCTCCTCTGCAGTTTCAGAAGGAGCACTTTGATTTCAGACTTCTGGCCTCTAGATCTGTGGGACAATAAATTTATGTTGTTTTGAGTCTCCTAGTTTGTGGTTTCTTTGTTACAGCCACCCTGGCGGGGAGCACAACTGGCCACCGGGACTCCCCAGTGGGACATGGGATGGGCCTGGGGTGAGGCAGTAACGCTGCAGGAGCTGGTGCACTGGGAGGGTAGCCACCTGTCCATTCAACTTACCTGCGCCTCCGGGATCTTCTCAAGCCCAGTCGTGTACAACCACCTCCCTGATGATTAATTACTGCTGGGCACGCCCAACCTACAGCTCGATGGCTCAGACCACACTCAGTTCAAGATGCCTCGTGCTGGCTCATGGTTACTTGGCATCTCCAGTGGCTGACATTCAGCCTAGGACCTGTTTCTCAAACGGAGAACAGTTACTTGCTGATGACAGATGAGAGCATTGCTTGGCTCTGAAATGCTGGGCATCTGTGCTGTGGTTCCTCCACCAGGGCTGGTCTAGGACCCTTCATCGCCTTCTGGTGTCACACAGACACTTGGGCATCCCTGACTCTGCTGGACCATCAGGGCCAAATGGCAGAATTCCCTGCCTGGAGGCCTGAGTCATCTAGGAAGCCTTGTTTTACTCTGGCCACAGAGTAAAACAGAGAGCCTGTGGTTAAGGCTATTCAGTAAGTAGGACGGAGTAGCCCGTGGAAATGGAAAGTATGTTGTCTCCAAAATCCATAGGGATTCCCCATGCTTTGTGCCTCTTCCTCAGTGTGGAGTGGATGTGCCTACCAGTTCCAGAAACTTTGCTCAGACCGGAGGGGTTTGTCAAATCCTCTGGTACTCACGTGTTTTCCTAAAGCATCTAGATGGCACCTGACCCTTCCTGTCCACCAGGTCCCATCAATGTAATGGTACAGCCTGATAATTTCTGGAACAATTCAAAACCTAAAACTGAGCAGGACTCTGTGATGTCTTCCCAGGGATAGACTCCTCCTCCTCACTCCCCCCTCATCTCTGGCCTCTTGGTAAAAAAGCTTTAGCCTTCTAGGTCTTCCCCAAATTCCAAATAGCGAAGTTAATCAGAGAATTGAGAAAATGCAGAAACAAAGGAAAACAGTCAAGCAGGACAAAAGAACAGTAGTTTAGCCATTAACAAAAAGGCAAACATCTTTAGTTCCTCCTCAAAAGCTGTAGATAATATCCTGAGCCATAGTCGTGAGTTGTTTTACAGATACTAACTCCCCTGGTGGCTTAGTATTAAAGAATCCACCTGCCATTTCAGGAGATGGGGATTCGATCCTTGGATTGGGGAGATCCTATGGAGAAGGAAATGGCCAACCCACTCCAGTATTCTTGCCTGGGGAATCCCGTGGACAAAGGAGCCTGGCAGGCTATAGTCCACAGAGTTGAAAAAGAGTCAACACGACTTAGTGACTAAACCAGCAATTCTCGCATCAAGTGGAGAAACTAACTACGTGATGACCACTACCATGTAGCCCCCGACCAGCTGAAACCATAAGGGACTGAGAGTGCCAGGATGATAGCACCCTTACGGCAGAAAGTGAAGAGCAACAGAAGAGCCTCTTGATGAAAGTGAAAGAGGAGAGTGAAAAAGTTGGCTTAAAGCTCAACATTCAGAAAACGAAGATCATGACATCTGGTCCCATCACTTCATGGCAAATAGACTGGGAAACAGTGGAAACAGTGGCTGGCTTTATTTTGGGGGGCTCCAAAATCACTGCAGATGGTGATTGCAGCCATGAAATTAAAAGACGCTTACTCCTTAGAAGGAAAGTTATGACCAACCTAGACAGCATATCAAAAAGAAGAGACATTACTTTGTCAACAAAGGTCTGTCTCATCAAGGCTATGGTTTTTCCAGTGATCACTATGGATATGAGAGTTGGACTATAAAGAAAGCTGAGCACCAAAGAATTGATGCTTTTGAACTGTGGTGTTGGAGAAGACTCGAGAATTCCTTGGACTGCAAGGAGATCCAACCATTCCATCCTAAAGGAGATCAGTCCTGGGTGTGCATTGGAAGGACTGATGTCAAAGCTGAAACTCCAATACTTTGGCCACCTGATGCTAAGAGGTGATTCATTTGAAAAGACCCTGATGCTGGGAAAGATTGAGGGTGGGAGGAGAATGGGACGACAGAAGATGAGATGGTTGGATGGCATCACTGACTCAATGGACATGGGTTTGGGTGAACTCTAGGAGTTGGTGATGGACAGGGAGGCCTGGTGTGCTGCAGTTAATGGGGTCACAAATAGTCGGAGACAACTACGTGACTGAACTGAACTGAACTGAAACGTCACCCAGTTATCTCATCACCAACCAATCAAAGAATGTCCACGAGCTGATGAGGCACCCCAGGACCCTCTCTCTCACCTGACCTCTGCAAACCCTTCCCCAGAAGTCATCGGGTCACTCAGGTTTTTGGTGCACGAGTTGCCCATTCTCCTCATTTGGCCGCACCCTGAGCGCCTTGCTTTCAACACTGTACTTTCCTTCACAACAACTCCGTGTCAGCAGGTTGGTTTTACTGCATGTTGGATGAGCAGACCCAAGTTTGGTTTGGTAACAGTCCCTGTGACCACATCATGCAAGGACGCAGAGAGCAGTCTCATGGCAAAAGAGCACTGTAGACCTTGCAGGTGACAGACCGTCTCTGGTGCCCTCTGCACATGTACACAGAGAAAGGGCCTTTCCCAGGTCAATAATTGCCCACAGATGCCACAGCTAAAGAAGTTTACTTCAGCAGAAAGAGCACAGTGAGAACAGAAGCTATAGTTTAAGTAATCTGATTAAACTTCAAAAATCCACTGTCATCCTTCAGGATCCTGAGATCTCTTCTGTTCAGTTCAGTTCAGTCACTCAGTTGTGTCCAACTCTTTGTGACCCATGAACTGCAGCACGCCAGGCTTCCTTGTCCATCACCAACTCTCAGACTTACCTAGACTCATGTCCATTGAGTCGGTGATGCCATCCAACCATCTCATCCTCTGTTGTCCCCTTCTCCTCCTGCCTTCAGTCTTTCCCAGAATCAGGGTCTTTTCCAGTGAGTCAGCTCTTCACATCAGGTGGCCAAAGGATTGGAGTTTCAGCTTCAGCATCAGTCTTTTGAATACCCAGGACTGATTTCCTTTAGGATGGACTGGTTGGATCTCCTTGCAGTCCAAGGGACTCTCAAGAGTCTTCTCCAACACCACGGTTCAAAAGCATCAATTCTTCGGTGCTCAGCTTTCTTTATAATCCAACTCTTACATCCATACATGACTACTGGAAAAACCATAGCTTTGACTAGATGGACCTTTGTGGGCAAAGTAATGTCTCTGCTTTTTAATATGCTGTCTGTGTTGGTCATAGCTTTTCTTCCAAGGAGCAAATATCTTTTGATTTCATGGCTGCAGTGATTTTGGAGCCCAAGAAAATAAAATCTGTCACTGTTTCCATTGTTTCTCCATCTATTTGCCATGGAATGATGGGATCAGATCTTAGGTTTTTGGATGCTGAGTTTTAAGCCAGCTTTTTCATTCTCCTCTTTCACTTCAGCAAGAGGCTCTTTAGTTCTTCTTCACTTTCTGCCATAAGGACAGTGTCATCTGCCTTTGTGAGGTTATTGATATTTCTTCTGGCAATCTTGATTTTAGCTTGTGCTTCATCCACCCTGGCATTTTGTATGATATACTCTGCTTATAAGTTAAATAAATAGGATGACAATATACAGCCTTAATGTACTCCTTTCCCGATTTGGAACCAACCTGTTGTTCCATGTTGAGTTCTTACTATTGCTTCTTGACCTGCATACAGATTTCTCAGGAGACAGGTAAAGTGGTCTGGTATTCCTAGCTCTTGAAGAATTTTCCACAGTTTGTTGTGATTGACACAGTCAAAAGCTTTGGCGTAATTAATAAAGCAGAAGTAGATGTTTATCTGGAACTCTCTTGCTTTTTCTATGATCCAGCGGAATTTGGCAATTTGATGAGGTCTCTATAATTAGTCTGCATTATTTGAGTCTTGGGTGGTGAAAACAACCTCTCTGACTTGACCAGGGATGCAGTCTTGCTTTGATACTTTTTGTGAGAAGAGGGAGCTTCAGCTACACGCACTTAGCTGGTTCTTGCTGTGACCGTCCTCATCCTGGGAGGTGGGAAGCCAGTGGGGATTCCAACTGTCTGTCCATGGGGTGGGATCTCAGATCCACAAGGCTCTTCTATGATGGAATCAGCCAAAAACCTGTTTTGTCACTTGAGCCCCAGAACCCAGTACTCTGACTGGAGGGCTGTAGTCACCAGGTCCTCCTAACTGGTCCTTAGTCCTGAAAGCTCAGAACTAGTGTCGGACAAACCCCTAGAATCTTGGTTTCAATCGCTCCCTCCACAATCCCCTGTTAATGGCCATGGTCTCTTGGGTGATGTTTGGGCAGGTCTACCTCAAGGAGACTCCTCTCTCTAGGCGGGGCTCTGTGGTGGGGGGCTGTGAAGCGCTGTGAGTTTGCGTACTGATGACTCAACCCCGGTCTCCACCTGTTAGGCTCATCCTGTCCTCGGCCACACAGACCGAGGGCTTCAAGGGCTGCTCATCTGTTTGTGTCCCAGGCGTCCCAGGATGGCCGGAAGTAGGTGTTGCTATTTGGTATCCCATAATTTCCTTTGAAATCAGAGCCCATCTCAACAACAGCGCCTACAGCTGCCAAAGCAGCTGGGGGAAGGCATTCATGACATCTCTCTTCAGGACACTGGCACTGCCCAGACAGCAGTTAACGGGAGGCTCCTCTACGTCCTCAGAGGGGACAGTGAGGGGTGGGGTGGGGGGCCTCACGGGGCAGATTACCCACCGGGTATGCTCACATTAGTGCAAGGAATCTCCAAATGCTTATCTCAGACCCACACTGGGTCTAGTTCCCAGTCAACCACCCAGCCAACAGCATTGTTCCCAGTGCCCGGGCTAGCCCAGGGACTCCAGGATTTTGCTCAGTGCAACCACATTAATAAAAATCAGCGCAGTCTAAAATTCTATTTCTTTCTTCCTAGTCTAATTTTCTCAAGTCCATTCTCATATATATTCCCCAAGTTTTTAACAAAACAAACTGGCAGAGGTTTTTGGGGGAAGAGGATGATGCTCTATTTCCAGAAGACCATGCTTATCTTCCTGTGTCTTGCTGGGTGATTGGTCTAAGCGGACGAGCAGTGGGGTGAGAGAGGAAGGTTCTTCTAGCACGAGCCTTCTCTGACCTCTAAGGAATTTTTTGTGCATGTGTAGTTGGGGATGGGGGGGTGTGTTTCCTTGACCTGAAGAATGAGAAATATATGATCTCTTTATCTTTCATCTAAGCAGGATTCAGTTCCTCCTTGCTCTTGCTAAGGGTATATCCATCTACAGGGGACAGATTCCAGCTGGTCAGCCTGGGTCCCGTCTATCTCCTGCCTCACCTTGACCTCAGTCACCCAGTCAGTGTTGAAGTCCTGCGTCTGAACCCCTCAGACCTAAGGACAGCCCCAAAACTCACACCCCTCTGGGGAGCCACTCGGGAGCACAGCTTGGAGGGACGTGGCCTGGAGGAGCCGGGGGTGGGGGGGCTGGCACTTCCTATGGCCACTGGAGGCTTGGCCCCAGGGCTGTTCCTCTCTTAAACTTCTGTCCCTAAAGGTTCAGTTTGCAACCATTCAGAGGGTGACACCAGTGACATCTCTCCCTGGGATCCAGGCATTGTCATCTATTGCTCCTTAGACTCACCTGATCTCTTTTTGGCATCCTATGTGATGTCTCACTTTCTGGTCCTGAAAAACAGAACTGACACTCCCTAGATATCAGGGGCACAATGAGATGGTGGGTGTGAAACTGTCTTCCACAAGAGGGAATGGCAATGGGGTGATGAGGAGGCTACCGAACACTTTCCCAACAATGTAGACAGAAGGCCAGACCTCGGGCCAACCCAGCGCTGGGGGCAAACACGAGACACCTCTGTCATCTCTGACTCCGGGTTTTGGTCCAAGACCAACCTCAGTTCAGCTCTTAGCTTTTAGCTCAGTCATTCAGAAAGTCCTCCATCCCCTCTGAGCTTCCACCTCTTGTCAGTAGAATTGGGACAAGAATCTCTAGTTCAGAGGTTATTGCAAAGAGCAGACCAGACAGTGGGTCTACAGAACCTTGAAAAATTCAACTCGGAGGCCACTGCCCCTGATTGGCTTAAGGCTGTATGAGTGCTGCCTGTAGTACCATCCATCAGT
The DNA here is from genome assembly GCA_006410615.1 of Neotragus moschatus. Lineage (NCBI taxonomy): Eukaryota > Metazoa > Chordata > Mammalia > Artiodactyla > Bovidae > Neotragus > Neotragus moschatus. The sequence goes on along the minus strand of SJYA01001614.1, from coordinate 102,567 downwards.
TCTGAGGAGCTGCCTCTCCAGGAACTTTTGCTCTTTGCAGAAGGTAACTATCATCCAACCAGTCAATCTTAATGGAAATCAGTCCTGACTATTCACTGGAAGGACTGATGCTGAAGCTGAAGCTCCAATCCTTTGGCCACCTGATGCCAAGAGCTGACTTATTAGAAAAGACCCTGATGCCAGGAAAGACTGAGGGCAGGAGGAGAAGGGGACGACAACAGAGGATGAGATGGTTGGATGGCATCACCGACTCAATGGACATGAGTTTGGGTAAACTCCAGGAGACAGTGAAGGACAGGGAAGCCTGGCGTGCTATAGTCCAAGGGGTTGCAAAGATTTGGACACGACTGAGTGACTGAACAACAACTTTCAAAGTGAGAATATCCACACCCAGGCTGGTGAGGACACAATGGTTTGTGCCGGGGAGTGTCCAGATCTGGGGGCCTGAAGGGGTGAGAATGATTCTCTCGAGGGGCCATAAACTGCCCCTGGAAGGTGAATGGTGACAAAATGATTCCAGGCCGTGCTCCATCAGAGTGTGTGTCCAGGGCAGCGTAACGTGTCTGTGCGGGAGATGTTGCCCACGTGGCAGAGTGAGGGCCTCTCCAGGTGGGACTCGTCCCCTTCTCCTGCTCCCAGGCTCCCTCCCCAGGGTTCATGCCAGTGAACGAGTGAGGGAAAGGCCCAGCGAACTTCATGGAGACCCCACGAGTCAACTGATTCTTAACAGTTTTCTCCATGCCTAAAGGCCCTAATAGTTAGCAAGACACCAACTTGCTCCCAAGGAGAGTGGGACCAGATCCTGGAAAGACACCAGGCACCACCACTGAATTTGGGTCTCAGAGAAATGAAAACACATGTCAGCACAAAAACCTGTACATGGATGCTCATAGCAGCATCACACCTAACAACCAAAAAACGTGGTTCCTTGCCACTTATTGTTTAAAATGATGTTTCTCTTAATATTAAAAGCACTTCCATCTGCAACGAACAAAATCCCTCCAGCAGGTGAACTGTTTCCCTGGGTTCTTCGAGCCATGCAAGTAAATTAATCAGAGGAAGGGATCCATCAGAAGCATAAGTGACGCCCTGAACTCACAACTGGGGCCCAGGTGGGGAGTATGAGTCTGTTCTAAATACTGAAATCTACCTGCAGATTCTGTAGCAGGGCCCGAGGACGGTGGCAGGAGAGGTGTGGTCCAAAGTGAACCCCACCCCCATTCCCGACCCCAACCCAGAGCCAGGCCTGTCACCTCGGAGCACAGCTGTCAGAGGAAGGAACGAACCAGCTTCTGCAATCCTAGGGGGTGGAGGCTGGCAGTTGGAACCAAGGGAGGGGGCTGCAGAGCTCCAAGCTGCAAAGGCTTCATCCCAGTGACAGGACACCTGGCAGACAGATATAGGGGATGTTGTGCACGGAGCTGGGTCCTGGAACGGACACCTGGAATGGCCTTCTGGACCTTGAACCCCAGTCAAAGGCCACCCGGGGGATGGAGAGACTGCCACCAGAACCCAGAGGCAGGGATGGCAGTGATGAGAAATCCTAGCATGTGCAGAGAGAGCCACCTGCCCTGGCCTGCTTCATAGGCAGGAGGCCTGATCTTTCCCAGGCACCCTTCCTCACATAGGAAGCTGGCAAGCTCCCAGACCCGCCGTGGGCTGAGCCGAGCTGGGCTGCAGCAGCCAGGCCTCCCACACACCCTCCAGTCTCGTCATCGGCGGCCAGGCTGCTGCTTCAGATTTGGCATCGCTCCTTCCTGGGACTTAGATAGACAGGCGCCTCCTGTCCGACGGCTCCTCTGCTATTAAAGACGAGGCCAGCTTTCCCCTCATCTCCCCAGTCAAGCCCCAGCCGTGGCTCACCAACCAGTCCTCGTGTGCCGGCCACTGCCGCTCTCTGCTATTTGCTTAGCTCTGTTACCACTGATGGGCCAGCAAGAAAAGAAAGGGCTTTTCCTATCAGGACCTTCGAGATGCGAAAACCATCAGGCCTGGTGGTTTATAAACTCCTTTCCTTGGAACCTGATATTCTTTTGACATCTCATCTTTGATCTTGTTTCTGGAAAATCTTTCTTTCTTGAACTGGTGAAGATGATTACAGCATGCTTAGAGAAGGGAGGCTCTGCAGACAAACTGGAGTTAGGGGTCAGTGATTTCCAAAACAGGACCAGACTCTTTCCTTCATTTCTAAGGGGTGAGGTGATGCTGACGTAGGGGCAAGATGTCCAGGTTTGCCCAGGACTGTCCTAGCATGACTGTCCACAGTCACCCCAGGCTCTGGCCTGGAGAGAGGGTCTGGGAGCCCTCAGAGGAAATGGCAGGGAATTGAGGACAGGGCTCAGCATCCTTGCCCCTCTCCCTCCCACCCCACCCCTCCCCCAGCACTGCAAGGCCACACCAGGCAAAGCTGGCTTGGAGACACTGGCCCCAGAGCCAGTGATGGGTGAACAAAAACAGATTCTGCTTTCCCAGCCAATCCCACCCCCAACGCTCCCTCTCCCCCATCTCTTCCCACTGATGCCCGCCCAGCAGTCCTTCCTACCACCATCACTCAGAAACCCTCCTCCAGGATTTCCTGTATCCTACTCTTCCCACTGGGTATTGTGTCTGCCCCGGGGGAAAGAACACTGAAACTCTTGGGATTTCCCACGTGCCCGGGTGTCTTGTTATTCACGGTGGGCCCCTTGGACCACTCTGATGGTCTATGCAAACTGATGGCTGAGGACAGGAGCTGGTCACAGGAAGATCAACTGTGTGACTTGAGCCACAAGATACCAAATTCAAGCTGGGGCATGGTGGTGGGAGGGGGTTGCGGAGACTGAGCTGACCACACGCCCATGGGTCAATCATGCCTAGGGAGTGGAATCCCCCAAAAATGCTGGACTCTGAAGCTCGGGTGAGCATCGGAGTACTTCTGGACAACTGTCATACTAGGCTGCTGGAGGAATGCCATGACCCGAAGATAAAGGAAGCTCTGGGCTCAGAGCCCTTCTGACCTCACCCCCGCATGCCTCTTCCTCTGGGCAGCTCTAATTCATATCTTGTTGTCATAAAACTGTAACCATAGAGTCTAGCACTTTCCTGAGTTCACTCAGCTACTCTGGGGACTATCAGACCTGAAGGAGTCTATGGGAACCCCCAAGTTTATAGCCAGCTGGTCTAAGCTTGCGGTTGGTCTAAAATGAGGTCTGTCTCGTGGAGTCGGGGCACTTAACCTTGAGTGTGGCTGACCCCAGGGAGCACTCCTTCCTGAGGCTTTCTCTTTTCCACAGCACTCCACCAGTTAGAACACCCCTCTCACTGGCACCCTGACTTCTGTCTCGTCTTTGCTCTGTGTCATCTTTCAACCTGCATCCAGAAACCCAAAGCTTGGGATTTCCCTCGTGGTCCAGTGGCTAAAACTCAGTGTTCCCCACGCAGAGGGCCCAGGTTCAATCCCTGGTCAGAGAACTAGGTCCCACATGCCGCAAGTAAAGATCCTGCATGCCAAAGCTAAGACCTGGTGCAGCCAAATAAATCGATGAAATGTTTTTGAAAGGAGAGGAGGCCTCAAATTAAAAATACATAAAAAAAAAAAAAAAAAAAAAACCTCAGTTCTTACCAGGCTCCTCCCTTCTTCTGGCCCTCATCGGCCCCTGTTACCTCGTGGGTAAGGTCGAAACTTCTTAGCCTCGGCTCTTGCTGACTTCTCTTCCGCCCAGCTCAGCCCCAGGAAACTTCCCTCTGGTTTCACTGCATTCCTTGTAGTTTCCTGAATCTTAATTGCCATGACAGATATCATAACTTCAGCCAGAACCTCACCTCCTCCTGGAAGTTTATCTTTGACTCTTTTCCCATGACTCATGACTGATGTAGGTGCCCGCTTGTACAGGCTCCAGCACTCGTCACCAGCCAGTGGTACTTACACCGACAGTGGGACTGTCTGTCCTTTGGACTGATGGCTGCACCATGCACTTGTACTTCTCAAAGGTGAGGACCGCGCCTTGTGGCTTCAGCCGGTTCCCAGCATCTGGAACACAGAAGGCTCCTAGCACACGCCTGTGGGATGAATGGGTGAATGAGTCACTCAACCTCGAAAATCTCCACTGACTCGATCATCCAAAGAAAGTAAGATGTACAAATATTTGTTGCTCTAGTTGAGGCTGGTCCCACATGGCCTGCATGTCAGAAGGTTGTCCTGCACACAATATACAGGGAACTCTCATCCCCATTCTGCCCCACATTTTGTCCCTTTTTAGCGTCATGTGACATTTGCAAATCCCTAGTACCCAGGGAATTCATATGGATATCTGGATTCCATAATCTGATATTAACTAAAGTAACTGTGTTAAAATGCAGAAGTGGTTTTAAATATCCCAGAAAACACCCCCCCCAAGAAAACCCCACCAAAACCAAAACCCCCTGAAAAACCTCAAAGTGGAAATAATCCTGATCCAAGTGAATAGATACGGTTTGAAAAAATAAAGATTTGGTCTCTGTCCCAGGTTCCTGGCTTGTAACTCCTACAGTGCTTGTCCAGTAAGATGTGTATTTTGTATGCAAATACGATGACTCTTAAAGGGCCTGCTAGATCATTTCAGGATGAAGGTTGATCACCAGAAAGACTAAACCGTGATTAGGGAGTTGGAACTTTCAGCCCCAACCCCTGATCTACAAGCAGGGGAGAGGACTGGAGATTGAGTTCACCAGTCGGCCTCCAGTGGCTAATGGTTTAATCAATGGTGCCTATGTAGTGGGACCCCCATTATAAACCCTTAACCAATGGGATTTGGCAAACACATCCCTGTTCCACAGGGAGGAGGCCCCTGTGTTCAGGCTATTCCAGACCTGGTCTATGCTGTTCATTTGTGCCCATTACAAGGAACTGTGAGAGTAAGCAAAGCATTTCCTGAGTTCTCAATTTAATTATCAACCTCAGGAGCTGTGGAGTAGGGAGGGGGTTGTGGGAAACACCTGAATTTATATAGGCATTGGGGCCAATCTGTGGGCCACCTGGGGTCCCCGTGTGTGACTGGCATCTGAAATGGGGCCCATCTAGGGATTCCCTGGTGGTCCAGTGGTTAGGACTCCATGCTTTCACTGCTGAGGGTGTAGGTTCAATCCTTTGTTGGGAAACTAAGATCCTAGAAGCCGTTCAGCTTGGCCAAAAAAAAAAAAAAAAGGTACATCACGTCAAAATTGGACGGAACTGTTAGACTCCTGCACCCTGTCTCTCCACTGGCACCAGAGAACTGGAGAATTAGCTATTGGTATGGAGAAAAACACTGCGTAATAGGTACAGGGCTGACAGACGTGCAGGAAAAACAGTGCAGACCTAGTGGTCTGTGACAGGAAGTCAGCCATTCTTTAAAAACCATCGCGACCATTTGAAGTGTGGATTCATACTGATCGCTCTTGCTGACAAGAAGCCTCCTTCCAAGTTCACGGTTATTGTGGGACACTTCTTCAAGTAGCAGCCCATTTAAAAACTAAGCCTCCAGAGCCCAAGACACACCTCAACTTTTCTCTATAAACTTTTCTTTACTCAACCCAGTTCTTTGCAAACTCTTGCAAATGTAATGAAAAATATCTAGAAGCTCATTTTGAGTTTTGTTTCAGTAGAAAAAGCCTAAGAGACCTTGTTGTTTAGTTGCTCAGTCATGTCCTACTCTTTGCAGCTCCATGGACTGCAGCTCACCAGGCTCCTCTGTCCATGGGATTTCCCAGGTAAGAATACTGGAGTGGGTGGCCATTTTCTCCTCCAGGGGATCTTCCTGTCCCAGGCATGGAATCTTCATCTCCTGCATTGGCAGGCGGATTGTGTACCAATGAGCTACCAGGGAAGCCCTTAGGAGGAACTGTGTGAAGTTGCTCAGTCGTGTCTGACTCTTTGTGATCCTGTGGACTGTAGCCTACCAGCCTCCTCCATCCATGGAATTTTCCAGGCAAGAGTACTGCAGTGGCTTGCTTTACCAGTGTGCAAATGCTTAAATGGCTAAAATAACGGAATAATGGAATACAAGATGATAACAAACCAAAATACATCCCTTTGTCAACAAATACCACTGGAAAATGCCTAGAAAACATGAGTGGAAATTTGAACAGACAATCATTAGAACAAATTACTCAGTGGTAAGATTGCTGTATACAATTGGATAAAACTATGGATATTGCTTATGTCTCTGGAAAAGGTCATGTTTCAAAAAACGAGGTGCACAAACAGCTACTATTTTCTCCTGCGCCTTCAAAGGAAAGACTACCCGGGAAGGTATTTTCTCAACCCTAAATGACCTCTTCAAAACAATGTGCTATTGAAAAACTCCGTGAGCAATTGGAGCTGCATTTTACTTGGAATTAAAAAAAAAAAAAAAGAATTCAGAATCAGGTTACAAAGATAGCAAAGCAGGGAACTCACTGCCCTTACCGTTGAGGAAGGCAGAGAGTGACACCAAAGAGCAAGGCAGCCAGAAGTGGTTAATTTTGTAAAAAACAAGACTTTTAAATGTAGTAGGAGATTCTCAATAATTTGCAATGAGATAAGAGTGATCAAAATCTTCCATTCCACAGATATCCAAAAGTGATCAGGTGACAGAATGCTTAAAGGACCCACTGAACTGAGAACAAACAAAAAGCAAGTGTCCAAAATGTAGAGAGACTTTCTCTGATCACAGGACCGTCACTTAGCAGATACTTCAAGCCTAGACACGCATGTGCACACAATGTGTCCCTTCAGGAAAAAACATGCTGTCCTGATAATTCTAAGACAGGACTTGCTTTAGTTTGTGCAGTTGAGCATTTGAAAGTTGAAAATGTTCCCATTGCTTTGTGATTTTTGAGAGGGATAACTGAGGATCAAACCATCGATAAAAAAAACTTCCATATCTGCACACTCCAAAAAGTGGAGTTGGGAACAACAGCAAAGACACTTGGGAACATAATTCTCTGTTTTAAAACCATCCCTATAAAGAGCTCTGGTGGGTTTTGAATATATTTATTAAAAGTGTAACAAAAAGCCTCTGATTAGTTTGCCATAACAATAGATATACAACAGGGAAGATAGAAAGTTATTCACTAGTTTTTAATGACAAAAAAAGGATCTTTATGTAATTGGTGGATTTATTTACTTATTTATTTGGCCTCACTGCACAGCTTGTGAGATCTTAGTTCCACGACCAGGGATTGAACCCATGTCTTCGGCAGGGAAATCAAAATCCTGACCACTAGACCACCAAGGAAGTCCTTGTAACTGGTGGATTTAGAAGAGAAGCATGAATTTAGAAAATGAAGCCCTTGTTTGTTTGTACTCATTTATTTCACTTAGCATAATGTCTTCAAGGTTCATCCTCATTGTACCAGGCGTCAGAACTGAAACTTTCAAACTTATCTCCCTCTAGACACCACCACACCCTTGACTGTTGCAGCCAGGCTAACCTATCGTTGCCCAAAATGCCTTTCACACATCTGCCTCTGACCCACTGCTCATCCTATTTCTCCCTTCTGGAATGTTCTTCCCTTGTTCCCACCAACTCAAGCTCTGCCCATGCTTGGAGCTCAGCTCAAACCTTCCCTTTAGGAAGCATTCTTGGATCACACCCCAGAGGGGGCTTTCTCTTTCCTGGGGTCCCTCAGCACTTGTCATCTGCCCCCCGCACGCTGGGCTGTCCCCTGTGTGTGCACCCTGCTTCTCAGTCTCCAGGGCCAGCTCTTGAAGGAAGACTTGGCCTTGTGTGTCCCTGAAACCCCTGTGAGCTCTACCCCAGACCACCTGCACAGCATGAGCCTGAAAAGGAAAAGCAGAAATACATAAACAGGGACTTCCCTAGTGGCCCAGTGGCTAAGACTTCATGCTCCCAATTCAGGAGGCTTGGATTCGATCCCTGGTCAGGGAACTAAGATCCCACATGCTGCAGTTAAGATCCAGAGCAGGGAAAAAAAAAAATAAGCATGAACCATGGTACTTTTCCTAAGTACTCTTGCCTCTGTAAGTCAATTAAGGAGACACTTTCTGTGTCTGTCTTCCCAGTCAGCAGTCAGGACTTCCCAGGCCTGGAGCAGACACACCTCAGCCTTGAAGACTAGGAAATCCTGGTCACACTCCAGCTGGGCCACTCCATGGCTGTGTGACCTTGGTGGCTCAGCCTCGATTTTTTCATCTACAAAATGGGCAGATGCTGTAGGCTTTCTGGGGTCATTGTGCACAGCAGTTGGACACCACGTGTGAAGCATGCCCCACTGTCTGCAGCGCTTAAAGGCTCGAAGTCTACAGTGGGCGGGGGACTTGGACACAGTCCGTGGTGACGGTGTGCCTCCCCTGCCCACTCAACCCGGGGCTCTGGCCATGATGCTCACCCCAGAGCTCCGCTGTCCCTGGCTTTCTGTGACAGGAGCCCCACTCAGTAGCTGCAGGAACAAACTGAGTGTGCAAAACAAGAAAAAGATTCTGTGGGGTCCTTTCACTGTAGACGCCATGTGACAGTCATAAGACCCTGGCCTCACCCCAACCCAAGCCACATGCCCACCACTGCTGACTGGCTCTTTTTCCCTCAGGAAGAAAAGGACTGGAAAAAAACTAAAGTGTGAGGCTGGGCTCAGGGTCAGGGGACTACAGGGAGGTGCTGGGACCCGGAGCCCCCTGGTGCCCAGAGGCAGGGACGTCAACGTCCCTGCTGTCTGAGACTGTGGCTTCCACTCTGACCTTTCTCCCCAAAGCCAAGTTCTTGTAGCAACTGGAATTCCCAAAGCTCTTCTCACCAGTGACCCTTTGTCTAGTTGACCCCACAGTTGGAAACAAGCCTTATTGTCAGAGAAGCCTTCTAGAGATCGTCCTGGGGTTTTTCTCTCTAATTGTTAAAGGTTTCTTATTTATCTATTTATTTTTATTGAAGTTTAGTTGATTTGCAATGTTGTGTTAATTTCTACTGAACAACAAATGGGGGTATGCATAACATACCCCCATTCGGGTCTTAATTTAACCTAATTATTCCTGGGCAGAAATTGGAAAAATCCCTGATGCTGGGAAAGATTGAAGGCAGGAGAAGGGGACAGCAGAGGATGAGATGGTTGGACTCAATGGACGTGAGTTTGAATAAACTCCGGGAGCTGGTGGTGGACAGGGAGGCCTGGAGTGCTGCAGTCCATGGGGTCGCGAAGCGTCAGTCACAACTGAGCAACTGAACTGAACTGAGAAATTGTGGGCCTGCTTAAGTTCAAGCTACAGAAGGACCACTGAAGTCAAAGAAGTGAGAACTGCCTTGAGAGGAGATGACGACATGTCACAGGTCTCCTCAAATGGAAGAGGGGCAGCCACATGAGGGGCCGCCGATGTCACTAGGAGGTCTGAAGTGGGAACAAGTGTCCTCCAGGCGTTTCGGCCCGAGGGTCTCAGAATCTGTATAACTAACCAGAGCATACTGTGGTCTGTGTATGCTAGGCATGGTGTCAAGGGCCCTGACAGCCCAGCTTCTCCCCAGGGTCACAGTCTCCCAGACCTTCGCACTTCCTTCTGCCATCACAGCATAGTAACAACAGCCCCAAGACCGCCTCTTCCCATTGGCCAATAGGAATCCCACACGCTAGCACATGCCCTTCTGGAATAAAGACTACCCTTCCCAGACTTCCTGGAGCTAGGGGTAACCATGTCACTAAGTCCTAGACATGGGAATATGGCATCAAGAAGTGCCTGGAGTGGGTTGCCATGACTTCCTCCAGGGCATCTTCCTGATCCAGAGACTGAACCTGTATCTCTTATGTCTCCTGCACTGGCAGTTGGGTGCTTTACCACCTGTGCCACTTGGGCAATCCAGCTAGCACATAAGTGGTTTTTTTCCCCACAATATAACTCTCCGTTTATTTATCTTTCATTTCTCACAGTGTTTTGTAGATACTAGGGTTTTTTTAATAGCTTTTGTCAGAAATATCCCAAGTGTCTCATATTTTTTTTAAAAAGATTATTGAATATATTTGGCATATAACTGCAGATTTAAGATGTACAACACACTACTTTGGCACATTTATATATTATAGTATGGTTGCTGTTGTAGCAATATTTATCATTATATATTTTTGATGCTATTGTAAATGGTATCTGTTATTAGTATGCAGCAGTTAGTGTTTTGATTTTATTTCATCCAACCTTTTAAAATCCTGTTCCTTAGGGAGTAACAAAATCTATACCGTGACTTCCTGCTGTGTCCAATAACCCTTCTCTTATTTTCTTTCTGAAAGCTCCCTGTTTTTAGTTCCAGACAAGCCCTTTGAGGGATGTCAAGCTCACTTTTGACCCAATTTCTGCTGATGGCAGATCCAGATGACCTCACTTCTTAGCACTAGTCTTTCCAGATGGCAAGTTTCCTCCAGAGGCTGCTGAGTGAAGCCTTTGGCCCTGGCCATGTGCAGGTCAGCATCCCGGAGAGGAAGGGCCTCCAGGAAGGAAGGTCTGGGGTCAGCTGTCCGGGTCTGGGCAGGCCTCCTGGTAAGGCGCCTGTGGTGCCCTGGGGACAGGGGACAGTGGCCACCAGGTGAAGGGAGTACTCACTGCCAACACAGGGGAGGAGCTGGAGCTGGAGGGCCAGGCCAGCCCGCAGCCGGCCTGGGGGAAGAAACGCCTCGTGTAGAGCACAGCGTCGGGGCCTCGAGGCCAGCTGCCTTTGCGGGGAAACGCTGCTGCTCTTTTTAACACAGGCAGTCCTTCCAGCTTGGGGTTGGTGGAGGGGAGGAATTTTATGTTCTCCTCTGTACACATTCCTATTGTTTCTAGTTCTTCAAAGCCAGTTTGCCTACTTCTGCCATTGAGAAGGAAACATTTTAGATAGATTCTTTAAAAAGAAACTGTTTTCAATATCCTGTGATAAACCCTGATAGAAAAGAATATTTAAAAAAAAGCATATATGTGTGTGTAGCTGAGTCACTTTGCTGTACAGCAGAAATTAACACAACCTTATAAAGCAGCTATGTTTCAATAAAAATAAATGAATAAACCTATTATATATAGAATGGATAAACAACAAGGTCCTACAGTACTAGCACAGGGAATTATATTCTATAACCTGGGATAAACCATAAGGGAAAGAACATAAAAAAGAATATATATATGCATAACTGGGGTCCCCTGCCCAGCTTCCCAGATCCCCAATTTGCTGCAGGCAGTGGGGAGCCCCCGAGCACCCCTGAAATGATGCTGCCCTTGTCCCGTCAGACCCAGCAGCCCTACAGATCATCTGACAAAAGGCCCAGAGCAGGGAGACAGCCCAGCCCTCTGGCCACTTCCTGGGGGGCCAGCCAGGCCCCAGGGGTCAGGCGGCTGCCTGCACAAGCCGGCTTTTTCCACATTGACCTCTGAGAGTTCCTCCACACAACCGAGAGGAAATACTCTCAACACCAGCTATCCGGGATGCACGTGTCTGCAGCCTTTTTCCAGGGAGGGAGCTGCGGCTCACAGGAAGGAAGCCCAGCCCGCAGGAAGCAATACTGTGGCATCGCTGATTTCTCAGTGGCTGAGTCCTCCAGTCCGAGAAAGGGACTTCACAGCGCATCTGTCCCCAAAGGTGGGCTTCACAGCGGTCCCCAGGGGATCGCTGCCCTGCTCCTCCAGCAGACAAGATGCAGTGGAGGTCTGCAGGCCGGCCACATGCGTCTCCCCTCCTGCACACACGCAGCCTTGCTGCAGCCCTCTCACCCAAGGACGCTACCTTCTGACCGGAATTACAAGGCAAGCTCCGTCAGCCACACATGGTCTTTCTGTCCGCTCTCCCTGAGGACCACAGGGAAGATCCCGGATACCACCTGACCCTGCAGTGCATCCTGTCGAGGCCTGGGCCTGGGAGGGCAGAGATGGGTCCAGCACCCTGCCCCGGCCCCTCCTGGCTGCATTTTTTCAAACCAAGTTACTCTGTGTCAGCTGTGGTTGCCTAGGGACTACCGTAACAAAGCACCACAAACTGCCTTAAATGACAGAAATTCATCAGCTCATGACTCTGAGGCTGGAGGACCAAGATTAGCGTGTCAGCAGGTTCCTTTGGAGGCTGTGAGGGAGAATTCTTTCAGGCCTCCCACCCCCTGCTGCTGGCAGCTCGCTGGCAATTTCTGGCATTCCTTGCCTGGGCGAAGCAACACTGGGATTCTGCCTCCATCTTCTCACGGCCTCTCTCTGGGTCTGCATGTGTCCAAAGCTCACTCTTTGTAAGAACACAGTCATCTCAGATTAGGATCCACCCTAAGGACCCCATTTTAACTTGATCCTCTGAACGACCCCATCTCCAAATAAGGTCACATTCATGGGTCACACTCATGGGTCTTGCAGGTTAGAACTTAAACCTGTGGATTTGGGGGGAGAGGGGGGACAATTTAACCCATAATAGCAAATAAACTGGGCTTCTCTGGTGGCTCAAGGAGGAAAGAATCTGCCTGCCATATAGGAGATGTAAGAGATGCCAGTTCGATCTCTGGGTTGAGGAGATCCCCTGGAGGAGGACATGGCAACCCACTCCAGTATTCTTGCCTGGAGAATCCACAGACAGAGGAGCCTGGTGGGCTACAGTCCAGGGGGTCACAAAGAGCTGGACACAACCAAGGGATTCAGAACACATAGCAGATAGGCCCCCTAGTCAGTTAGACTATTAGGCCCACCAGAGTGCAGGCTGCAGTTTCAGTCCTGGGCTACAGGCAGTCATCCAGGAAGAACAAGAGGGAGACAAATGTGAACTCCATGGCCAGGTAACAACAGGGAACCCAAGGGACACAGAGAGGCCGGTGAGTAAGGGCCCAGGAAGTGCTGAAGTCCCCACACTGAACCTGGGCCTGGGTCTCTTTGGGGAAGTGAACCCCTCCATCCTCAAGGCAAGAAGCTGGAGTGGGAGGCTGGCGGGCTGGAGGCTCCCTTCACTTGAGGGGCACCTGCAGGTTCCCCCAGCCCTGGCCACACAGCCAGCTGCCCCGTCTTGAAGATGCAGGTGGCCTGGTCATGGACCACCAGCGTTCAGAGCTTTCTCCACTCAGTGAAAGCTGGAGCACACTGCTCTATCCAGGGTTCTAGAAAAACAGATTTTCCACTGTGGTGAGCAGCTCCCCAGGGATGATGGCAGGAAAGTTGTTCAAACAGATGACATCAGTTGTGGTTCGAACTCCTTCAAGTTCTGTACCAAGGGGTTGAGCTCCACTGTAGCTGAGGAGATGGTGGATCACGATGTGATTATATAAGGGGCAGTTATTGGGGCCAAGCAGAAGCTTTGGGAGACCGGGGTCCTTGCATCTCTGCCCAGTGGCTCAGGGCTTGCTCAGCCCCATCCTGGTGGCACAGCCAGGCTGAGCAGAGGGATCGAGCTGGCACTCACTCCTGGCAGCCACAGAGACCCCAGCAGCCCCTTAAGCGGCATGAAGCACCCGGTTCCAGTCCAGGACCTGGATCCATCATGTCTGGCTTGCATCTTCCCTCAGACGTGCAGCTCACCGCTGCTTCACAGTTTCTGCAGAGTCTATAGGGTGTTCACCCAAGTGGCGACAAGGAGCCTAATCTATGGAGCCTGACTGTGGGTGACATACACCCACGAGATAAAGAGTTGGGATGTCGGCACAGTTGGAGGAATCTGACAAATAGACGGGGCGTGGCTCAGATGGGAAGGTCTACCATGTCCCTCGAACACACCACACCTTGTGCAATAACACTGGCTTGGGTTTTGCTCTCTTTTTCCATAACTGGTATTTAACATCCATACTCATTGTTTCCCTGAAGGACGAGACTGGATCCACAGAAATCCATCAAGCACTGCAGACAAAATTCCTCCCAGAGAGGGGGGTGGGTGCTGGTGGGTGAGGGGAGGCACACGCTGTGCAGGGAGGGAAGGAGGCGACATGGGTCTGCGGAGGTGCGGGGGCGCTGAGGGGGTTCATGAGACACACGTGCATGGTGGGCAGAGCAAAGCAGGAGCACAGAGTTCTGGGCCAGAGGGCCCACGGCGGCCCCCCGCTCACTCCACCTCGGCAATCTCACAACAGCTCACGTCCTTCGGTCAAGCCAACAAAGTGAGGTCAACTTCAAGTTCTCGAGACTGAGGACATTGGCCCCGAGTTATCAGAGCTTCCAGATTAACAGGAATTGGGCTTCTGTCCTCAGTTCTCAGGAGAAAACAGTCCAGAACAACTAGGAGAGCCTCCGCACTTTCACTTCTGCAAAACGTTGGAATCTGACCCTGGGGTTTCTACAAGTGGAAAAGCACTGGCACCGTGTCTGGAATATTCTAAGTGCCCTGCCAGCGACAGGCCTTGTTATCAAGTTTGCTATTTATGCTCACAACCTCCCAAATGATCTGGTCAGTGGCACTGAATTAAGATAGTTAAGTTCAGTTGAGTCGCGCAGTTGTGTCTGACTCTTAGCAACTCCATGGACTGCAGCACGTCAGGCCTCCCTGTCTATCACCAACTCCTGGAGTTTATTCAAACTCATATCCATTGAGTCGATGATGCCATCTAGCCATCTCATCCTCTATCGTCCCCTTCTCCTCCTGCCTTCAATTTTTCCCAGCATTAGGGTCTTTTCAAATGAATCAGCTCTTCACATCGGGTGGCCAAAGTATTGGAGTTTCAGCTTCAGCATCAGTCCTTCCAATGAAGATCCAGGACTGATCTCCTTTAGGATTGACTGGTTTGATCTGCTTGCAGTCCAAGGGACTCCCAAGAGTCTTCTCCAACACCACAGTTCAAAGCATCCATTCTTCTGCGCTCAGCTTTCTTCATAGTCCAACTCTCACATACATACATGACTACTGGAAAAACCATAGCCTTGACTAGATGGGACCTTTGTTGGCAAAGTAGTGTCTCTGCTTTTTAATATGCCATCTAGGTTGATAAGATATGCTGCATGCAAATTATTGCATAAAGACAATGGTGCTCAGAATCCGAGGCCCATTTTCAAGCCCGCAGCAGAGCTAGAAAGATGACTGTGGAAGCAAGCAGACAGATCTGTGGTCATGTGGCTAGAAGTTCCTTTACACACTGCGGTGCACAGACTCTCTAGTCACTACTCACCCGGTGTTCTCCTCTTTTAGGAGAAGGAAACAGGTTCCCATCTGAGGGGACTCTGTCTGAGAACTGTGGTCCCCTTCACTTAGAAGCTTTGGTCCTGTGGTATGAAAAGCCACCATGGCCTCAGCCCATGCACAGGAGCATGGAGCAGAGGGCAGGGTTCTGCCTGGAGCCAGCCTGAGGCCACAGTGGGCGACGTGGGCTTCCCACTTACTAGGGTGCTTCTGTATTTTACAACCAAGTCTTTTGATTTAACTGGGGTAACAAGAAAGGGGCTTCTCTGGTGGCTCAGACAGTAGAGAATCTGCCTGAAATGCAGCAAACCCAGGTTCAATTTGTGGGTTGGGAAGATCCCTTGGAAGAGGGCGTGCCAACCCACTCCAGTATGCATGCTTGCCTGGGAAATCCCATGGACAGAGGAGCCTGGCAGACTAACAAGAAAAGCCCTGTGAGTAGAGTTCCCTTGGCTAGTGTGAAGGGTTTCGAGACCAGACTGCCCAAAGATGTACTGGTTTTACTGGACATGCAGTTACCTTCAATAGGACTGGGGTGGAGGGGGCAGTGGTCATGGTATTGCATGGGCTCCACTCCAAGTGCAGAATCACAGACTCACCTGTGTGTGAAGAGTCCTCCAGATACTGCTATGCAGAGATTGGTGACTGGAGGCTGGAGCTGTAAGCCACCCTCGATGGAGATCCCCAGCTCTGGTCTCCAGTTTTCTCTCTTTTCCTCCTGTTCCCAGTCTGGCACCGTGAGACATCTGGGTAACCCAGATCCCCTTTCCTAGAGCATGAAATTCCTAAGAATAATGGCACCCCACTCCAGTGCTCTTGCCTGGAAAATCCCATGGATGAAGGAGGCTGGTGGGCTGCAGTCCATGTGGTCGCTAAGAGTCAGACACGACTGAGCGACTTCACTTTCACTTTTCACTTTCATGCATTGGAGAAGGAAATGGCAACCCACTCCAGTGTTCTTGCCTGGATAATCCCAGGGACGGGGGAGCCTGGTGGGCTGCTGTCTATGGGGTCGCACAGAGTCGGACACGACTGAAGCAACTTAGCAGCAGCAGCAGTCAGCAGAGGTATGTGTGTACCTTGATTCCTGCTCCCAGGTATGTGTGTACAGACAGATACAAATCAAATAGAATAAGAGGTAGATATCCAGTATAAAGAAAGCTGAGCACTGAAGAATTGATGCTTTTGCACTGTGGTGTTAGAGAAGACTCTTGAAGGTCCTTTGGACTGCAAGGAGATCCAGCCAATCCATCCTAAAGGAGATAAGTCCTGGGTGTGCATTGGAAGGACTGATGTTGAAGCTGAAATTCCAGTACTTTGGCCATCTGACGTAAAGAGCTGACTCATTTGAAAAGACTCTGATGCTGGCAAAGATTGAGGGCAGGAGGAAAAGGGGATGACAGAGGATAAGATGGTTGGACGGCATCACCGACTCGATGGACATGGGTTTGGGTAGACTTTGGGAGTTGGTGATGGACAGGGAGGCCTGGCGTGCTGCAGTTCACAGGGTGGCAAAGAGTCGGACATGACTGAATGACTGAACTGAACTTATCCAGTATATTAGGGACTTCCCAGGTGGTGCTAGTGGTAAAGAATCCACCTGCAGTGCAGGAGAGGTAAGAGATACAGGTTCGATCCTTGGGTCAGGAAGATCCCCTGGAGGAAGGCATGGCAACCCACTCCAGTGTTCTTGCCTGGAGAATCCCANAGTATATTAGGGACTTCCCAGGTGGTGCTAGTGGTAAAGAATCCACCTGCAGTGCAGGAGAGGTAAGAGATACAGGTTCGATCCTTGGGTCAGGAAGATCCCCTGGAGGAAGGCATGGCAACCCACTCCAGTGTTCTTGCCTGGAGAATCCCATGGACAGGGGAGCCTGGAGTCACAAAGAGTCAGAAACAACTGAAGCAAATTAGTATTCAGACATGCATCGAGTATTTAAAAAGAACTGCTACAAGTTAACAACAACAACAACAAAACCAAACTACCCAATTAAAAAATGGGCAAAGGACCACAACGGGAAGCCTGCACAGCAACAAAGAATAAGACATAGCAGAGTAATTTCCCCCCCGTGAACAGCACGGGACATTGCTGCTTGTACCGAGAACAGCATCTTCAGTGAGCAGATGCCGCAGCTGGCAGAGCAAGCCTGGCCGGGCACCAGGGCCTGAGCCTGGGCTGGGGAGAGTGGGTGCTGTGACAGAGCAGGAGGCTGGCTCGGGGCCCCCGCTGGGCTGCGGGCTCCCTCAGGTCCCGGTTGTGCTAGTACAGGCCAGGAGTGCGGAGGACAAGAGGGGAGCCTTGAGTTGAGTCATCGGCAGGATATACACAGATCCGCGGAGGGCCTCCAAACTTGGCAGCCACCGAGGAAATGATTTTCAGTTGTTTTTTTTTTTTTTGGACTCTCATCTCACCTAGACACTCAGCTGGGACTCTGCTTCCTATTTCAAGATGTTTCCAAGCAGTTGTGTTTGCAGAGACCTTCATAAACACACGTCCAGGGGAAGGAACCAGAAGAAAGCAGGCTTTCTCCAGGCCTGCCGGTCAATTCCCTTGGCCCCAACATACCTTGAGTGTTTTAACAGAAACATGGTGGTGGAGGCCAACCGAGGGGGTCAGGAAGCCGAGAGACTCTCTGTGCTGCTTTCTGGACTTGACCTCTGGCCGTGAAACAGCTGTAAACAGGAACAGGAATCAGAAGACTTACTGAGCATCTATTTACCGGCACCTGCAGGGCCTCCCTGAGAGGTTGGCAGAGGAGGAAGGAAGGCTAGCCTTCCCCCCCGATGACAGTTAATTGTCCCCTTTCTCATGTGGCATTTCCAGGTTCTTGGGGAAGCTGAGGACCAGTGTCTGGATGGGGCCTCTGATTACTCTCTCATGGACCATCTGGCTCGCTTCCCCCCAGCCCCACCCTCCCCCACGTGGCTGGGAGGTGGTCTCTGCACGAGAGCCCTTGGTGCTTCCAGCCTGCAAAGCCTAAACTCTTGAGCTTCCACCTCAACAACCATTCACCACTTCGCCTGTTCTACGGCTTTGTTGTTGTTGTTTTAATACACTTAGTGGTTTCTAACAGGTTTAGATTTACCAAAACATTGAGAATATGATACAGGGTGTTCCTGCACCAGTTTCTGCTCTTGGAAGCATCTTATATCCACATGGCATATTTGTTATAGTTCACACCCCAGTATGGGTACGTTATCTTTAAGTCCAAAGTTTACTCCAATTTCCTTGGTTTTATTTATTTCCTTATTAGCCCTGAGGCATGTGGGATCTTAATTCCCTGGCCAGAGACTGAACCCGCTCCCCAGGCACTGAAGGTGAGGAGTCTTAACCACTGGAATACCAGGGATGCCCCGGATTTCCTTGGTCTTAAATTGAAGTCCTTTCTCTGTGCCAGGACCCCAGCCAGGTCACCACATGACCTTTAGCATTATGTCTCCTTAGGTTCTTCTTGGCCTAAGTTTCACCTGGATTTTTGTCTCCCTCTTTAGACTGGAAGCTTCTTAATGGCAAAAACTGCCTCCCAATCCCTCACCATACCTCCAAATGTGCTGTGCCCATTGAGAGGCCCAGAGACATGGAAGGGCTGTGCCTGGAACCTCGGCTGTGGGTTGTGGCTATTTCCTCCCAGCAAACGTCCAGACAGTATGATCAAGTGAGTAACAGCAGCAGTCATTTCTGGAGAACCGGGGTTCTGGGGGAATTTCGCTTTCCTTGTTACATTTCTATAACGTTTTGCTGTTGTTCAGTCACTAAGTCGTGTCCGACACTTTGAGACCCCATGGACTGCAGCACACCAGGCTCCCCTGTCCTTCACCATCTCCTGAAGCTTGCTCGAAAACTCATGTCCATCCAGTCGGTGATGCCATCCAGTCATCTCATCCTCTGTCGTCCCCTTCTCCTCCTGCCTTCCATCTTTCNGTGTCCGACACTTTGAGACCCCATGGACTGCAGCACACCAGGCTCCCCTGTCCTTCACCATCTCCTGAAGCTTGCTCGAAAACTCATGTCCATCCAGTCGGTGATGCCATCCAGTCATCTCATCCTCTGTCGTCCCCTTCTCCTCCTGCCTTCCATCTTTCCCAGCATCAGGGTCTTTTTCAATAAGTCAACTCTTTGAATCAGGTGACCAAAATATTGGAGCTTCAGCTTCAGCATCAGTCCTTGCAATGAAGATTCAGGACTGATTTCCTTTAGGATTGACTGGTTTGATATCCTTGCAGTCCAAGGGACTCTCAAGAATCTTCTCCAGCACCGAAGTTGAAAAGCATCAATTCTTAGGCACTCAGCCTTCTTTATAATGTTTAAAGCACTTTAAATAATCAGCATGTATTTCTCTCCTAATTAGAAAGAATAAGGTAAATTCAGGTTGCAAGTTGGGGCCTGACGGTTTAAGAACACAGCCTGGGCAGGTTCTCTCAGCACTGGAGGTGCCCAGATGTCACCCTCTTGACGGATGAAGAGTCTGGTGCCCCCAGATATGGAGCAGCTGCCTGGGGGTGACTAGCAGGTCCAAGATGAGCCCAGAGCACAGTGGGCTGGCTCCTTCCAGTCCTCACCCAAGCAAGGCGCCTGGAAAGACAAAGACTTCAAAGCTGTTGGATATGAATGAAATCTGACACATGCCCACGATCCCCAGTTTCCTCCTGAAGCATTCCGGGCCCCATATTCCATTTCTGAAAAGAAACCCTTGTTGGCATGAGTGCGGTGATGTGGTGATGGAAGAAAGAGCGTGTGAGGTGGCCGAGTCACACTTGGGCTCAAGATGCTGCCCGGCTGCCCTTGCTCCAGAATTGAGGCACCCCCCACCCTTACCCCACTGTGCCTCCACGAGCCCTTTCACCTCCCGGCACAGCTGCTGCCTGCCATTCATGCCTGTGCCTGGAGACCTCACTCCACTCTCCACTCTTCAGGGCGCTCTGGCACTCACTCCTCACCCCAGCCCTGCCCTGCATTGCCTAGCCCCATCCTGCTTTTCTTGGTTCACTCGTGTCCCCATGGGGGGAAGGACCTGGCCTTATCTGTCTCTTACATGCCCCCCATCTCCCATCCACTGTCGAGGGCAATGCCAGGCACACCCTGAGGGCTCAAACACATCTTGCCTGTAGAGTTCGAAAAGTAAACTGATGGAACAAGTATTTTCAAGTATAATTGACAGAAACTCTGAAGCCTCAAGCCCTGTTTAGAGCCCATGTCCTAAAAAGGGAGGCAAGCAAAACAAGCCAGGTCTCCAGGGCCTGACCGCCCTCAGCTTTGGGGGCTTCTCCTCCAACCCATCACAGCCACACCCACCTGGCTGCCGCCCACATTAGCCCTGACCTGGTGACCATCTGCCCAGCCAGGGCCCTCGGGGAGAAGTGGGCAAACAATGAGGTTTTTCCACCAGACATTCTGCAGCCTAGAGATGATGGAAATATTTTTGACAACTGCTGAGCTAGAAGTCAGATTTATTGATAAGTATTGTGTGTCATTCTTTAAACTGCAAATATGCTTTTAGAAAGAAATTGGGATTCTGAAATTAAAGTGAGAAAAGACAGAGATGAATGTGTGCAGGAAAAATTTTCAAATTCACCCAAAGCTTAGGCTTTATTCTCATCAAGAAAACTGCACAGAAAGGAACAGAAGGCATTTTCCTATTTGGGGTCTTGGCATCATCCCAAGCAAGGGAAGGGAGACCCAGTGACCAACAGGCAGCGGGAGGAAAGAGATGCAGGAAGTGAATTCTTGGGTCTTTATCCAGAGCCTTCTCTGAGATGGTCCTTCAAAAACGGAGGCGGTGGCACTAGTGGCAAAGAACCCACCTATCAGTGCTGAAGACACCAGAGAGGTGGATTCAGTCTTCGGGTGGGGAAGGTACCCTGGAGGAGAAAATGGCAACCCACTCCAGTGTTCTTGCCGGGGAAGTCCCATGGACAGAGGAGCCTGGCAGGCTACAGTCCATGCGGCTGCAAAGAGTAGGACACGACTGAGCACACAGAGTACTCATGGGGAGGAGGGAGGGAGCATCTGGAGAAGATTTGGCTCCTGCTGATGAAACAGTGGTGGCACAAATGGGGTCAGGCAGTGGGGAGTGAAGCCTTAGGACCCCATCAACTGTTTCCATGGTGACAGAGCCTGTGACCCAAGCATGGAACCCACTTCACTAACATGGGGTCTGGGATCCCATGTGAGGCCGGGTCTCCACCGTGGTGCCACCTTGTCACACAGTCAGGTGGCTGTCCTGTGGGCAGAACCCCCCGGAAGCTTGCCCCTGCAGTGTTGCTCGTCGCCAAGCTGGTCCACACTGGGCCAACCGTGCTGGCCAGACCGGGCAGGGAAGGGGGCAGGGTGTTTCTTGTTGTTTACTCACTAAGCTGCGTCCGACTCTTTACAACCCCATGGACTGTACCCTGCCAGGCTCCTCTGTCCACGGAATTCTCTAGGCAAGCATACTGGAGTAGGCTGACATTTCCTTCTCCAGGGGAATCTTCCCAACCCAGGGATCGAACCTGCATCTCCTGCACTGGCAGGAGGATTCTCTACCACTGAGCCACCAAGGAAACCCCGTGGATGTTTAACATTCACCGGATCCTACCATTTTCTAGCCAGTGTCTGGTTCTTTGGGCTTCCCTGATGGCTCAGCTGGTAAAGAATCCACCTGCAGTGCGGGAGACCTGGGTTCGATCCCTGGGTTGGGAAGATCCCCCGGAGAAGGGAAAGGCTACCCACGCCAGTATTTTGGCCTGGAGAATTCCATGGACTGTATAGTCCATGGGGTCGCAACAGAAGTCTGGTTCTTTATGCACTTTATCTCATTAAATGGTCTTGGGAGGTAGAAACATGTATGTCCATCTGACAGAGAAAGAAATCCAGCATGTTTCTAGATGTGGTAACCTGCAAACCCTGCTGTTTCCTGAGCTGGTAGTACCTGGGGACCTGAAGGTGGGAGGGACCGCTGTGGGCAAAGTCCACGCCCAGGAAGGTGTTGCTATGGTTAACAGTAGCAGGAAGGAGCTCAACCCACGTGTTTGATAGAGCTTGCAAAGCTCCAGGCCGATCTGATGGCGTTTTTGCACAGGTGCCCTGGGCCCCATGTCCCTGGCCTTACCTGATGTCACCGCTTCTCTAGAGGGTCCAACAGGAGCCAGAACAGCGAGGAGACGTGCAGTGTGTTCTGTCCAGCTCCCTTTCTCTTTATCAGCATCAGTTAAGACAGGGCTGCTCGGGGTGGACACAGCCCCTCTCCTGGGCTGCCAGGGCTGGGTGAGTTAACTGGAGGGTTTAGGATGGAGACGATAGATGGCGCTATGAATGGACAGGCTAAGGTTTAGGAAGTAATAGCATGACTTCCTTGGTGGTCCAGTGGTTAGGACTCTGCTTCCAATGCCAAGTGTTTGGGTTCGATCCCTGGTCAGGGAACTAAGATACCACACGCCATGCTGCAGGGCCAAAAAAAATAAATGAAAATTTAAAAAAGGATACTGCCAAACTTATAACACAACCAAAAAGAAGAAGACAAGTAATAATAAAAGCTGAGGAAGAACAGAAAGTGAGGAGACATGAACAGAAGCCTCAGATGCTGTGGCCCCTGGGGACTGACACTGAGGGTGAGCGGGTGGGTCTGAGCCCCTGACCTGAGGTTTTTCATGTAGTTTCATGGAAGGTCTGTTACTCAGCTCTCCTTGAAGAAAGGAGAACATGCTGGTTTTCCCTCATGTGGGGCTACATTTGACTACATGAAAGGCAAAGACCCTACTTCCAGGCCAAACCCTCAGGGGAAATAATTATTTTCCAGCAGACGTTTCTTAAATGACTCTTCAAAGATCCATGCCCCATCTCCCCCTGGCAGCAGGAATGCTCCCCCAACCCCTGCCACCCTGGTGGCTGAGGAGAGAGGCCCACGGATCTGGAACCATCTACCATTACCGAGGGCCACCATGTCTGCCCGGACTGCCAACCAGGAGCTCTAATTAAGAAGGAGGGCTGAGTGTCAGCTTGGCTGGGCTGCGGGTACCAACCGTCGGTCAGGTATGTTTGTGAGGTTGTCTCTGGTTGAGACGCGCGTTCGAATGGGGGTAGACCGAGCGAGGCAGATGGCCCTCCCCAGGGCGAGGGGGCCTTGTCCGGTCATCTGGAGCCTGAACATAACAAGAAGGCAGAACTAGAGGGAACTCCTCACGCCTGACTGTGAGCTCGGACACCGGTCTTTCTCTGACCTTTGGAGTCAGACTGAAAAACTGGCTCTTCTTGGGAAAGACTCAAGCCAGCTTGCTGGCTGCATGGCTTGGGACTGTCAGCCTCCATCATCACATGGGCCAATTAACTGCTAATAGTAAATCTCTTTATGTGATGCAAAGTCTCCTATTGGTTCTGTTCTCTGGGGAACCCTGACTAATAGAGTCAGCGTGGTTAACAGCATGACCATATCTCCAATTTATGCAGCCCAACAAACACCTAGAGCCTGTGGAGCTCATTAACTCAGAATCATTAATTAAGTGCCTGCTGTGTGCACGGGAGAATAACCACACAGGTCTCGCCACAGATGCAGAAGTTAAAAGTCACGGCGGTGGCTGGCTGTCCACAGAAGACCACTAAGGCAGCTAAGGAGTAGGGAACTTCTTAGTTACAACAGAAACCAGCGAAATAGAGTTCACTTATTACTGTGAGAGTTATTGCCACGCCTCTTCTACGTGTGTTTTTCAAACAAACTTGTTGTCATGGTAACTCTCTTAAAACAAGATGCAACAAGGTTTAAAGAGCCTGAGAGCTAATTACAATAGTACTTTATATTTAGTTACACCTTTCTTCTGAGGAGTTTAATGGACCTCATTCATTAAGCTCCATCCTCTGAAGTCTTTAGGGGACAGATATTATTAAACCATTTTACAGACGTAGACACCAAGGTAAGGATGGGTTAAGTGACTTGGCCACTAACAGGCAGCTTAACCAGGAGCAAGCCTGGGCCAGACCCACGTCTCCTCTTGTTTCCTTCTGTTTTCTCTACTCATCCGTCTCCAATGGGGGTTTTGTAAGCCATTCATCATGAAAGGCTCAGTTTCCCACAGTGTGATTGGGGGACCCCAGATTCTGCTACTATCCCTGTGCAGAAAAATCTGCCCAGCCTGGGAGGCTCAAGGATGGCAGGGATGGGGCGTTGGGGGAGGAGAGGTAGGGCTGCTGAGGGTCTATGGGAGGCGCTGCTGCCTGGACTCTCAGCCCGTGGAGCCAACATCCACAGACATGGGCAACTCACACACTCGGCCAGGGACGCCGGGGCCTCAGGGCACACCTGACACCAAGCGGCTCCCGCCTCAGTCACAAGAGTCGGACACTCAGTGCCAGCCGCGCTGGCCAACAGGCTGTACCATCAACATCCCAGAGAAACCCTGTGCTGGGGCCTCTGCTCAGCAGCTCTTGGAGGGGGCCCAGATCAGAGCAGCAGCTATGATGTCAGAAACCAAGGGGCTCTGCCCATCTCAGAGCCGCCAAAAGACAATCTCTGATTCTCAAGCTCTATGAGGGCTTCTCCAGCCTCTCTGCCTGGAAAGTTCTTCCCTTCCTTCAAGCCTTTTTCAGATCTCACCTTCTCAACAAGGGCTATCCTGACCAAGCCTCGTCAGCCTAGTGACGGCCCCTTCCCACCCCCTGCCTCTGCCTGAGCCGGCCCTCATGGCTCTCATCACCTTCACGAAGCCTGTGAAGTATCGTCTGATCCCCCCACGAAAATGCAAGTTCTGCAAGAGCCTGACCCTTGCACAGTGTCATCAATAGATACTGATAGGAACCATGATTTTTGACTCAGGCTATTGGATGAGCAACAAGGGGGAGGAACAAGGGGCAGGGGGTCCCTGCCACATTTTGGGCATGTTGACTTGAGACTCCAGCAGGCACACGGATGAAGGGTGCAAGGCTGTTGGTAGGGGTATGGTCCTGAGAGAAAAGGAGGAAACCTGGGCACGCCTGCACCTGCACAGGTGGGTGAAGACGAGTCAAGGACCAGACAGTGCCCAGCATGCAAAGGAGTCAAGCAGCAGGGAGGAGAGGGTCTCCGATGCGGGAAAATTGAGAGATGAGCCCCCTGGTCTACAGGGCTTCAGTAGAGGAGTGGGGGAGGGCATCGGGGGAAGGGAGGCAGGGAGGGGGAACTTAACTCGCCTTTCAGAAACCCAGGCTGGGCAGGAGGAAAAGGGGACGAGGGGGAGGGAGGTTTCCACTCAAATTGTAACTCACAATTGGAGCATCTGAAACAGGAGGAAGGCCCTTGGTCAGCTGGGTGTGTCGGCAGAAGCTGGACCGTGAGTTCAAAGGGACAGGATGGGGGAAATCCAATCAGGCAGGTGTGAGGGCCTGATGAACGTGAAGGTCGGTCCCGTCAAATCCCGAGAGCCTAGGATTCATGATGCTGCCCTGAGTCTGAAAGAAACCCAAGGCTACTAGGAAAATACAGTTGGCCTTCCTCCCACCCAACAGGAAAGTGTATGGCCCTCCAACTTTGAAGTGCCATCTGGGTTTCCATAATAGGCTCGGGTCTGGATTCCAGCACCGTCAGAAAATAACAACTTCCTGCTCAATTAAGACGTGTGTATGGCAGGGCGGAGGGGAGGGGTTGGGGGGGCAGTGGGGGTTGGTAGGCAGGAAGGCCTGGAGTCCATGGGTGATTTTCAGCCTCTGCACGAGGTCTGAGCAGCAGGACACCCCACAAATACCCTGAGATGTGTCCCTCCCAAAACCTGGCTCCAGGACACCGTATCTTCAAGGGCAAGGACAGAATGTTTTCTAACAAATTTCCATTCACCCAGATGTGCTCATGATGAAGGTTAAGTGTCTTAAGTAGGAAACAGCACCCTAATTCCCAAAAGAATTCTTTCAAATCTGTTAGACTTTTATTGCACTAATTTTAGAAAATTTACACGTGGATTAAAAAAATGAATTTCAAGAATAAAAACTATTAGGAATGGGAATTTCCCTGGTGGTCCAGTGATCAGGAATTTGCCTTCCAATGCAGGAGACGCAGGTTTGATCCCTGGTTGGGGAACTAAGATCCCACATGCTAGAGAAAACCGCGTGCTGCAACAAAGGCCCAGTGCAGCAAAAAAAAAGAAAAAAAAAAATCAAAACTATTAAGACTGGAATTTTCCTTACATGTACAAAGAGGTGTGTAGTATTTGGGCTTCCGAGGTGTGGTAAAGAACCTGCCTGCCATGCAGGAGACACAAGAGATGTGGGTTTGATCTCTGGGTTGGGAAGATCCCCTACAGGAGGGCAAGGCAATCCACTGCAGTGTTTTTGCCTGGAGAACCCCATGGACAGAGGAGCATGGGGCTACAGTCCATGGGGTCACAAAGAGTCAGACACAACTGTGGGACTGAACAGATTCTGAATCAAGCCACTGTATAGCTCTAATAAAAGGCAGCTCCAAATATAAGGCAGCACCATATTTTGCAAAGGAGGAGAAAAAAAAAATTCTGCTCATTTGGACAGGGATGTTGGAGAAACAATCAAGGGTCAGCTTATAGTATTTATACACATTTGCTATTGTTTAGTCACTAAATCGTCTCAGACTCTTTTGCAACCCTATGGACTACTGCCTGCCAGTCTCCTCTGTCCATGGGATTCTCTAGGCAAGAATACTGTCCATTTCCTCCTCCAGGGTATTTCTTACTATGGGACACAGTGAAAAAAACATTTGAAAAACCCTGAGGTAGAATTATGGAAACTCAGAGGGGTAATAAAATCAGAGGAAAAGCAAAAGCACGGGATTCCCAGCTCAACTCAATGTCCTGTGTTTCATTACTCCGAACAAGCGATGCGTGTTCTCCAAAGGTGCTCCCGGGGGTAGAGGGGTAGAAAGGAGACAGAGGAAACCAATGGACAGTTCCTGGGGATTAAGAGGCTCACGGAGAACAAAGGTTCTGAAATCAAGGGTGAGCTTGGTCACAAGCACGGAAGTTCAGGGCACGGTCAAGCAGGGAAGGAAACTCACCTCAGCCCAGTGAGAAAACAAGCAATTAGAACACCCACCTGCTTCCCCGCCGCCCGCCGATCTGGACTGCCTGCATCCTCTGCCCCGTGTTGTCTAGGTGAGGTCCGTGCCTCTCTGCACTCCAACCTATCCCTCTTTGGCTAGTGAGGTGTTGCTAAAATATGTCTACAGATGCTTCCTAGGGTGGCCAAATCTAGCAGATAATAATACCGGCCACCCATTATGTCAGATTTTCAGATAAATGATTTTTTAAGGTAAATACGCCCCATGCAATATTTGGAACATATCTATACCAAGTTATGTTTGCCTGAAATTTAAATGTAACTTTATCTGGCAACCCTACTTGATGGTACCTAATTTCTCTTCCACTGTGGACTGTACTTAGTGACTCACCAGCGACGGATCAGAGAAAAGGTAAGTGATGACATGCCAGCCCTAAACCAGATCAAAAAAAGCACTGTGGCCTCGGTCTCGGTCTCTTGCAGTCCTGGATCCTTGGCTCTGGGTGAGGGGAGGACACCCATGTGGCCCTATGGGGAGGTCCGTGTGGCGCAGAGCTGAGGTTCCTGCCCACTCCTACATGTGTGAACTTGGAAAGGGGCTCCCCTGGCCCCAGTCAAGCCTTTAGCTGATTGTGGAGACCAGGAGTCAGAAACATCCTGCGAAGCTGCTCCTGAGTTCCTGATCCCCTGATGCTGATGGACAGCTGTTACTTTAAGCTACTATGTTTTGAGATAATCTGTTACACTGCAACAGGAACTGCCTGCTAATGGATCTCAGGCCAATAACCATTCCCTGTCGGACACCACTGTCTCCTTTTTCTGGATCATCCCCAGAGGTGTATAGTCATGCTGGAATCTCTTTTTCAAAAACTCTTGATCTCACGTTTTTTACTCTTCTATACACTGAAATTCCTACTAACGGTTCTATACTATTTCTGATTCCCGTTTCCCTCTCTTTTCCTGAGCTATTCAAATAGGCATTTCAGCTCTGAAAAAGCTCTGGTCAAGTAAGAAATCACCCCTCTTATTTAATCCAAAATCCAACCTCCAGTCCTCATCTAACTTGACCCAACTATTCATTTGATAAATATCTATTAAGTAGCTACTGTGTAACAGGCATTGTACTAGATGATTGATCTATAGCAGTAAGCAAAACAGACCAGAAAAGGGAAAAAAAGAAAAAAATCCACTCCTATCTTTCCTTATGGAGTTTACATTCTGGTATATGTGTGGGGTGGCGGTGGGGGCACCCCCACCNACGGTTCTATACTATTTCTGATTCCCGTTTCCCTCTCTTTTCCTGAGCTATTCAAATAGGCATTTCAGCTCTGAAAAAGCTCTGGTCAAGTAAGAAATCACCCCTCTTATTTAATCCAAAATCCAACCTCCAGTCCTCATCTAACTTGACCCAACTATTCATTTGATAAATATCTATTAAGTAGCTACTGTGTAACAGGCATTGTACTAGATGATTGATCTATAGCAGTAAGCAAAACAGACCAGAAAAGGGAAAAAAAGAAAAAAATCCACTCCTATCTTTCCTTATGGAGTTTACATTCTGGTATATGTGTGGGGTGGCGGTGGGGGTGGGGGGAGTGGGACACACAGTAAGTTAGTAAAGCATTCTGCATATTTCTGGTAAAATGACATGTGTCTGGGATAAAACAGTCCAAAATAAAAGGCCAATGGATAGGAGCAAAGAGGAAACCAGATGAGCTTGTGTCATTGTCATTAATCATTAACAAAATTTTTTTTAATTGTTTTTATTAATTTGTTTTTGGTTGCATTGGGTCTTTGTTGCTGTGAGCCAGCATTCTCTAGCTGTGGCAAGCAGGGGCTACTCTTTGTTGCGGTGGACGGGTTTCTCATTGTGGGGACTTCTCTTGTTGCAGAGCCCGGGCTTTAGCTGCAGTACGAGGGCTCTGTAATTCTGCTGTGTGGGCTTAATTGCTCTGTGGCATGTGGAATCTTCCTGAGCCAGGGCTCAAACCCGTGTCTCCGTGTCCCCTACATTGGCAGGTGGATTCCTATCCACTGTACGACCAAGGGGAGTCTATGTTGTTGATTGAAGCTGGACAGTGAATAGGTACATGGAAGCTCATTAAGCTCTCTTTAGCTTTGGTTTGGGTTTGAAATTTTCCATAAGGAGAAGGGGGTGACAGAGGATGAGACAGTTGGATGGCATCACTGACTCAGTGGACTTGAGTCTGAGCAAACTCCAGGAGATAGTGAAGGACAGGGAGGCCTGGCATGCTGCAGTCCCTGGGGTTGCAGAGTCGGACATGACTGAGCGACTGAACAACAACCCCAGGATGGTCCTGATGGTAAAACCCAGGCCCCCAGCTTCAGGCTGGGCCTCTGGCTCGTGGACGCGCTGCCAGCACCTTCTAGGTGGAAGCCCAGGAGAAGCGCGGTCATGTTCTCAGGCTTGTGAGGAAGCCATCAGAAATCATGGTGCACAAAACTCAAGTGACATTTTAAAAACACAAGGTACTTTGAAGATAACGTGGGGTTTATAGCAGGTGCTCTAAGAGCAGCCCCCTGAAGAGGAGGGGCTGTTTCAAGGGGTCCCTAGGGGAACAGTAGGACCCTGAGGATGCGTTCTGCAGCTGTCTATCTACTCGGCAAGTTGTCTTAAATGTCCCTCACAGCTTCAGCTCAGGCCTCCATCTGCCCTTTCAGGAATCCCCCAGAACAAATGCTGAGGAACACCTCACCCTGGGAATACCTTGGCACTAAGGAACACGCTGAGGTCAGAGGGCGTGTGTGCAGCGTGGGGGCAGGACGGTGCTGACAGCTCTCCACGGAACGCTGCAGAGCCTCACACTGCGCCCGGTGCTCACGGACGCTGGGCCCCACGCGCTCTGCACCGAAAGCAAGGATCGGGCCCACTTTCAGGGGGAAACAAGACTCAGGGAGGTTAAACAGCCAGAGGACGCCCAGCTGATAGCAACAGGGCCGGGACTGTCCACCGGGTCACAGGCCAGCCCTGGTGCTCCCCGCCCCGCCCTCCCGCCGTCTCAGGCACCCTGGACCGGCCCGCACCATCACCCTTAACCTGCTGAGGCTCCAGACAGATGAGCCCTCACTTCACAGGTGGGCGAGGCCCCTAGGCCAGAAGCAGCGTTGCTTCTGCAAACTCCCCAGGTGTACCGGCTCCCCAAACCACAGGGAGGACCCCAAAGAAAGAAGGAGAAGGTGAAGGGGGGCCCCTGGGAAGGCCAGGTATAGGTGCAGAAGAGCCTGACCCCAGGACACAGGTCTGGAAATAGGTCCCTCTACCCCGGGGAAACACGCCAGCCAGCAGCATCCTTCTTTACCTTCTTCTCAAACAATGTGGGAGACACAAGAGTCACAGGAAGCTGGAGCCCCTAGAAAAGACCAGGGGACGGGCCGAGAGAGGAATGGTGGGGGCCCTCTGGTACCACAACACAAGTCGTGTTGGCTGCCCAGGTAACAGGAGGCTCTTTCTGGTGACATGTCTGTGTGCGCATGCACACGCGCGCGCACACACACACATAGCCCAGGTAACAAGAGTCTTTCTGGTGACGTGTCTGTGTACACACACGTACACACACACACACCCCACCCCACCCCACCACACACATACAGACACACACACTCCGTCTTCTTCTTTTTTTTTCTGGAAATATCCTCTTCCTCTCAGACCACAGAGGGCCCTCCAGTTAACAAGAGTCTTTTTGGTGATGTGTCTATACACACACACAGACACACACACACACAGACACACACACACACACAGACAGACAGACCGACAGACAGACAGACAGACACACAATCTGTCTCTTTTTTTTTTCCTGGAAATATCCTCTCCCTCTCAGACCACAGAGGTCACAGCCTGACCCGTGCTGTCCCCAGTCTGCAGGACAGCAGAGACACGTGGCGGGGATGGCGCTGCAGGAAGACAGGAGGGGAGACGGAGGAGAGGGAGAAGACGGAAGCAAGGTCCCAACAGGAGGGAGATGAGAAAGGAGGCGGCCTGGATCCCGGTGGCCTGAGGTGGTTACTCTCCAGCCTGGCTGTGTTCATTAATGCCTTTGCCTTTTTGCTCCTGACATCTCAACTTAGATTCTATCATTTACAACCCCAAGAGTCACTATCTCAGGGACTCTTCACACATTCGCATACAAAGAAACCAAAATCATTTTTCAAATTAACTCAAGGAGTGGGTCTCTCTCCAAGAAGCTGTTCAAATGAAAGCATTTATTTTTGTAAACGTCGTCTCCAGCCAGTATATCTCTAATTGCACTTAAGACACTGAGGGGAAAAAAATCTGTATTTAATCCTCTGCCAAGTTAAAAGAATATCCAGTAGCTTCCACTTTCAGTTTTAGATGGCTATTATCATTTAATTTACATTCTCGTGGTATAAAAATATGTTTTAAAAAATCCCAGACCAACACATAAACACATTTACCGGCACATTCTTAAAAACACAAACATGACCGAAGCCCATAGTTGGGTGAGAGGGGATTGACCTCTTGGGGTGGGGGCGGGGGCCGAGTGGACTCATGAGCAGCAGCGGGCAGGGCAGGGCAGACAGTCCCAGAAGACCCCGGGCCCCGGTCTGCAGCCCAGGAGACCCTCTCAGCTCACAGAGCACATCTCACATTATTAGAAGACAACCACCTCTCACACTGGATTAAAACCAGGGGGAAGGAACAATGTTCTCAGGGAGCCACACAGCACAGAAGTGCCCCGGGGCTCCACGTGGCCAGCGGGCCCAGCCCCCGAGTCTGACCAGAGGCCTGGGGACCACGGCCCGGTCTGGACTTCTCTCTGCAGATGCGAGGGTTCCCCAGGACTTGAGGGCCGCCTGACCCCGGCTGTGGCTAACATGCCCAAATGAACGACGATCCGGCGGGGGAGATGCACTGAACTCCTCGGGGTCACGTGCAGGGCCTGCTCCGGTCTCAGTGGAACCGCCGCCCCCGCCTGGGCCGGGACCTGAGATGACCCGCCGAGCGGCGCACAGCCTTCCTCTCCTGCCGGTGCAGTTTCTCAGCCTCCTGCTGCTTCTTCTGCTGCTCCGACTGAGAAAGAAGAGTGCGTGAGGGGAGAGAAAGAGAAAGGACATGCCAACACTCCTTCCTGGGGGCCCATTGGAGTGCCAACGGCATGACCAACACCCTCAGCCCGCTTCTGGCAGGGACAGCAGGACCAGTGCCAGCCGCCACGGTCACCGTGAGAGCCGAAGCCTTAAATCCCCTGGGGTGGAGCGTGGCCTGGGCACGCCGGACTGAACTACACAGCTCAAGGCTGGTTCCTCAGCCCACACGCCACACAGCCCCTCACGGGACAGCTAGCCTGGAGAAGATGCGGGTGCTTTCCAAACGCCCACGACTTCTCTTGAGGAACTGTCCTTCATCGATAGGCCAGAGCCATCCATCAGTTTACTCACATTGTCTTAAAGACAAAAAAGTCCCTCTGTGTCCCCAAACTGTGTAATAACCCACCCACGATTAACAATGCAGTCCCCCGGACCTGGTTCCAAAGAGAATCAAACTCCCTTGAAAGGCAGAGAGCTACCACTAAACACTGATAAAGGCTCGGCAGACATGTCAGTCAATCCCAAGTTCACGGCCGGAAGGGGCACATGGGTTCTGGGATGGCTGCTTTGAAGGCACTGTTCTCAACACTCAGGTGAGAAAACCAGACCTCCTCCAAACAGTGTCACTAGTTTCGCAGAAGAGAGCTACATCAGTGCAGAATCTGCACTGAAGGGAAGAGGAGCTTCGGAGTTCTAAGAAAACAGCTCTGTTACACCAAGTCTGGTTTGGAGAATACAAACCCCTAACTGTGAAGCTCAAAATAAAAATCTTAGCTGGTGGAACTGAAAGAAGGTCCAACTTTGACAGCAGTGGTGGGGCAACCACTTTCAAAGTTGCAAAATGCTGCCTTAGAGACACCTGCACGGCCTGCCAGCCTGTGACCTGCCAGCTCCAGGCACCTGGGGGTACTCATTCATTATGTCCGCCTTGAAGAACAAGTCTCTGTGCTCACTTATTGCTGCGATTATTCCACTTCTGTAAAGTGAAAGAGCTGGGAGGTGACGGAATCATGAGAAAAGAACATGATTTGTAAGACAAAAAACTGATGACCCTTTCCTATTTGAGGAACCCCTCGGACTGAGATTCTGAAGAAGCGAGCACTTTTCCTATGTACCATTTTTCAAAGCCTTTTCAAAGTAACCCTGCCCAGTGTGCTCCTCTGTAGGTCACTCCCCGGGCCCCACCCAGCCCAGGGCGCGGTCCTTCCTGCCCGAGGCCAGCCCTGACCTCTCACTACAGGGTGAGGAATCTCTGTCAGCCCCCTTCAGTCTGCCTCCTCCTGCAACGGGCCACAATGACTTTTTAAAAATAGAAATGGTATGCCGGTCTCTTGCTAACTAGACCTTTTCAACCGCTTTCCACAGTTCTTAAGACCACGGTTAAAATTTAACCTTGCACACAGCCCTGCTGGACAGCTCTACGTGCCTTTCCAGCTACGTGTGAGGCCACAGTTGGCAGCCCCGTGATGGCTGTGCTTCACACACGTAGGCTCACTCCCACCCCCAGCGAGGCTGGAGCCCTGCCGTCCCCCGGGGCTCTGCTGCCCCTCACCCAGCTGTCCCTCACTCCTCTGGCCGGGCCGGGCCCCTGAGACTCCCAGCCCTGGGCCTCCAGGAGCATGTCCTACATCACGACAAGGTGACTGTACATGATCTCCCTCCATCCACGGGACTGCGGCATCCACGGCCACGTCTCTGTACTGTGTGTCCTTAGCATGTGGCAGAGAGCAGGCTGAGGCTCCTTTGTGAATGGAGAACTCAGAAACCAGAGGGAAACTGCAGGCTCCCTAGCAGAGCAGATAATGGTGTGTCAGCAAGCCCCTGAACACTGCTTATTTAACATTCTGTTTCTTCACAGTAAGAAAAGTGAAGTTGTTCAGTTGTGTCCGACTCTTTGCGACCCCGTGGACTGTAGCCTACCAGGCTCTTCCATCCATGGGATTCTCCAGGCAAGAGTACTGGAGTGGGCTGCCATTTCCTTCTCCACGGGATCTTCCTGATCCAGGGATCTCCTGCACTGCAGGCAGACGCGTAACCTGAGCCACCAGGGAAGCTCTCGTATTAAGAAGCATCCCTTTAAAAATGCCTCTGGTCCAAGTAACATTGGGAAACGAGGTATTAAATAAAGATCACGGGGAGTGCTGGGGCTTTTTAAGCCAGGAGCTGCTCTGCATCTTTGATACTGACATCTTGTCGTGGATTTCCCTTGGGGGTGTGGGCTTCCAGGAGCCCCTCCTCTGTCTCCTGGAGCACACTCCACGAGGCCCAGCCAGTGGAGTCCCCACGAAGGCAGGTGTCTACACGTGAGCTCAGAGGTAGCAGAGATTCCTGCAGAAAAACCCCTGTCCAAAAGCATGTGTGTGTTCAGTCGTGTCTGACTCTTTCGTGACCCCATGGGCAGCAGTCCGCTAGGCTCCTCTGTCCATGGGATTCTCCAGGCAAGAAAACTAGAGTGGGTTGCCATTCCCTACTCCAGGGGATCTTCCCCAGGAATCAAACTCGTGTCTCTTGCATCTCTTGCACTGGCAGGCTTTACCACTTTACCATTGTGCCACCTAGGAAGCCCCTGTCCAGAAAAAACAACAGTCCTTATCCCCAGTCTAAAGAAGAGCTGTATTTGCAAGATGTTGCCACTGTGTGAGCGATTCGTTATGAGTTAAGAGCCAACCAGCTTCTTCTCCCTGTTCCTGTCCCGACTCCTTCCCCACATCCATAGCAGTCCTATCTTGGGACGGCAGGGTGGGGGCAGTGGCGGAGGGGGGGGAGGCTAAATGCAAAGCACACACCTGTACCAGTACCTGGCTGGCCCAGAGCCCCTGAGGGATGAACTACAGGGTATTTAAAAGTAGAATCTGGGACCTAATCCTAGTTTTGCCACTATACAATTTTAAATAATATTAAGGCATAGGTTTTTCTCCTTCAATTTGATTAACATTTTAGAAAGTATATATGAAAATACTTGGAAAACTCAAGATTTTACCTGACTATATCACATACCTAGTATAAAAGGATTTGTATTTTAAAAAATCCCACAAACAATAATTCCATAAAAATTCTTAAATAAAACTAAGATTTAATAGTTGAAATTCTATTAGTCAGAGGATGAAACAGGCATAAGTCAAAGGCCAACTGATGCATTCCCCAAATTAGTTTCAAAGCCTCTCCTAGACTCAACTGCAAGCTGCTTTAAGCATTTTCACTTAAATGTTTTGTTTTTGCGTTGCAGTCTGGTCACTAAGTTGTGTCCAACTGTTTGCCACCCCATGGACTGTAGCCCACCAGGCTTGTCTGTCCAAGGAGTTTCCCAGGCAAGAATACTGGAGTGGGTTGCCAATTCCTCCTCCAGGGATCTTCCAGGCCAAGAGATCGAACCCATGTCTCCTGCACTGCAGGCAGATTCTTTACAGCTGAGCCATCAGGGTAGCCCTCTTTTGTTTTTTTGGGGGTTGGAGGGAAATCAGAGCCATCTTATTTCCAGTTTACCACAAATCATAAACTGATACTGACCTCAGTACCTTCCAATTGGGGAAACATGGAGAAGGAGTATGCTTGAGTCCTCCCAGCTCACCCCGTGCGGCAGAGGGATCCCTGGGCCGGGCAGCCAGGAGCCTGCGAGGTCTTCCCACAGGGGACCTGCTCCTGCCGCCCCCTCAGCATCGTGAACTTCAGAGGGAATTAGGGAATGGTCGAGGGCACACAGAGACTCTCTATGAAACTAGGTACAACGAGTTAGTCTGAACACACAGCCAGTTTTGGCTTATTTAAATGAGAAATGTAAGATGCAAGTCTGCTGTAAATGGAGGCAGATTTAACTGAAAAGCTTCTTACATACAGAATAAAAAAGTTCTAACGGGGGGAGTAGGAAGAGGGGGATTTGGGAAAAGGTGGTCAAAAGTACAAACTTCAGTCACGAGATAAAGGAGTATTAGGAGCGTGATGTACAGTGTGAAGACTACAGTCAAAACGGCTATATTACACACAGGAAAGCTGTTCAGAGGGTAAGCCTAAGAGTTCTCATCACAAAGAAAAAACAATATTTTTTCTTTGTCTGCTCTTTTTTTTTGTATCTATATAATGAACGGTAACTAAGTAAAAACTATCCTTATCATTTGGCAGGCCTTCTGACGACAACAGAAAGAACCGTCAACAACCAGAGATGAATGAGCGGACGCTGTGAGCACATTTCTCCGAAGGAAATGTATGAATGGCCAATAGGCACATAAAAAAAATGCTTTACCATTGTTAGTCACCAGGAAAATGTCAATCAAAACCATAGTGAGACACCACTTCATACCCACAAGGACGACTACAATAAAGACCGGCAGTAACAAGTATTGGCAAGGATGAGGAAAAAACAGAACCCTCACAGACTGATGGTGGGCATGGGCAATGGTGCCACAGCTCTGGAAAACAGTCTAGTCGTTCCTCAAAAGGTTAAAAAAACAAACAGCCCTAATGTCAACCATCAGATTAAGGGATAAGCAAATTGTGGTATGGGCTTCCCAGGTAGTTCAGTGGTAAAGAATCTGCTGGCCAATGGAGACATGAATTTGATCCCTCGGTCGGGAAGATCCCCTGGAGAAGAAAATGGCAACCCACTCCAATATTCTTGCCTGGAGAAGTGCATGGACAGAGGAGCCTGGTGGACTACAGTCTATAATAGTGCAAAAGAGTCGGACTCAACTTAGCAACTAAACAACAAAAAACTGTGGTATATTCACAGAATTAAATATTACTCAGTCACAAAAATGAATAAAGCTCTTGTACACGCTGCAACATGGATTAGCCTTTAAAAACATGCTAAGGTGAAAGAGGCTAGTCACAAAAGAAAACACACTGTGTGATTCCATATATACACACACTGTCCAGAACAGGCAAATCCACAGGCTGGGACATGAGAGGGTGGGGTTTCCTTCTGGAGTGATGAGGATGGTCCAGACTGAGATGGTGACAGTAAAGCACAGCATCTGGTGACTACTAGAAGCTCCGGGAGCTAGTGATGGACAGGGAGGCCTGGTGTGCCGCAGTTCATGGGGTCGCAAAGTCAGACACGGCTGAGCGACTGAACTGAACTGAACCGAAAAACCCTGAACTGCGTATTTTTAAAAGGGTGGATTTTAGATACTTGTATTATATCTCAATTTAAGAAAAGGATCAGAAGTGAAATCTTTGTTATTCTTTCCCTCTTTGTGACAACACATATTAAGCGAGAGTGACTAAATGAGAAAGTTTTTTGAAAACTAAAACCATGGAGCTTCTTCACTCAGCTGTTCATAGCAAATATTTAAAGCAGCTTATTCCTCCTTCACTGTATGCCAGGTGTCATCAAAGGTGGCTTAGAAATGACTGTTTTAAGTCAGTTTAGAATGGGACCTACTGTGGATAGAGTAATTCGCCTCCTGAAACTATCCACCCTGGGCAAGCTGACTGCACTGTGATGAACGCATTAGAAATCATCAGTTCTTGACCAAGTCCATGTGAGCCTGAACTATTCTTTCACAGCCGTGGATGGTCAGGATTTCTGTTTTACAAGGTCCCTCCTCAGGTGGTCCAGCGACCCCGAAACCATGCTGTGGCTCTTCACCAACAGTACCGAGCCTGGGGTCACTGGGGGCCTGTCTCCCTCGGGACACCAGACATATGCCTGGCTCTGCCAATGCTCTGCCTTGCAGTGTGCTTGCAACCCAGGAGGGGCTCCGGCTGCAGGGAAAAAACACCCGAACAGCACACGCTCCCTCAACGGGGAAGCCTGGAAGGCAGCTCTGAGGTCAGACACACACAACACTGCTGGAAGCCTGGTTTTCCTTCTGTGAATTAAAAAAGAACACGAGGAAGCAACTTACCTTCTTTAACGTAAATGTCAGCTGTTTGCTGCCAACCGTGGTGTCAGATACACTCAATGTTCCGTTTTTCGCTTCAAGTTTCAACCGGTCTTCAAGGGTTTTACTGCAGGAAATTTAAGAGAATGACACATTAATTAGGGTTATGTTTTGATTTCCCATTAGAAACAAGCTTTAATTAGAATCGATCACACGAGGAATGACCTTTTACACATGTGGTAAAGACAGAAAATGGCATTTGTTTAACACAATCAATGGACAGAATTGCAGACACTCAGACCGTCATTACTCAGACTCAGCAAATATGCAGCAGAAACAATGGCTGTCCCAAACACCCACTAATTAAGTGTTTTAAGTGGTGGTTCTACATATTTCAATGCTTGCTATTTATGTTACTAAATCACATTTCTGAAGCCAAAATGCAAAGGAGCCACATCTCTGAAGCATGTAATTTACTGTAACGGTCAGAGGCACTTAAGCTGTAAAGCATTTTATATTAAATCCAGGCACCAGTTAGGTATGTGAGCATCTCAGCAACTCATTCACCTTCTCACAGCAGTGAACACAAACAGAGCCTTTCGGGTCAAGCACAGAGAAGTGCTGTGAGAACTCTGCCTTTCCCTTCACTTCTTAGCTTGTCGACCACATTCATTACCCGCAGTACAAGCAACCTGTCACATGAGATCTTCTGATGACACAGAGAAAGCAAAAGCAATCACACTGGGGATCTGACTTAGCCTGATTCAGGGCTCCCTCTCCTTTCAACTTCGTACTTGACTTACTTTCTGACACAATTTACCCCCAATTCAAATTTCGTTTCTTGGTCATGTTTCTAAAGTCTCTATGATCTCTGTCCTTGTTATGGTCGGCTGTGCTGAGCAACTCACTGCATCTATGACAGTCAAGATGTTGATTCTGAATTTCAATTTAGTACCAGTTATGTAACACTTCATTACATGTTCTTATAACAATGCTTTATTATAAAGGCAGATCAGCATTAACTTGCTTTAGAGAGAAAAAACAGAACTAAGCCTAAAGATAGATATTTTTAGTAAGTTTTAATGTTAGCTCTAGCCCTTCTGTATGTGTGTGTGCTCATTCATGTCCAACTCTTTGCGACCCCATGGACTGGAGCCTGCCAGGCTCCTCTGTCCATGGGATTCTCCAGGTTAAGAATACTGGAGTGGTATGATTCATGTTGATGTATGGCAGAAACCAACACAATACTATAAAGCAATTATTCTTCAATTAAAAAGATGCCATTTCCTCCTCCAGGGAATTTTCCTGACCCAGGGCTCGAACTCACATCTCCTTTGGCAGGCGGATTTGGGAAGCCCTCTAGAAAAGGTTAAAGCAATACCCTCACATCCCTGGGATGAAACTGGGAGAGGAGAAGAGAGGGCACCAAAAAGAATAAGGTTGTCTCCTCTATTCAGGTCCTTCCTCAAAAAAAAAAAAAAAGTAAAAACACTTCCTTTTCCAATACTCCTTGCACCAACTAAAAACTGAATGCACCCTTTTTAAATTTAAAAGCTTGGCTGAATTTTAAAGAGACTGGTGGTGGTGGTACATTGTATGAAAGTCGTCTTTTTCCTGAAATACGATCTTTGGGACTAATTACTGAGAACACAGCTCCACCAGACAGTGATGCTCCTTTGAAATTCTGAAAGCCAGTGTTTGAAGTTCACAGCTTTGAAAGCTCTACCTCTAGTTTACGACTACTAGTTAGTACTAAATATACCTTCCTTATATAATTTGAGACATAAAGTGGTTAGCATAGAAGTGGCAACTCTTTTCTAAGCAATAATGCTATTAAGAAGCACTTTTAAAGTACTTTTCATCTTCAAAGTTCTTAACAGACTAACTAATTAATCCTTTCAACATCCCTGAGACAGAATATAGATGGCAAAAAGGGAGGCTGGATATTCTATGACTTGCCCCAGGCCACAGAAGGATTCGAGTCTAAAACAAGGATACCAATTTAAGAACTTCTGGTTTCCAGGCCTGTGTCAGACCACGCTTGATTTATAAAGTTCTGTTCAGGAAATGTGTCCATTAAGTATTCTAAATGACAAGCTTCCACATGACAAACTGAGTGAAATGAAGGTTTGGTTTTGCCTTTTCTTTTTTTTAAAACCAGAATTCAAAAGTAAAGTGCAAACCGACTCCAGCATATGTGTGACTCATGTCAGCCTCAGCAAATGCCTTTGGTCGCTCATTTCAGTTTTGTTCTTTCTTTTCAGGGCTATGAACACTGAGATTTTAAAGGTAACAGGAATTCTGAATAACTATGGAGCCAGTGAGACAAGGTGGTACCCAGAGAACACTAATTTGGGAAGAAAAAGACTTTTCAAGTAAATTGTGGGAAATTACTACTCTTCTGAGGATGACCTAGCTCCTCCATGACAGGGCAGAGCAGCTCTGGTCTCCTCTCAGGGTACCTGGCCACGCGCTTGTAGAGACTTGTCCTGTCTCGGCTCCCTGGAGAGACCTGAGCTTTGGAAGGAGCCGTGGCAGAGGATCAGACGCGGGGGCCAAGGGCAGAGGCTTCTGCAGTAAAGCAGGTCCCACTTCCCTTCCTTCAAAGTCAGCCTGCAAACTCGGCTGCGAACCAGCAGNTCTCAGGGTACCTGGCCACGCGCTTGTAGAGACTTGTCCTGTCTCGGCTCCCTGGAGAGACCTGAGCTTTGGAAGGAGCCGTGGCAGAGGATCAGACGCGGGGGCCAAGGGCAGAGGCTTCTGCAGTAAAGCAGGTCCCACTTCCCTTCCTTCAAAGTCAGCCTGCAAACTCGGCTGCGAACCAGCAGTCCCTGAGCCCGCTACCCAAATGTGAATTTGGTCAGAGACCACAGAAGACCCAGCCAGACACCTGCAAACTGTCTACTGTGAATAAGCAGGAGCCTCGGTGCTTGTCCTTCTCACACTCGCCCAGGATGGCTGGCCCCCTCAGTACCACTCCCTTCCTTGTCTAGGCTTCAGGTCGGCTGGCCTCTGGCTACTTTCTAATTGATGGTCAAGTTAAGAATTGCAACAGGAAAAATTAAAAAAAAGGTTTTTTCATGAGATGACTACGGTGACTGCCAAGAAGACAGATACGACAAGGGCTATAGCAGGTGGAAAGTGAGAGAAGTACTCAGCACAGGATGGAGTGGACACGAGGTCAAGAACCTACATGATCAGTATAGCTGTATTAGAAGAAAGAAGAGTGGGCATAAACTCCAGGGGGAAATACTAAAGTATTTATTAGATGCTCCAGGATAGCTGAATGATTTACTTCTTTGAGGCTCTAAAACACACATGCACTGATATTAAATTAAAAATAATGCTCCTTCTTGGAGTTCTTAAAATCATTTTGTGAGGAAAGGGAGGGAGAGAGTGGAAGAAATCCATAAAGGCACAGAGAAGAGGTAAGTTCAGTTCAGTCATGTCTGACTCTTTGCGAGCCCATGAACTGCAGCACGCCAGGCCTCCCTGTCCATCACCAGCTCCCAGAGTCCATCCAAACCCATGTCCATTGAGTTGGTGATGCCATCCAACCATCTCATCCTCTGTNCTCGTTATTGCCAAATTCAGACTTAAATTGAAGAAAGTAGGGAAAACCACTAGACCACTCAGGTATGACCTAAATCATACATGTATATGATTATACAGTGGAAGTGAGAAATAGATTTAAGGGACTAGATCTGATAGACAGAGTGCCTGATGAACTATAGACGGAGGTTTGTGACATTGAACAGGAGACAGGGATCAAGATCCCCATGGAAAAGAAATGCAAGAAAGTAAAACGGCTGTCTGAGGAGACATTACAAATAGCTGTGAAAAGAAAAGAAGTGAAAAGCAAAGGAGAAAAGGAAAGATATTCCCAGTTGAGTGCAGAGTTCCAAAGAATAGCAAGGAGAGATAAGAAAGCCTTCCTCAGCGATCAATGCAAAGAAATAGAGGAAAACAATAGGATGGGAAAGACTAGAGATCTCTTCAAGAAAATTAGATACCAAGGAAACATTTCATGCAAAGATGGGCTCGATAAAGGACAGAAATGGATCTAACAGAAGCAGACGATATTAAGAAGAGGTGGCAAGAATACACAGAAGAGAAGAAGTAAACTGATGGAAAACAAAGGAGTCACTCCTCCATAGTCTGCACTAAAGGGGATACAAAGAGAACAGAGAAATGAATCCACAGATAAATGGTGAATTTTAAGTACTTTGTTTTAAACATATAACTTTGTAACACATAAAGGTTACTGAAAACTCTGAGTGCTTCCAGTTTGCACACATTGCTTCAAAGCCTCTACTGCAGCAGATTTAAGTTCAGGCAACCACTAGGTGTTAGCTCAACCTTCAGCTCAGTTAAAATCTGAGAAGGTTCCACTGTTGTTAGCAGTGGGGGAGACAGGCACATGAAGCCTTTCTGGAGGACAACCTGGCCACCCTGATCACACACACCTATTATGACCCAGCAAACTCTATCGTCAGGTTATGGTCTAAAGAAATTCTTGCACATGGGTACATATTTATAACTGTGAAAATGGAAGAGAAAATCAAGAAACAACCTAAACACTGAAAATGAGGTATTATGGCCCATCCACCTTCTGAAATACTTATGCAGCCATAAGGCAAACCTATATGCACTTACAAAGAAAACATTTCAAAACTCGCTTTTCAATGAAAAGAACATGTGACTTGGCAATGAGATTAGTGCGATCCACAAGTGTACACATGAGTGTGTGATACCTGGGAGTGACCAGGAGGTCACTCTGGACCTCAGGGAGGGAGTGTCGGGAGAGAGAAGACTGCTACCTTTCATCCTACATTTGTATTTCAGCGAGAGCATGCTTGTGATAATAAAGTCATACATTACAGCGATGATAACATGCTTGTGTATCAGTGGGGTACCGATTAGTGGAGTAATAAAAGATTCTCTTTAAAAAAAAAAAAAGAAGTTTGAAACAAAACTTCTTTCAGAATTAGACTTTTAGTTCTTATCTACTATCAGTGAGAAGGAAATTAGCTGACGAGGAAAAGCTGGCCACAGTTGTTTGATTCAAAGAGGATAAGGTTGCAGACATGATAAGCAACTCACCACAAGATACCGAAGTACCTGATGAAGATGAGTTCCTTGAAGGTAGAAAATCTCTTTGCAGAGAGTTGGACACAATTTAGTGACTGAACAGCAACTCAACAACCACAGAGTAGGTGCTTCAAAGAATGTTTTCATGAATTGAGCTGTAAGGGCCTCCCAGCA
The DNA here is from genome assembly GCA_006410615.1 of Neotragus moschatus. Taxonomy (NCBI): domain Eukaryota; kingdom Metazoa; phylum Chordata; class Mammalia; order Artiodactyla; family Bovidae; genus Neotragus; species Neotragus moschatus. The sequence continues at coordinate 59,440 of SJYA01001614.1, read as the reverse complement.
TGTAGTATTTATCACCTAAGAAGAGGAGCTATCCTCTGTTACCGAAATCTGGAAAGCTATCGTAAGGACTCTTTCTCCTGGGTTTACCTACAGACACCTCCAGCACGTACATCAGGTGCCCCAGACCAACGCTACCCCAGTAACTGAAGGGGATCACATGCCCCGATTCCCAACAGAGGCCAGTGTGAACATCTCTTTCTACCTAGAAACAGAGTCACTCCCACCCATCCTGACTTGTCTCCCTGGTTTCTGAAGATGGGCCATCTCGTTTAACTGGTAGCTCCTGGCCCCATTCACTCCTGAATGCTCACCCAGTACAGCCCTACCAATTCAGTCCAGTCACTTCTTCACTCTGCCCTTTCCATGGATAACTCTTCTCTGTATATTAATAAGACAGCTCTCAAGCCTAAAAACCCTTTCCTGTCAAGCTATTGGCCTTGGTTCCTTCCTTTCACTGCTAGTATCTTGAAGGAACCATCTACACTAATTGTTCACAATGTTCTTTTTTCTCCCATTCCTTCCTTGATATTGACACTCTTCCCGTGGCCATGCCTCCACGTTGGGGACCCCCCTCCACCCGACATGGGTACCATGCCGTTCTCTGTGACATCCTCTCCACACTCGGCTCTTTCCAGTTTCCCCCCCCAACTTTCGGGCAGCTCCTTAGTACTGTTTACTGCCCACCTTCTCCTTCAGCCCTCTAAATCAGATCTCTTAGCCCCAGGCTAGCAATACATTCCTGACACCTCTAAAACCGTATCTATTACTTGGCATGCACTTGTATGCTTTTAAAGAAGTCAATGGTTACCATAGACTTAAAAAAAAAATTTGTTTTTTCCAAGGGCTTTATTCTGAGTCCTCGTTTCCCTGTATGCACTTCTGCAAAATCTTCTAATGCCAGGGTCTCAATCCCACAGGGAGGCTGCTATCTCTTAAACCAGTGTCTCTGGCCTACCTCCTACGTTCCAATTTGTCAGCCAAATACGACCAGGACACATGGGTCTTGGGGACTCAATGTGCTGAATACCCAGCTCAATATGTTGAGCCTTAAATTTGTTTTTCATTCTGTATCCTTTATCTCAGTGGCAACACTGGTAGACATTTCAACACCGCCCCACCTTCTTTGACATTAAATTAGTAATCAAACGGTACTGTAGTGTGCATCTTATTCTTAGACACGCTCAGGAATAATCTGGTTCAACATCTGTCTGCTCTTCTCTACCCCATGTCAGGCATTCATCACTTGCCCCTGGGACTGCTTTATTACAGCTAGCTAGCTGATCTCATGGGCCCAGTTTCTCCCTGCATTTTCTCTCTAAAACTGCAGTATTTCACTAACAGTTTCTAGGAAATAGGGCTTTGTTAAGCCTATGGTTTTATTTTCTACAACAAACATACTGTGTTAAATATTTACATGATTGGGAGGAGGGACTGAACAGATCTGATCACGATAATCTTAGCCCCAACCTCCCCTGGCTTGCCCGTACCTCAGCCAGGGCCAAGGCCTCACGTGCCTGCCTCCCTGGCTCCCGGGCTGTTCCCTGCTGCTCATTTTGTGCTCTCGCCACACGACCACAGCTCTTCCCTCTCCTCCAAATAGCAGTCCTGGTCATATAGCTCCTTTGGCCAAGAAAGCCAGCTTCCCACCCTGCTCTCCATGTTCATCCTTTGTCTTTCAAAAGACCAGTTTCAATATGATCTTTAATTAAGACTTCAGTGAAACTCTAAAAATCCACCCCTTCTCTTCCTCGCACACGTTCCCAGGGCCTCTGGACGGCTCACAGAGCCCTGGCGAGAACAGCCGTGCTTGCGGCATGTGAGCCGGGCCCTTCCTTCCCACCCCCCGGGGCCCAGGACAGCACTCTGCTCACCCGAAGCACCAGACGACTGTCTGACTGACGGATGGGTGGGTGGAAAGGTTGACAGGTGGATGAATAAACTCAGGAGGAAAGCACAGCGCACTGAAGGCACATAAGAATGTGCTGACAGACGTATGTGTTTATGTGAAGCTCTTGTTGCCAGGCTAAGCAATGGCGAGAACTAGCTCTGGTTTTAAAAACTGAAATGGTTTTAAAGCTGAGCAAGTCCAAGTGAACTTTCAGACATAATCCACTTGACTCTGATGCTGCGTTTTGCTGATTGCCTTGTGGTAACTCCAAGAATAAACCTAAGGAGTCACTTTAGCTCTCTGAAGGATAATGGTACAATGCTTTATTAAATAATATTATAACATTACAAGTTTGGGATTTGTCAAGATAATCGAGTCAAGACTAGAATTCAACAAGGAGTGTGCGCCCAAACGCCAGCAAACTGCAGGCTATTCCTACCAAAGGGTGGTTACTCTAAGGAATGGGACTTTTCTCAAAACAACTATCTAACTTATTGATGCTTAACTTATTAAGAATGTTTAACTGCAGTGTATTATCTTGGCTATCATCTATTGTTAAATACTAAATGTACATCCCTTTTGTTTTCTACATAAATATCCTACCAAAGCTCAGAGGCAAAACAAGAATGTGAGACAGTCTGGTTATGTATCCCACCTTCAAGTTGCAGCTTCCTGTTACCATGGTCACACTGAAAACGACTGCTCCCGGACTGTCCCGGTCGGTGGTTTTCGGGTAAACGAGTTCTTGCTCAGCAGGTCTTAGAAGAGTAACTCCCAGGGCTACCTGACAAGGAGTCAATGCACAGAAGAGCCACAGCCTCACAGGGATTTATCAGCTGCCTAATCAGGCCCAGTTGCAGACTGAGGAGCCAGAGGTAAAGCAAAAAACGCAAGAAACACCAGAAAATCCAACAAAGAAATTCACTCCATAGCAGTCTTCCCTCTGCTTCTAACTAGGACTCCAGGTAAAAATCTAAGAATGACAGCTACATAAAAAGTGGGGTTGCACACACTGCTGATGGAGACATAAAGTGAAGTAGTCTTTCTGGAAAAACATTTGGCAGTTTCTCAGGTTAGACATAATGTTACCATGTGACCAGCAGTCCCACTCCTAGGTATGCAGCCAGGAGAAATGAAAGCATATGTCCATGCAAACACATATACAGATGTTCACAGCAGGACTGAACAGTTGAAGCACCATGCATACCCATCAACTGATATATGGATAAATAAAATGCAGTATTACCCATATCCTGGAATAAAACTGAATGGAACAGACACATGCTACCACATGGATGAACATTAAAGACATCAGCCCAAGTAAAGGCAATGGGACAAAATGCCACACAGATGATAACATGCACATGAAATGTCACAAAAGACAAACCTATAGAGCTAGATAACAGATCAGTGGTTGCCTGGGGATGAGATGAGGTGGAGTAAATGGGAGTGAATACTGACGGACGGGGTAAGGAACTCTGCTTGTGGGGCTGTGACGAAATGCTCTAAAACTGACTCTGGTGGTGGCCGTCCAACTCTGTGACTATACCAAAAACCAGTGGACTATATACTTTATGTATGTGATAGTTATACAAATTACATTTAAAGAAACTTGTTACCAAAAAAAAGGGAGGTTGGTAGGTAAAGAAAATCTCTTCATGAGATATTAAACCTATTACTAGATTGTTTGTCTACTGACGTATCTTCTGTTAGGCAGAGCCAGAATTTCTAGATGCTCCTGGATCTAAGCTGAAGGATTCCCCCAACATTTCGTGTCTCAGACACTTGCTAGAAATTGGCAGAATAAAGATGAACGGCATCTCTTCCTTCCAGAAACAATTCAGTCTATCTATCAATGTCCTCCCCACTGTTCCCCTCTCCTGTCTGAAAAAGCACAATTTTCAAACCAGGAAGCTGGGGGTTAGAAAAGCACAGGGTACAGAACTGCAACAGCCCCCGTCCGATGCCTCATCTGCCTTGCTTGGCTCCCCCCGCCCTATCCCCTTGGCCCCCCAGACCTTTAGGCTCTTCTCACAAGACTGTCTACTCTATTACATCCAGATCCTGTATATCAACACTCGGCCAAGAAATTCTCAAAGCTGAGAATTTCATGTGACTCTCATGTGACTTAGAGCTTACAAACACTGAGGGCTTAAATACCTAACTCCTCACTTAGACACCTGACAACTGGGACCGTTCAAATAATACCGTTTCTTTTTACCGATGACTTCTGAAAATTTTTACTGTGGTAAAATATTTTACCATAAAACTTACCATTTTAACTATTCTTCAGTGAACAATTCACACTGTTGTGCAACCATTATCACTATCCATTTCTAGAATTTTCTCTTCATTCCAAATGGAAACCCCATAGCTCATGAAGTAGTGTCTCCCCAGCCCCCAACCCTGGCCACCACCATTCCACGTTCTGTCCCTGTGTACTCACCTATTCCAGAACACCACTCTTTCTGATCTCTTTGTCTTCCTACATAAAGCTAAAAAAATTCCTGGCAAATTTTCCAAGTGACCTTTTAAATACTCAGATAAACTACGATGAGAGTAAATCTAACTGAAATATTTTAAAAATAACTTTTTGTGAACGAAGCTGTTACCTCTTTAATTGCCACCATCATTTTTAAGAGTGTAGGTTTTGCAGAATCAAAGTGCTCTAATGTACGTATTTACCAACACTCCTGGGGCCACACCCTGCATCTTACTCTATGTAAACTATGCCTCAAAAAGTTGTCCAGAATCACCACAGTAAGGACCAGTGTATGTCCCCTCTGGCCTCGAGCTGCTACTGTCACATGAACTCCAAAGATCAAGATGACCCCTTGAGGGCGCAGGGCCAGCCAGGAAGAGCAAGGCTGGACACTGAGTAATCCAGCGTCAGGGGTAGCACTACTCACTTCATCAGCTTCTGTTTTGTGGCTGAATCTTTGAAGCTTCTGAATTCCTCACCAGCTTTGATCTCATAGAACTGCGGCTTGAGGACCGTCTGCTGATCCTCCCGGAGCTGTTCCTGCCTCTTCACTTTTTCCTCCTGTTGGAGAAGCCGGCGCTGTTTCCTGACCTCTGCGACCCAGTCTTTTTCATCATCTGAACTCTCAGAACTTTCTGCATCACTTGGTTTTCCTTCCGGTTCTTCCTCCTCTTCCTGAAAATAAAAATAGTTAAGAAGCAGCTCCTTTCCCTCTGCCAAAAATATTGACCCGTTATTTCCTTTTAAATAGCATTAACCTATCAGAGTCTGTGACATTGCATGCACTGGAAAAAAAGTCTTTAATAAAAGAAGGTATATTCCTAAGCTTAAGGTCAAACAAATTACAGCTTTATTCAATGACTCTCCTAACCTATACAGAAAACTAATTATATACATTCTAAATGATAAACAGTATATTACTTTTCCATGAAGTTCCTGTTGTTCTAAGAGTCTCAGTTTCTTCTTCCTTTTTTCACTAATTTTGGAAACAAGTGGATTCAAAAGCCTAAATTCTTCACTTTCTTCGTCTACTTGGAAGTCAGGGTTCTCAAACATAACTTTAAATCGATCATCAGTGAGAATATTAGGAAGGCTCTGTAAGAAAAAGAATGTCAAAATTTTAAGTTAATATTAGAATAAAATCTGCCCAGGAAGATAGCTTAAAAACATCTTACTCAACAATTTATTAAAAAGCTACATAAGGCACAGTTTACTAAATTATAATGCAATTGTTAAAGAACCAGTTTTCAGGCCTTCCCTTCCTGTTTATTTCATCAGTTCAGTTCAGTTCAGTCGCTCCATTGTGTCCAACTCTTCGCAACCCCATGAATTGCAGCACGCCAGGCCTCCCTGTCCATCACCAGCTCCCGGAGTTCACTCAGACTCATGTCCATCAAGTTGGTGATGCCATCCAGCCATCTCATCCTCTGTCGTGCCCTTCTCCTCCTGCCCCCAATCCCTCCCAGCATCAGAGTCTTTTCCAATGAGTCAACTCTTCGCATGAGGTGGCCAAAGTACTGGAGTTTCAGCTTCAGCATCATTCCTTCCAAAGAACACCCAGGGCTGATCTCCTTGCAGACCAAGGGACTCTCAAGAGTCTTCTCCAACACCACAGTTCAAAAGCATCAATTCTTCGGCGCTCAGCTTTCTTCACAGTCCAACTCTCACATCCATACATGACTACTGGGAAAATCATAGCCTTGACTAGACAGACCTCTCTTGGCAAAGTAATGTCTCTGCTTTTGAATATGCTATCTAGGTTGGTCATAACTTTCCTTCCAAGGAGTAAGCATCTTTTAATTTCATGGCTGTAGGCACCATCTGCAGTGATTTTGGAGCCCCCCCAAAATAGTCTGACACTGTTTCCACTGTTTCCCCATCTATTTCCCATGAAGTGATGGGATCAGATGCCACGATCTTCGTTTTCTGAATGTTGAGCTTTAAGCCAACTTTTTCACTCTCCTCTTTTACTTTCATCAAGTCTCTTTAGTTCCTCTTCACTTTCTGNCAAAATAGTCTGACACTGTTTCCACTGTTTCCCCATCTATTTCCCATGAAGTGATGGGACCAGCTTATTTCTTACCCACAATCAAATCCTATTAACCTATTTCACAGCAAATATGTATTACTTGGCTGCTGCACACAATGAGCTAAGAATGAGTCTTTGGGGCTAAATTTATGCTTAATATGTTGGAAAGAATTTTCTTTAGTTAACATTTTTTGATGTAAAAACATTTCTGAAGGAAATACATGGTTTTGAAACGTGGCTTTTTAAGCATGGCTACTATGCTGAATGAGAATTAGTGAGTCTGTCAACTTCAGATTCCAAAACTGGGAGAGGAAGCATGCACCAATAATAACTTAAGAATTAACATGGGGTAGGAGGGAAGCTGATGGTGTAAGTTTACTGACTCTGAGTTACTTGGAAACATAAGGGATATTTCCTTCCCTTATAGGATAGCCTCATCAATTTTCCCCTATGCCATTGCATCCTTTGTTCTCAAAGGATACAGTGTACAACTGTGATTTCAACATAATAAAGATTTATGATTGACACCTACTTGGATAGCTCAGGACTGACACTGAATTCCTTTTTATTTGTATCACTTCTGAACAGAACATTTTCTAGAAATGTACTACAAATTTAGTGAAGTGAAAGTCGCTCAGTCATGTCCGACTCCTTATGACCCCATGGACCTCACACTCCATGGAATTCTCCAGGCCAGAATACTGGAGGGGGTAGCCTTTCTCTTCTTCAAGGGATCTTCCCAACCCAGGGATCAAACCCAGGCCTCTCGCATTGCAGGCAGATTCTTTACCAGCTGAGCCACAAGGGAAGCTCAAGAATACTGGAGTGGGTAGCCTATCCCTTCTCCAGCGGATCTTCCTGACCCAGGAATCGAACCAGGGTCTCCTGTATTGCAGGCGGATTCTCTACCAACTGAGCTCTCACTGTAGCCCAACTATAAACTTAAACAGATGATACTTGTATACACTCAGGGCTTCCTACTGTCCTAATCTGCAGTAGGCTTGGAAACAAGAGAAACTAACCTACCTGACATGGTTTGTAAAGTAGACAGCTTAAGGAAGAGGCTGGAAAAAAAATCTGTCTATGGTGGCCCCTGGCTCTACCTAACAGATTTTATCTTACTGCCTGCTTCTCCACTACTGAGAGTAAATAGGGCTCTAAGTTGTTGAGTCAGAATGTTGTTTTTGTATAACAAGTACACAAAAAATTGCCAACAAGAGTCCGTCTAGTCAAAGCTATGGTTTTTCCAGTAGCCATGTATGGATGTGAGAGTTGGACTATGAAGAAAGCTGATCACCGAAGAATTGATGGTTTTGAACTGTGGTGTTGGAGAAGACACTTGAGAGTCTCTTGGACTGTAAAGAGATCAAACTAGCCAATCCTAAAGAAAATCAGTCCTGAATATTCATTGGAAGGACTGATGCTGAAGCTGAAGCTCCAATACTTTGGCCACCTGATGCAAAGAATTGACTCACTGGAAAAGACCCTAGTGCTGGGAAAGATTGAAAGCAGAAGGGGATAACAGAGGATGAGATGGTTGGATGGCATCAGTGGCTTGACGGACATGATTTTAAGCAAAATCCAGGAGCTGGTAATGGAAAGGGAAGCCTGGTGTGCTGTAGTCCATGGGGTCACGAAGAGTTGGACACAACTGAGCAACTGAACTATACAAAAAAACTGGCAAACCATGAGACACTAAGGAACTTGGGCTATTTATTACCTGTACGTACCTAAAATCTGACTCAGTTCAGTTCATTTCAGTCGCTCAGTCGTGTCTGACTCTTTGCGAGCCCATAAATTGCAGCATGCCAGACTTCCCAGGCCATCACCAACTCCCAGAGTTCACTCAAACTCATGTCCATCAAGTCGGTGATGCCATCTAGCCATCTCATCCTCTGTCATCCCCTTCTCCTCCTGCCCCCAATCCCTCCCAGCTCGAGTCTTTTCCAATGAGTCAACTCTTCACATGAGGTGGCCAAAGTATTGGAGTTTCAACTTTAGCATCATTCCTTCCAAAGAACACCCAAGACCAATCTCCTTTAGAATGGACTGGTTGGATCTCCTTGCAGTCCAAGGGACTCTCAAGAGTCTTCTCCAACACCACAGTTCAAAACCATCAATTCTTCAGCGATCAGCTTTCTTCATAGTCCAACTCTCACATCCATACATGACTACTGGAAAAACCATAGCCTTGACTAGACAACCTTTGTTGGCAAAGTATGTCTCTGTTTCTGAATATGCTATGTAGGTTGGTCATAACTTTCCTTCCAAAGAGTAAGCGTCTTTTAATTTCATGGCTGCAATCACCATCTGCAGTGATTTTGGAGCCCCTCAAAATAAAGTCTGACACTGTTTCCACTATTTCCCTGTCTATTTCCCATGAAGTGATGGGACCAGATGCCATTATCTTAATTTTCTGAATGTTGATCTTTAAGCCAACTTTTTCACTCTCCTCTAACCTTTACTAAAATTATATGATATGCTGAATCTTTAATATTTGAGACACACTGAAGGCTTCTCTATTATCATTTCCAAGATAGATTTAGAAACAAAGAGGTATGTCCTAGTTCTTGACCCCAAGGCACTCACTCACTTACAACTTGAGTAACAAACAAACCAGCCTCTATGCTGCAAGGCACTTTATGAAGGATGCTAAGCAGACATGAAAGTGCTCTAGGAGTAGAGGGGTAAAAAGTAATTAAAAAGTAATTCCAACAAGAGACATCTCAGTGGGGAGGGAGAGGGAGGAGGGGTGCACATAGGGGAGGAGGCTTGAAAGTTGAAAGTTCCTACTTTTCAACAGATAGGAATTTGGGAAGAGCATTTCCAGCCTCCTGAGGAGTGGTGAGCAGTCTGATAATGCAAGGAGAGTGGCAAAATTTCAAGAAAACAATTTTTTATCAGGCCAGATTGTGAAAGATTTAATATATCGTGACCTCATTCTGCAGGTAAGGGGAAATGACTAGGGAAAAAGAGGATAAGGAGGAGAAAGGTGACAAACAGAAGAGCAAGTCAAGAATCTCAGAACAAAGAAACTTGCTTTGTGATTCTGCAGCCGCATGGTACATGGTGGGCTACTGAGATAGAACTCAGACATGAGGAAGACAAAAGAGGCCACTTGAGGAAATGGGAACAGAGACAGGGCCTGAATCAGGGCAACTGGAACCCAAGGGTGAAGATACACTAGTAAGCTAGAATTGACAGATATCTCTATGGAGGAGGTGGGAGGAGGAATACAGAAAAAATAAAACTTCTACCAAATGTCTAGTTAAAGTGACTAGAAAGCTGGGGAATACCGTAAGTTAGGATCTATCCTTGGAGATGATCGGGAAAAAAAAGACATAGGGGGAAAAAAGGGCAAGAAATTATGTACCCAAGAAACCAAGATGTCCCCCAGTGGCTGTAAGTACACCATGATACATTCAGACAACAGAGTATTATTTAGTGCTAAAAAGAAATAGGATATCAAGCAACAAAAAGACAGAGAGAGACCCTTTCTAAGCAAAAGAAGCCAACCTGAAAAGGCTACGATCTCAACTAAATGACGCTGTAGAAAAGGTAAAACAATGGACTCAGGCAGAAGCTCAGTGGACACTAGGGGTCAAGGAAAGGGATGAAAAGGTGGAGCTCAGAGGGTGTGGGGGAAGCGAAAACATGCTTACCTTCTAATAGTGGACATGTGTCTCTATACACGTGTCTCAAACCAAAGCATGAACTCCACCAAGGGTGAACCCTAATGTAAACTGTGGGCTTCAGGGGATTATCACATATTAATGTAGGCTCATCAGCTGTAACAAACATCCCCCCTTGGTGGAGGATATTAACAGCGAGGTGGGTTGGGTCTGGACCTAACACACGTGTGGAGGACAGGGGGTACGTGGGAAATCTCTGTACCTTCCTCTCGCTTTTGCTGTGAATGTAAAACTGTTATTAAAAAGTATCTTTAGAAAAATCCAGTGAATGAGAGAAGTTAAACAGAGAAAAAACAAAATTATGTTCCATATAGGACTGGTTAACTCAGTGTATGTCTGGATTCTGATGGATGCCATCAGGTGTCTGAAAAGCAGGCACCAGGGCTCAGGAGAGAAGAGAGGGCTATACTGGATACATTTTGGAGTTATCTGTAAACACAAGGCAGGTGATACTGCCCAAGACCAGAAGAGTAGTTACTTGCTAAGTATGTATTTTCAGATTTTATAGTTACATATTGTCAGGTTTTATATACTTAGACATAAAATGTAATGCATATGTATATAAAATGTATATTTAGATACAAAATGTATAATGTATATGTATGTGAAGTTGCTCAGTCCTGTATGGCTCTTTGTGATCCTACTGACTGTAGCCTACTAGGCACCTCCGTCAATGGGATTTTCCAGGCAACAGTTCTAGAGTGGGTTGCCATTTCCTTCTCCTGGGGATCTTCCCAATCCAGAGATCAAACCCAGGTCTCCCGCATTGCAGGCAGACAGACGCTTTACTGTCTGAGCCACCAGGGAAGCTAATGTACAAGTATATACATATGTAAATACACAAATCCCAAGGGAAATCTTTTCTTTTCCATCCTACTGTATTATCACATTTAATAAATAACAGAGAAACATGTTTAAAAGAAAAAGAGTAAGTTGGCTAGTATTCTCTTTTTTCCCCTTAATTTAAAACAAGCTGCATTGCCCAAAGACAAGTATGCCTTGGATGAACAAATATAAAGTAAAAACTCTTATAACCAAGCTGTAAAAATATTTCCCCCAGAGAGTTTTCCTAGTCTAATTGTTTGTTTTCACAGCTGTCTTAAAAAAAAAGTAGGATGAGATGGAGCTAGTGAGGTGCAGTAGTAGCTTACACACGTCTGGTTCACAGTCTGCCCTATACACACACGTGTATGTATGCCAAACACGTGCCACTGGATCCAGGAAGCATCGTAAGGTGCTGTCGCACTGCAGCCCTGCCTCAGAGAAGGGCATGCTGGGCAGATCTGAGTGGGGATGCTCATTATCCACACTGTGTCCCAACACAGCAACATACATGAGGAATACTCCACATTTAAAACAGATCAACACTTGCAATGCAATGGTATCTATGAAATTAAGGTGATGCCCACTTCTGAGTAAAGATGGTGGTTTGAACGGGAGTATCTCCTTCCAATCTCTGCTAAAACACCACTAAAACGATAGAAGAGGGGCTTTAAAAAGACACCAATCCCTAAGGATGAAGAGGCCAGGAAAGGAGACAGGAGCAATGAGGCTACAGAAGCAAGAGAGGACGGTCTAGCACCCAGCATCCCCAAGCGGAGGCCCTTCTGGAGGGGGACGCGTCCAGCAGGGGCCGCAGCACGCTGAGGACGCACCTGGCATCCAGGGAGGCAGGCGAGGGGGAGATGCCACCTCACCTCACACCCCCACCCTCCTGCTGACAGCAAGGCGTCACCCTCTGAGCAAGAGTCTGACAGAGTCTGAAGAGAGAGGCTGAAAGACACTGAGGCTTGGTGCGTTCCCAAACAAACAGATTGGCCAGGTCAGCACACAGGACTGAGGTGCCCTGTCACACCTCAGGACCTCCAATCAGCTTTTTATATCTTCCACTCTTTTAAATCTGAACCAAGGTCTATGCACCACAGCAGGCAAAAACTACATACAGTTTTTACCCAAGATTGTTTCCCAGCACCTGAGTTCCTGGACTCAGGGGGCCCCAAGGCGGCCAGCACTGAGGCTGGATCTCTGGTGGAAGATGGCCTCCAGAATGGCCCTGGGCCGGTCCAGAGACTTCCTTGGACTCTTTCTCCTTCTTGCCTTAGTCTCACATTGGAGGAGAAAACCCTAAGGAACTTCCTGAGGAAAAGTCACATGTAACAGTGATTTGCTGTTGTTGCTATTGATAACTGTGGGTGTGAGGATCTCTTTAGTACACCTTATACAGACTGCTTGTCTGTCTGGGCTGGAAACAACACTCCTTCAGGACCTGAAGGTCCTTATGATTCTGGGTCCATCACGGGCGTGAGGTGGAGTGAACCACCAGGATGCTGGCTGTGAACCAGGATTTGAAGGAGACCATTCCAGAATGGAGCTGAGCAGAGGAGAAGGAGATATAAAGAGTATCTGCATATCTATAAAAAAGTAAATGCTGAATAGTCATGTATGGATGTGAGAGTTGGACTATAAAGAAAGCTGAACACCGAAGAATTGATGCTTTTGAACTGTAGCATTGGAGAAGACTCTTGAGAGTCCCTTGGGCTGCAAGGAAATCCAACCAGTCCATCCTAAAGGAGATCAGTCCTGAATATTCACTGGAAGGACTGATGCTGAAGCTAAAACTCCAATACTCTGGCCACCTGATGTGAAGAACTGACTCATGCAGGAGGAGAAGGGGACGACAGAGGATGAGATGGTTGGATGGCCTCACTGACATGATGAACATGAATTTGGGTAAACTATGGGAGTTGGTTATAGACAGGGAAGCCTGGTGTGCTGCAGTCCATGGGGTCACAGAGTCAGACATGACTGAGCGGTTGAACTGAACTGACTGAAACGCTGAATACTGACTTACCCAAAGTTACAAGGGAGGAAAGATTATCAAAAGCCAACGCCTCCATATTCTCAGACAACTGAGAGTTATGTTACTGAAGAGTCCTTGTGAGGTGATCAAGTTTATTGCTTAAATAAATTTTTAAAGACAAAGAAAAGAAAGAAAAGACAATGCCTGACATTTGAAAATCAAGAAGTAGCACCATAGGCCAGCAGTAAGGGACAGAGTTTTAGATCGAAATAATGAACTAAAAAGGCAAGAGTGTCAGGGGAACTGAGAACGGGAGAGGGGAAAGAAGACGGTGAATAGAAGGATGGAAGGGCAGGCAACATTCCTAACAAACCCTGGAGAAATACTTAGTTTTCAAAACTCTGTGTACAGAACTGTAACAACAACAACAACAGAAACCACACAATCTTTAATTGGTACTGAAAAGCTTTAAAACATAACATTTTCAATGTTTAAATTCATCTGATCCAACCCAGGGTCTATGCATAATTATGTCTTTTCCCTGGAGAGATAAATAATCACTTAACATCAAAGCTGATGCTGGTATGGAAGAATCCTTAAGGCTGGTAGGACACTTCTCCCACGGTCTCTGAACCACAGAACACACCTTGCCTACGGATGTCATGCACGACAGTACCTGGCTAGGCTGCTGCAGAATTCAAGAGAAGTACCTTCATACAAGACTTTAAGGCAAAGCTGAAAATTTGGCAGAAAAGGCCAACAGGCAAGAAATGGCACTTGTAAGAAAAGTGGCTTAGCTACAACGCACACCCTTATAGATCAAATGGATCACCATTTGCTTGCCTCTCCCAAAGTGCTTGTACCTACTGGGAGCTCAATATATATTAGCTGAAAGAATAAATGAATTGATTCTTAATTAGAATTAACACCACCGCATTTCTAAGTTTGGATAAAGTCCAGATAATTGCTTCCTGACACTATGTGGTGAGTCACTTGCTATTGCAGATCTAACATGAAGTGAATGGTAAACATCTTATTAGAATTTAATTATGTTATCAGTGGGAATAATATCTGGGAACATATTTCATTGTCTGCCTCCATGAAATTTCAGCTGGAGTCAAAGCAGGCCATAACTGCACCGTACTGACTTTTAAATCAGAAGTTACTAGAGCTATTAAGGCTCTTAAGGGTCTGAAAAGCTGAGTTCAAAGACAAGACTAATGAAGTGCTGATAGATTTAACAATTCTTTTAAGTATTCTTTACAGTTATAATGAAGGACTTTTTTCTTAATTCAGGAACAGTTTTTAAGGTCTTTGTTTTTTGTTGTTTTATTTTTGGCCTCACCTTGCAAGATCTTAATTCCCTGGGATGCAATCCAGGTGCCAGGAGGGAAAACACCGAGTCCTAACCACTGGACCACCAGGGAAGTTCCAAGGTCATTTGAATTAGATAAAACTGTTAAACAACAAATTAGACAAGCTCTCTAACAACAGACTTTTTGTTGTTCCTGTTGTTTAGTATTTAGTAGGTAAGCAGTGTCTGACTCTTTGTGATCCCATGGACCACCGTCTGCTAAAGCTATTCTGTCCATGGGATTTCCCAGGCAAGAATACTAGAGTGGGTTGCCATTTCCTTCTCCGGGGGAATCTTCCTAAATTTAAGTATTTCTGGAAAGAAACTGAACTCTGATCACGAGCCCTGACTTGGGTCAGCAAGCCACTGAAAAGTCAATGACAAACACCCCTTTCTAGCAGTATTCTAGAGTTCATACCACTACAAACACCATGCTTCCAGCTTCCAACAGCTGAAGGGAAACTGATAGAAGAAGAGAGGGATTTCTCAGGTTCTTCCTCTTTGCACTTGCAGTATGAACAGCATGTAGCTGGATGCTTCTTTATAGGATAATCCCATAAACTGTTTTAAGGCACAGACAACCATGACTTTCCCATGGACTCTGCAGGTCACTCTGCATGTTTTCAGCTGTTGGGGTTGTTGCTACCATCCTGCACCCCTGGGCACAGCAAATGCCAACTGTGTGCTCCATCTCCTTCGGCCGTCTCTAACCTTGGCAAGAGTGTGAAGGGGGGGCGGGGCAGAGAGAAATGGGGCTTCCCCTGCATCTTCATAATCACAGGACCTTTAAGAAAGATTCCTGTACACTGTGTAAACCATGCTGCACAAAGTATCAAAATTAAACATTAATTTGTGTTGTATTCTATGTAACACTGAATGTCATACAGACTCAGATGCATAAACTGTAGACAGGAGAGAAGACCTCTGCGGCATAAATCAGCTCCTCTCCCTTCCCACTGCAGCTTCCGGCGTGTAAATCCAAAGATCGTATCCGTGAAGCTTGGGGAATGACCTATAAAGCTGACAAGTTACCTCCCTAACCATCCTCGAGCTGGATTAACAAGAAAATCACTGGGAGCATGCCAAAGAGAACGTCAAGGGAGCCGGAAGCACTTACATTTTGAACACTTAAAGCTCTACCCATACATGTGATACACTGATGAAATTAGGAAGGTACACAGCCACAAACACAATCACAGCACCAAGAGGACCCCATCCCCACCGCAGTCCTACTCTTCATCTTAGAGAAGAACAAGCTATGACCCAGTGAAGCTCAGGGACACCCACAAAGGATACAATTGGTGAGCAAGGGGGACCAGACATGAGACTCTTCAGTGGCAGCCCCCTGACACTCCTGAAGAGTGGTACAAAAATAAACACACAAAGAGGTCACTCGTCTCAATTCACCTACCTGGTTAAAAAACTAGAGAGAGAACAGAGAAAGAACAACACTAACAAAACTCTCCGGACAGCTCGACACAGCTGGTCCAGACACTAAGTTTGGCCATCTACTCAGGCAGGCTCTTCGGAGAGATGGGATCTTTACAACTCATTCCAGAGAAGAGTCCGGCCCACTTATCTGCCTGCCTGATCTAAGCCAATGGGGAAACAGCACGGAGAGGAACGAGGAAGCTCTCACTTCTCTGGGAAAATGAGAAAAAATCCTCCTCCTGTCTTGACACCACCAGCTGACCCTTACTTAGTTTACGACCGACCTTTGTCCATTTTACATCAGGGATGGAAGGTAGAGAGCAGTTATTCTTTAGAGTGCATGCGCCCAGTAATGCCAAGTCTAAACGAAAGCTGGTTAGTTTTTCAGTTATAAACAAACCTAGTGACTACAAAGAAAAACAATAGGCAAACTAAATATTTAACAATAAAAGGGTTATTTAAAATATATCCACAAGATAAAATATGTAGCTCTCAAAATATTTATAAAGATTGTTTAGTAAAATGGGAAGCCATGTGTGTTGTTTTACAGACCCAAGATAAGTATTATATATATATGTATATATAGTAGTATCCTATTACGGTTTATAATTTTAAGATAAATAAGACAGGAAGGAAATTCACTAAACTATTGATGATGCCTTTCTCTGAATAGACGTACATGAGTGACTTTCTTCTTTATACTCTGTTATATAAAGTATATCTGTTTTACAAACTTTCCATACTGAGCATACACTAATAAGCAGAGGGAACAAGGAAAACTAAACACATTTTCAAAGTAAAAGGATACGATTTACTATCAAGAAAACAGAAATATCTTATCAATATTTTCTTCACCTTATAAAATCTTACCTTAACTTTCTTTTTCCAGGTAGATTTTTGTTTCTCCTCCTCTTCCTCAATTAATTTAAGTGCCAGCTCTTTGTTAACTTTTGGCAATTTCTAGTGGAGGAGAAAAAAAATAAACAGTTGTACTGCAATACCTACAATTGAGCTTTGAAGGTTAAAACAAAGAGTAGGGACAAAGGGATTCCATGTCCTACACTGCCCTGGCCAATACACACACACACATTCACTGCTTTTACCTAATAATCTGGAAAAAGGAGAAGCTTGTTATTAGTCTCTGCACTGAAAGTGTCTGCGTGCGTTTTACAAAATGTCCAGTTAGAAACGATCATATCCCTCGGTGGTCGATCTCGGTCAGGCCGGGAAGGCAGGAGGAGACGGGGTTTCTGCTTCCCCTCTGCTGGCTGCAGGGCTGGTGTCATGCGTCAATAGTTCTGTCTCCTGGCAGCAATGACGTGGCTCCAGCAGAGCAAGAGAGTCCAGTTTGTGGCTTCCCCACACTCCCAGGAACAGCCTCGTCCTGCCTCGAGGGCCCCACCACCAGCTGTCAGCCCTCCTCCGAGGTCGGAGTCTCTAGGCCCGCCTGAGGTTTCCCACTGCCCGGTCCTGGCGAGTCAACTGCTCCCTGTAGCCACCGCCTCCTTTACGAGTACCGCAGTGTTTTTGCCTCTTCACCTCTCTAATACCTAGGTAACAATTAAATTCTCTCTGATAATAGAACTAGTGTGGCCTGATTCCTGTCTGGGCCCTGGCATAGTCTGATGACCATTTCCCATGATCCAAGCAGCTAGCCTAAGACATTCCCACGTGTCACCAAGAAATGGGGATTAGCAAAGCCCCAGCACTCCAAAGCCTAAAAACACCTGTTTGAAAACAGCATCATATTTCCTTGGTAGGACCGACAGTATCAGCTCACCTGGCATTACTTGCCACAACACCATTACCTTTACCATAAGGATGAAACTAGAGCATCCACCCTCACGACAAATAAAACATGTCAAGAATATCAGTGAATGATGTAAACTAAGAATGGGAAAAGTAAGAAACGGATGGCAAGCTTCTCTGAATAATAAACAAAGTAAAAACGAAGAGCCTTTCTCTAGTAGCTTCGACGCTGACTCTAATATTTACCTTTAACTGCACTCTTTGTGCACGTGTTTCTTCTATCTTCTGCCGGATCTTATCTTTCCTATATTCTTCATAAGCAAATGGATTCACCATCAGTTTCACCTTTTTGAAGTAGAAGAAAAAGAAACAGAAGAGAACTATATTTAGCAGCATGTCTCATATACAGCATGAATATTATGCCAAAGGATAGATATTTTACAAATCTTAAGTATGTTTTATAAAAATATACATAAGTAGAGAAGAAATGGCCACAAAGTGATTGTCAGTCACCTTAAATAACTGTAGCTTTGTACTTACCTTGTGGTAGAGCCTTATATCCATGAAAAATCCATGCATATAGGCCCGAAGAAAAGGTGATCCAATGAGATGTGTGAGCCCTGGGGGAAGTTAACCAGAAGAAGGCAAATCTTTATGAATCCTGATTAAAATTCAGCAGTTTTTCATGGACTACAATTTGATTATAATTTCACTTCTAAGTAAAAATTTAAGGATTAGAACCACTAATCTTCTTTAACAACTGCAAAGAAAATTTTAATCTACTTCAGCAACATTATCTTACTTATTTTTAATGTAACATTGTACTAAGCATTAAAATGATGGAAAGGTATTCATGAGCTATAACAGACTAGTAAAGAAGAGCTCCCCATACTACTGGTTCTCAGGTTTTTTTCATTTCATAAAAGTGAAGTCACTCAGTCGTGTCACTCTTTGTAATCCCATGGACTGTAGCCTACCAGGTTCCTCCATCCATGGGATTCTCCAGGCAAGAGTACTGGAGTGGGTCGCCATTTCCTTCTCCAGGGGATCTTCCCAACCCAGGGATCAAACCAGGTCTCCTGCATTGCAGGTAGACGCTTTACCCTCTGAGCCACCAGGCAAGCCCTTTATTCCATAATCCAGTTTTAAATCTAAAAATAATACTGAGATTCAACACTAGGTTGTCAGCTTTCATATTGCCAAGTAAGAACAGGGCCGGGGTAGGGGCAGGAGTGAGGTGGGGGAGGGAGATGGCCCATAATTTCCAAAAACAAAAGAAAAATTGTGTCACAACAATAATGTAGAAAAGGTATGTGTTCCCCCAACACAGAATAACTGCCAAATGTATACCAACACAGGTACTACTATACACACATACTGCATTAAGGATGAATGAAAAGTCCAATGCTGATGAGTGTCTAGCAGCCCTGCTTTAAAGAGTATCTTTCACAGGGTTCCCAAGATTTAGTAGATTTCGTTTACAATTAGTGGTGCTGGGGGTCACATAAGGATGCCCTGCCTATGTCACAGAAATTATTATCTGCAAATATTTACACAGAGAAAGGTTACAAGAATATTAATAATTCACATGAACAGCAGCTTTAGTTGGTATAATACCAAGTGACTAAGGTTCCAAGGAAAGCATTACCCTGATTTCCAAATTTTAGAAATAAATAACCCTTCAGGGCTACAAATAATGTCTAGGTAAAAATCACATAGGTGTACAAAACCTAAATAGAACATCAAAAGGCAAACCTAAATTTAGGATAATTTCATAAGGTAATTATAAGTCTTGGTCAGAAAAGTACTTTCCTAGAATGTTAGGTCAATAAAACTCCATTGTCTGAATTTGCACAGTGGAAACTTAAAAGGGCAGTGGGGAGGGCTGAACCTTAATGAAATGTCCAAATGTACAACAATCTGCATTGAGATACCTGCACATGTGTTTTTATAACTTTTTATTTCCTCTATTAAGTATATAGAACTCATATTTATGGCCCAGAATTATTCCCATTCCAAGTTAGGTCATGAATAAAATCCTGCAGGAAGTTTTTCATATTAAAACAATTCTAAGGAGAGATCTGGCATCAGGTTTTCTCATCCTTAGCTCCAGAGAACACTAGTCCCAACAGATCTTGGAGAAAGAAGAGGTTCTGTGACTAAGTTTCCTCCCTCCTGGAGATTTACAGTCTATGATGTCATTAAAGGCTCAAAGTCCACAGTAGAGAAACTGATTTAACTTGGTTAAACTGAACATTTCTCAAACTTATTTGTCACGGATCTCTTAAAATTATAGGTAACATTATGGACTGTTTAAATACTATACTGAGTAATTTTCAGGCATGATGGGATTCATTCTCTAAGCAACTCAATGGGTAGGTGTCATTATTATTGTTTTATAGATGAGGAAACCAAGGCACGATGTAGTTAAGTAAACTGGTCAAGTCACAGAGCTATTACGTGGTAGAGGTGGGGTGTGAACCCATGTCAGCCTCTCTAAAGCCTGTATTAGCCACTATGCTGCCCACCTAGCACTTCTTACAGAAGCAGGGGTCCACGAAACGCATTTTGGGAAACGGCATGGTACAGGACCTGCTAAAGGCCATAGCTAGGAAATGCCAGAACTTGCAAGTTTTGAAATGCTGCAATCTTAAGAAACAAGAGAAGTCAGTTACATGGCCTTATTTTTACTTTAACATAAGCTACTTATTCGATAAATGGTTTATACTGATGGTAAAATCTACTGAAAAATATAACCAATGGCTAATTTATATTAAAAGATAATAATCTACATGAAAATGATTTCCAGTATAATTTATTTTGTTGATTATTATATCTATTTGCATAGTATTAAAAATAGGCAGTGTGGGGACTTCCCTGATGGTCCAGGGGCTAAGACTCCATGCTCCCAATGCAGGGGAACCAGATTTGAACCCTGGCTGGGGAACAAGATCCCACATACTGCAACTAAGAGTTCACATGCCACCAACTAAAGATCCTGTGTGCTGCAACTAAGACTTTGTGCAGCCAAATAAATACCTAAAAAAATAAGCATCTGAAGAAAAAAATTGGCAGCATGAATGTACATATTTAAACCTTTATAACTGCCTTCCTCACCCAAAATAAACATAGTCAAGAGACTGAAAAAGCACCCAAAATATACTAAACACAGTTTTTAAAAATTCACAAAATAAAAATGTCTTTTTATTCTCCAGTGTAAGAATGTAGGTGAGTGTCACATATCTATACTGTACAAATCACGCTGGAAATATTTAAGAAGGCATTGCCACAGAAAGATCTATTTTACCTTATTTCATCCATAAGTCACTTTTCTAAAGGCTAAACACAACTCTTTTCTTTTTAGACACATTAAAATTTAAGGAATTATTTTGACGGTAGCTGGCAGAAAATAATTTTGCCTGAATTAACTGTACTAAAGATATGGTTTAAAGTTTAGGACTCGTCTAATCTGTTACATGATTCTATTTTCTTTTAACTTTCAACTGCTATTCTATATGTCTCTGTTCTAAAGACAACTAAGCTGCCTAGGCTTGTGGAGAATGGATCCTGTTTTCCTATTCTCAATAATTTGCTATGCACGCTTTTCCCAAGAGAACGAGATTAACAGAATCTACTCTCATCCTGCAAACTAGTGCTAGTCAACTAAGACAAATATGTTCTTCAGGGTGTGAGTATGGCTGAGGCTAGTTAAGAGCACAGACT
Organism: Neotragus moschatus; assembly: GCA_006410615.1. Classification (NCBI taxonomy): domain Eukaryota; kingdom Metazoa; phylum Chordata; class Mammalia; order Artiodactyla; family Bovidae; genus Neotragus; species Neotragus moschatus. The sequence goes on along the minus strand of SJYA01001614.1, from coordinate 38,292 downwards.
CTAGGTTTAAATTCTAACCCTCACATTTACCATCACTGAAGCCTTCGGGAAGTTACTTTAATCTTTCCATGCTTCAGTTTCTTTACCTATAAAATGAAATAATAATAATATCCACTTCACAGGTGTGAGGATTAAATAAAATGTATATAAAACATTCAGAATACTGCCTGGGCACATGTAAGCCGTATTTTAACGTTGGCCATTATTAAGAAGCAATTTTGGTTTGTATTCTTTAAACCCAATTAACAGTTAAGGTTCTACATATTTGAGGATTCAACCCATGGTTTCTAAGTTGTGGATTAGGTCTACTAATAAGCAAACCTACAAGAGAGACAAAAATCATTTACGTGCAGTCTCTGAGATTTCTCACAATCTTATTATATTCAAATAGTACTTGAAAGAAAGTCACTGCTTCCTGGACTGGTATTTTCCTATACACAGGTGGTAGGCTAAAAAAAACTGTTCCTCACTTAACATACAAAAACACTTCAGTAGATTGAACTTATCTGAATCTTCTAAGCAGACACTATATGTACTATGTATAATACCTGATTTGTCAGAAAGAGAAGATCTGCAACATCAGAAAAATGTGACTCCATCACTTTTGATGTTCAAAATTCAAAACAAGTCGAAATAATTTTATACATATTTCATCGTAATTTTCTTTTACCTAAATTTTCAAGGTCTTTCTTGGTGACAAATTTGTAATCATCATAAACTGTGCTTTCTGGGTTCTCTTCTAATTCTTCTGTCAAGTTGTCCAAGAAGGAGCACCACCTGGGAGCAGGACCCAAAACCTGCCAGGTTGACAAAAAGTTATTAAGTATATACCCTCATCATATCAACTAAGAGCCAGTTATTTTACAACCAGTTTCTGTAAATATACTTTTAAAATCCTTGATTCCATCAGAAGTACTGAGAAATAACTGCAAAATGCATCATCAAGTCTAAAATGGAAGAGAATATTCCCGCTGCTGGGCATACATACCGAGGAAACCAGAATTGAAAGAGACACGTGTACCCCATTGTTCATAGCAGCACTGTTTATAATAGCCAGGACGTGGAAACAACCTAGATGTCCATCAACAGATGAATGGATAAGAAAGCTGTGGTACATATACACAATGGAGTATTAGCCATTCAAAAGAATACATTTGAATCAGTTCTAATGAGATGGATGAAACTCGAGCCAATTATACAGAGTGAAGTAAGCCAGAAAGAAAAGCACCAATACAGTATACTAACTAATATATATGGAATCTAGAAACATGGTGATGATAACCCTGTATACGAGACAGCAAAAGAGACACAGATGCATGGAATGGACTTTTGGACTTTGAGGGAGAGGGAGGGGGGGGAAGGTTTGGGAGAATGGCACTGAAATGTGTGTGCTGTCGTGTGGGAAACGAATCGTCGGTCTATATTCAGTTCAGGATATAGGATGCTTGGGACTGGTGCACGGGGATGATCCAGAGAGTTGATGTGGAGTGGGAAGTGGGGGGGGTTTCAAGATTGGGAATTCATGTACACTTGAGATGAAAATAAATAAATAAATAAATAACTACAGCAGTGGAAAAAAAAAAAAAACTGGATTTAAAATGTTTACAAAATTGACAAGTGCAATTTTGGTCAATATAAATTAGTCTGGAAATATTAAAATATGACAAAGGCATTTTTAAAATGTTAGCATCTGAAAACAATGTTATTTGGCATAGTCTTACAGGTTGTAAATCTTTGGAAAACAAATTTTGCTGAAATTCATGTGTATGTTTGGAAGAAAAAAAAATAAAATAAAAAATAAAATTCGGTCTGAGTTTCACTAATAAAAAAAATAAATAAATAAAATGGAAGAGAATAAACAAAGTAGGAAGAAGCTTAGGCTTACAAGGGAAAAAAAATCTCACTCTGGGATACAATGATATTAATGAATATTCCTACATGAGAACTATGAAAAATAAATAATAACTCAGATACTAAGAATAACATCCATCTATATAGTTCCACCACCTCTCCCATTCAAAACAAAAATAGAATTTACAAAGGCATACACTTGGCATAGCGGATTTTTTAAGTTTGTCATGCATGACAAACAAAAGTCTAAACCAAAGGAGGATCACCCTTTCTTAAGAGTTTTCAACTAATGACTTGATAATTACATTCGATAGTATGGTCCATTTAGTTGATGAAAAAATTAAAATTCTGTGTATAGAATTCTTCAGATTTAACCTAAAAGGGGTGGCCAAGATCCACAATTAGTCCCAACGAAAGGCTGAGAAACAAAGGATTAAAGAGAATGTATAACCAAGTAATAAAATATGGATACTTCAATTTGTAACCCAAGTACTTCTATAAAATGACTGTTTTTCACTTTTTTGCCCTTGATACAACTCTTTCCCACCAGATGCCTCACCCACTGAGGTCAACATTTATCCCAAAGGAAATAACACTCAGCAGGAAAGCCAAGCTCATGGTAGAGGCTTTCAGAAGAGAGAACTCTGGCTCTTACAAAATGGATCTACCTGCCTGTGTGTTCTGTAATTAATTAAACAGGGGGGGAAAAAAGACAAAACTCATAGTGGAAATTATTAAATCTAGCTTAAACTTTTTAAGAGAAAGGAAGGCAGAAGGAAGAGAGTTACATCAAAGAAAAATGGCCCCTAATATCCTCTTCAACCATTAAAAAATAAAAAAAGAAAAAAGCAGATGTTAGATATAGCCATACTAATTTAGTTTTATTATTTTGCCTGATTAGAAAGAGAGTGATCCCACCACTCCTGCCAAAGGCTATGGGGCTCATGAACAAGAAAAACAACTCTTAATGACCATTAAAAAGTACCACTGAGAATTTTCTTACTAGCATCATCTATATAATTCTTAAAAACAGAAGGAAAGGTCTTGATACACTAAGTGGTTTGACTAACCATAAAAGACAAATCTTCAAGAAATGCAAGGCATTAAAAAAAAAATCAATGTAGACCACTTTAAAGAAACTGTTCTGATATTAAGCAATTTTAGGACAGTCGTTTGAAGTCAACAAATACTGATATTAATTACTACTAGATATAAAACACCGTGCTAAACCAAAGTTCCCGACCGTGGTCTTATTCCCGAAGGAGGGAGTTGAAAAACCTAACTGGAGCAGATAGTGTGTATGTGTGCGCACAAGCATGCACATGCACGCACACTCAGCTGCTTAAAGCAATGGACTGAGATTGCACTGAGTCCACGTGGAAGACAAGTGAGGGCCAGGTGAAACAGGCTGGGTTGGGATGAGTATATCTGAAAGGACTTCCGGCTGCAATGAACATGTGAGCAAGCTAGGAAAACCACGGGGCATCTTCTGAGAGTGACAGTTTAGGGACTGGAGCTACAAAGGAATCTGTTTTCCATCAGTCACAAATCTGCAAAAGTGCAGCTCTACCATGTGCTGCTGTATGACCCAGGACAGCACCTTCTCTTTCAGAGAGGAAAAAGGTGTATTCACTATCAGCACTTTTCCAGAACGTTAAGATCCAAGGTAGGGATCTTATGGGAGGGTCCAAACTTCACCTGTTTTAGTGCTTAATTTCCAGTGCCTAGAACACTGCCTGCCAAGTAGCAGGTGTTAAGGGTTTCATAAATAAATCGATTCATACATAAAACACATATGAATGCATTTAAGATTTCCAAACAAGACTTAAAAGGTCTTGTCTGGCAAAAGTATTTTTTAAATTGTCTAGGACCTCACAATAGTTTCACATTTAAACCTTAAATCAGTCATAAACATGGGGTTCAAAGACAATGAAAAGATACTACTCTGTGTTTATTGACTACTCTTGGGGGAAGAGATGTAGGAGTATCAAAATAGCAGACTAGATCTGACCTTACTTTCACGTGGTTCTTTTCTATTATGTTTCTTGACTGTTATCTGGATTCTAATGGAATTGTTTCAGATTGCCTCTCTAGGGACAAGTCTGGCTAAGTAAATAATCTCTGCCATCAAATTCACGAACATCAAATTTCACTGGAGGAAACAGTTCCATCAAAAACAAGAAAGTCTAATGGGCTCATTTTATTAATCACGTTTTCCTACTTCCTACTTAGAGAAAAAAACATCAGAATGATGATAACAAAGTTGAAATTACTGATTTAGCTGGCATTAACTAGAGGTTTTATCCACATAAGAGCTTTCCGCAAAGGTCTATCCCCAATAAGTTGCAAAATCAGTGGTCGGCTTAACCAACAAAGAGGGTTTAACCACATCATGCACAGCTCTGATGTATCTGTAATGACCACAGTATTAATTCACGTGTAAAAATTCCTCACCGTCCTTACTCATAAAATGTTAATCCTTCAACTAAGATTTTAAAATAAATTAAGTTATTCTTAAAATTCAGGCTTCAAAACTTGAAGAAAACATCTTTTTTTTTTTTTTTAAACAACCGACGTACTATTACTACTATCTCAAAAGTTTCTAGGTTTTCTGTAGTATCATTATATTGTTATATTCTCTACTGCAGTCAAAACTGATTATTCTTTGATGATCTACATTTTTATGCACCGTAAGAATTTTGTTTCAGAAACTTGGTGAAGATTCTTCTATTTTAAACTTCAGTGATCTATGATCTTCCACTGTTTATTCATAAAGAATATTCTAAAGTCACAGGTCAGTAAGAGTACAGAACTGGAAACTGACTCAACAATCTGCTATAAAGGATACTGAGGTGTTTCTCGGCAATTTTAATGACAACCAATTTAAGCAGAAATACCTGTCCTCCAAAAGAGGAGAGAATCTTTATCGGCGTGCTACGGGACGCCCTTGACTCAAATGCAGCTAAATATCTGCTTCCTCTAATCCATTTGGGCAAAAGGACCAATTGGAAGGTACATGAAAATACATGCCACGTGCCCAAGATTATCTGTCTGCATGATTATAAGCTACCTGTAAGAGGTTAAGCATATATGCCTAGTTTAAAACCTCAAAATTCTCGTATTTTCTGGTAATGGACAAAAATGATGAAGAGTGGGGAGGAAAGACAATGAATATTAAAATTCTCAGAGAGGTGACAGAAAATGGTATCCCTTCCCTTCTTCTTCTTTTGAAAAACCAACGTGCCACACCTAAAGCTGGGTTAAGGCAGAACTAAGCACTGAGGATTACTGGATGGATGGTTTTAATAGATCGAGGGTGATTAACAATTATTGACATTATTAGAGACAAAGAACCAACTGTACTGACTCAATATAGATGACAGTTTTTTCCATTTACTTATAACAATACTGAGAGTATTTCCTACTATTAATCTAAAAGTCACTAACAATATAGAACAGCAATTAAATAGGAAATTGTTATCTTGAGTTTTAAACTAATTATCTAAAAAAAATTTAAAAAACTTTAGTAACTAAGGAAACTCTTAATTACTCCATTTAGTAGAACTATATCAGCATACAATAAATAACTTCTTTTTTCACAGTAACCCTGAATCAAAATGGGAAATTAACTGTATGTAAAATACCCAAATGGTCTAATACATCTATCAGTTAAAGTTTCCCCCAACTAGAATTTTAACCCATATCTAATGTGGACTTTGTTACTCTCACTGTAAGGCCAATATTCTTTATTAGAAATTGTTGGGGCCAAAAAGCATCTGAAACTCAGAACCTTAGGCATTTTCCAAAAGGTAACACAGTACGTATACTGCATTTATGTAAAGTCTTCAGTGGTATCTGGGTCAGTGGTCCATAACTAAACATATTAAAAGTTTTCTGAGGCAAAATCCATACATCTTCATGCTAGTGATCTGGATAAACAGAAACAAAGAGTCTTGCCATTAGATGTCAGATTTGAGTCCTAATAAAGCATTTCTGATTTTGCCGCCAATGAGTTATAATAAAACAAAACAAAAAAACAACTAAGGACTTTTTGGACTTCAGAAGCACAGATCAGATGATGGAGTATACTGTACTGTAAATATCATTAACCACTATTAATGATGATAATTTTTCTAAATGGAAAGCCTGTACCTTCAGAAGGGGAATGGGATTTTGCCAACTAAGACAACCATCCCTGAGTACATAGATGACCACCTCTGCGTATATAAACTCAAAGGCAAATTTCCTTTTCAAACTTTCCCTCCATTATGAGCTAAATGACACCACTAGCACCAGCACGTATTTTCAAACTCTGACAGCTTGGGATTACTAATAACCGATCATAAATAAGCCCAAGACAAGAGAGACAGCTGGGTGAGCCAAGGGAGTGACCATGATTTTTAGCATGTAATTGTATTTGCAACATAATGAGCTGCCTAATTGCATATCCAAGTTTACATGCATTTGCGTGAGTAATTATGAGTCATTTACAGGTACCTGACTTGTAGTGCTTTGTTCTCTCATTCCTAAAAATCAGATTAGCAAAAGAGCGATTTAATTTTAATATTAAAAAATATTTATTTTAAAAGGGAGAAAAATTATTATCTGCCATGGTTTCAATTTTCATTCTGTTTCTGAAAAGTAGTTTAGACACCGAAATAAAATGATAATAAAATAACTGTTGTTTAGTTGCTAAGTCATGTCCGACTACAACCCCATGGACCATAGCCTGCCAGGCTCCTCTGTCCATGGGATTTCCCAGGCAAGAACACTGGAGTGGGTTGCCATTTCCTTCTCCAGGGCATGTTCCCCACCCAAGGATTGAACCCGCGTCTCCTGCATTGGCAAGTAGATTCTTTACCCCTGGGCCACCAGGGAAGCTCGATCATAAAATAAGGCCAAGTGAAAAGGAAAAAGTAAGATCACTTATGCCACCCTACCACCATCAGCCGACAAACACTTTAGTGGCACACTACCTATATATTATCTCCTCTCCCTCCCAAGCCTAGTTAAAATGACAGTAAATCAATATAAAAGATAATAACCTGCAAGGACAAAAGGAGCAAGAGAAGAAAATGCAGTGGTTAACAGATTTAACACAGTATAAATTACAGAGGTAATAACAAGGTGGAGACTAGATTTATTCCTTGAGTCCTTGAGACCCAGCACTCCCGCACTCCATGTATCTGGGAAGACGGGTCCGAACAGAGGGGAGATGACGGAGTTGATGAAGCCCCTTAAGAAACCAGAGGATCGTTTCCTGGAAAGAGTGAAGGAAAGCTGCTCCACGTGTGTGGATACCTGGCAGTGGTGACTTGAGCTGTAAGGCTGGAATCGACAAACTAACTGGCAGCCTACACGTCGAAGTACGTGGCCCTCCGCCCCGTTTCCAACCCAGGAGCCACATGTGTGCTGCTGGGCTTCCATCCCTGCCAGCCAAAACCCCCAGCACTCCTGGTGAGAAACTGGGGTGTTCTCTATAGAAAACTAAAGATCCCCAAAGAGAGCCTTCCCAATGTTGCTATCTGGGAATTCTCCAATACAGGCACAGACCTCATTTTATTGCACTTTGCTGATACTATGTTCTTTAGAAATTGAAGGTGTGTAAAAAATAAATAAATAAAATAAAAGAAATTGAAGGTGTGTGACAACCTTGCGTTGTCAGATGACGATTAACAAGCTGTTGATCCCTGGGATCAAGAAGATCCCCTGGAGAAGGAAATGACAACCCACTCCAGTTTTCTTGCCTGGGAAATCACACGAACAGAGAAGCCTGGCGGGCTACAGTCCGTGGGGGTCACAGAGTCAGACACGACTTAGCAACTAAGTATGAGTGTGTGTGCTCAGTTGCTTTCTTGGCATCTCATGGACTGTAGCCTCGCCAGGCTCCTCTGTCTATGGGATTTCCTGGGCAATAAAATTGGAATGGGTTGCCAATTCCTTCTCAAGGGGATTCTTCCTGACTCTGAGATCAAACCTTATCTCTGGCATTGGCAGGTGGATTCTTTACCACTGAGCCACCAGGAAAGCCCCTCTCTTTTTTTAGCAATAAAATATTTTAAAATTAAGATATGTACATTTTTTAGACATAATGCTCTTGCACACAATATAGTATAATATAAACATAACTTTTATATGCACTGAAAACTAAATGCAGATATCCACTGGAGATCTACTGACTTTGAGCTTGGTGATATTCAGAACATGCAAGCTTAGTGAACACCAAATAGTCCGGCTAAATTGAGGAAAAGGGCTTAAAAGAATTACTCTCAAGTGAACCATGTCCAATTTGAGAGAGCAAAAATCTTATTCAAAACCATGACATTCCTTCATAAACCAAATATCTTCAAGAAGTATTCAAAGCTGTACTAAATTTAACCTAAGTATTTCTAATTTGAGTTAGAATGAAAAACTGTTCATTTTTGCTTTTTCCAAAAATTACAAATAGTCATTAAATACTGTGAAAAAGTCCTCAGCTTCCATCTTCCTTCAATGCTCAAGAAAAAAGGAAGAATCTTAACAAGGTCCCTCTTTTTCGAAGTCCACTGTTAAATNGACTGTGAAGAAAGCTGAGCGCCGAAGAATTGATGCTTCTGAACTGTGGTGTTGGAGAAGACTCTTGAGAGTCCCTTGGACTGCAAGGAGATCCAACCAGTCCATTCTGAAGGAGATTGGTCCTGGGTGTTCTTTGGAAGGAATGATGCTGAAGCTGAAACTCCAGTACCTTGGCCACCTCATGCGATGAGGTGACTCACTGGAAAAGACTCTGATGCTGAGAGGGATTGAGGGCAGAAGGAGAAGGGGACAACAGAGGATGAGATGGCTGGATGGCATCACTGACTTGATGGACTTGAGTTTGGGTAAACTTCGGGAGTTGGTGATGGACCGGGAGGCCTGGCGTGCTGCGATTCATGGGGTCGCAAAGAGTCGGACACGACTGAGCGACTGAACTGAACTGAACCGAGGCACACTGAGCACATTTCAAATGCTCAATAATCATACATGGCTACTTGTTGCCATGTTGGACAGAGAACATCTTGGAACGTTTCCATTAGAGAAGGTTTTCTGAACAGCACTGGTTTAGAGAACTCAAAGAAATGAGTGGTGAATACCCATTAATCGGAAACTAGGCAAATAAATTATGACATACCTATATAACGAAATATTGTGGAACTATTAAAAACAATGGGTTTACATTACATTTATTTGATCTGATCAGAATAATATTGATATACCATTACATGACAAAAATCTCTCTCAGAACAGTAGGCATCATGAGATTCCAATTCTGCAAAATCACACGCTAGTGTATGGGCAGGGTTTGCAGGGCAGGCATGGAGGGAAAGAGAATGTGCACCATCTTGTTAACAACACTAGTGGGAGTGGCAGTTATGAAGGACTTCTTCGGTTTATACATTTTTTTTTTTTAATAGAGCATTTTTCCTAAAGTAAAACAACGTTCCCAAAGGGAGAAAGGCACACATACAGATGGAGTTACCAACTGATCAACAAGCCATACAACATCAAACTGAAACATCAATTGTTTCAGATGATCTTTACGAAGAAGCAGGGGTCCAGGCTATAATTCAGGATCGAGGCTCTTAGTGAACTTAGTATATTTGTGATATTGACTGAGAAGAGACCTTTATGAAAGACAAAAGCTCTTTTTTTCTCTCCAAAAAATTCAAGAACTTAACTCACTCACAACTTATGTTTTGAGAAATATCAACAATCTCAGAAATACAGATGATACCTCTAATGGCAGAAACCAAAGGAGTACTAAAAAGAGCCTTCTTGATGAAGGTGAAAAGGGAGAGTGAAAAAGCTGGGTTAAAACTCAATATTCCAAAAACTAAGATCATGGCATCCGGTCCCATCACTTTGTGGCTAATAGATGGGGAAACAATGGAAACAGTGGCGATTTTTATTTTCTTGGACTCTAAAATCACCGTGGACAGTGACAGCAGCCATGAAATTAAAAGACACTTGCTCCGTGGAAGGAAAGCTATGACAAGCCTAGCCAGTGTATTAAAAAGCAGAAATATCACTTTGCTGATAAAGATCCGTACAGTCAAAGCTATGGTTTTTCTAGTAGTCACGTACGGATGTTGTTGGACCATTAAGAAGGCTGAGTGCCACAGAATTGATGCTTTCGAACTGTGGTGCTGGAGAAGACTCTTGACTGCAAGAAGATCCAACCAGTCAGTCCTAAAGCTGTGGTTTTTCTAGTAGCCATGAACAGATGTCAGAGTTTGACCATAAAAAAGGCTGTGTGTCTAAGAATTGATGCTTTTTAACTGCGGTGCTGGAGAAGACTCTTGAGAGTCCCTTGGACTGCAAGGACATCAAACCAGTCAATCAATCCTAAAGGAAATCAACCCTGAATATTCATTGGAAAGACTGATGCTGATGCTGAAGCTCGAATACTTTGGCCACTTGATGCAAAGAACTAACTCACTGGAAAAGACCTTGATGCTGGGAAAGATTGAGGGCAGGAGAAGAAGGGGGCAACAGAGGATGAGATGGCTGGATGGCATTACTGATGCAATGGACATGAATCTGAGCAAACTGCAGGTGACAGTGAAAGAGAGGGAAGCCTAGCATGCTGCAGTTCATGAGGTCGCAAAAAGTCAGACATGACTTAGCTACTGAACCACCACCTAATGATCACCAAGCCCTAAGGATGTATTACCTCCTTATTGTCTCTTCTGTGTCTTCCTTCACCACCCACTGCCAGTATTTCAGAAGGAGCTCACAGAACTTTTCCTGATCAATTACAATCCTAACTCCTGCTTCCCTGGTGGCTCAGACAGTAAAGAATCTGCCTACAATCTAGGAGACCAAGGTTTGAGTCCTGGGTCAGGAAGATCCCCTGGAGGGCTGCAGTCCATGGGGTCGAAAAGAGTTGGACAGGACTGAGCAACTAACAGGCACAACCCCTGCTTCAAAGTCACCCCTTCCTACAGGCAGAATAATCTTATCCCCATATCTGATCTCACACCCCTGAATAAAACCCATCAAAAGCATGCCACTCCACTTTAAACCAAAACCAAAAACACTGTACAAAAGGTTTAGATATAGGCCTTTTTATCTCTCCAGTTTTAAGAAGAGGTGGCAAGAATACACAGAAGAACTGTACAAAATAGATCTTCGTGACGTGGATAATCATGATGGTGTGATCACTCATCTAGAGCCAGACATCCTAGAATGTGAAGTCAAGTGGGCCTTAGGAAGCATCACTACGAACAAAGGTAGTAGAGGTGATGGAGTTCCAGTTGAGCTATTCCAAATCCTGAAAGATGATGCTATGAAAGTGCTGCACTCAATATGCCAGCACATTTGGAAAACTCAGCAGTGGCCACAGGACTGGAAAAGGTTAGTTTTCATTCCAATCCCAAAGAAAGGCAATGCCAAAGAATGCTCAAACTACCACACAATTGCATTCATCTCACATGCTAGTAAAATAATGCTCAAAATTCTCCAAGCCAGGTTTTAGCAATACGTGAACCGTGAACTTCCAGATGTTCAAGCTGGTTTTACAAAAGGCAGAGGAACCAGAGATCAAATTGCCAACATCCGCTGGATCATTGAAATAGCAAGAGAATTCCAGAAAAAAAACATCTATTTCTGCTTTATTGACTATGCCAAAGTCTTTGACTGTGTGGATCACAATAAACTGTGGAAAATTCTGAGAGAGATGGGAATACCAGACCACCTGACCTGCNCCTTAGAAAGCATCACTACGAACAAAGCTAGTGGAGGTGATGGGATTCCAGTTGAGCTCTTTCAAATCCTCAAAGATGATGCTGTGAAAGTGTTTCACTCAATATGCCAGCAAACTGGGAAAACTCAGCAGTGGCCACCGGACAGGAAAAAGTCAGTTTTCATTCCAGTCCCAAAGAAAGGCAATGCCAAAGAATACTCAAAGGACCACACAATTGCACTCATCTGACACGCTAGCAAAGTAATGTTTAAAATTCTCCAAGCCAGGCTTCAGCAATAGGTGAACCATGAAATTCCAGATGTTCAAGCTGGTTTTAGAAAAGGCAGAAGAACCAGAGATTAAACTGCCAACATCCTCTAGATCATCAAGAAAGCAAGAAAGTCTCAGAAAAACATCTATTTCTGCTTTATTGACTATGCCAAAGCCTTTGACAGTGTGGATCACAATAAACTATGGAAAAGTCTGAAAGAGATGGGAATACCAGACCACCTGACTTTCCTTTTAAGAAATATATATGCAGGTCAGGAAGCAACAGTTAGTTAGAACTGAACATGGAACAACAGACTGGTTCCAAATAGGAAAAGGAATACATCATGACTGTGTATTGTCACTGTGTTTATTTAACTTACATGCAGAGTAAACCATCAGAAACACTGGAATGGAAGAAGCACAAGCTGGAATCAAGACTGCCAGGAAAAATATCAATAACCTCAGATATGCAGTGGAGAAGGCAATGGCACCCCACTCCAGTACTCTTGCCTGGAAAATCCCACAGATGGAGGAGCCTGGTAGGCTGCAGTCCATGGGGTCACTAAGAGTTGGACACGACTGAGTGACTTCACTTTCACTTTTCACTTTCATGCATTGGCGAAGGAAATGGCAACCCACTCCAGTGTTCTTGCCTGGAGAATCCCAGGGACAGGGGAGCCTGGTGGGCTGCCATCTATGGGGTTACACAGAGTCAGACACGACTGAAGTGACTTAGCAGTAGCAGTAACAGATATGCAGATGATACCACCCTTATGGAAGAAAGTTTAGAAGAACTAAAGAGCCTCTTGATGAAAGTGAAAGAGGAGAGTGAAAAAGTTGCCTTAAAGCTCAACATTCAGAAAACTAATATCATGCTGTCTGGTCCCATCACTTCACAGCAAATAGATGGGAAACAGTGGAAACAGTGTCAGACTTTATTTTGAGGGGTGTCCAGAATCACTACAGATGGTGATTGCAGCCATGAAATTAAAAGACATGTACTCCTTGGAACAAAAGTTATTACCAACCTAGACAGCATGTTAAAAAGCAGGGACATTACTTTGCCAACAAAGCTCCATCTAGTCAAGGCTATGGTTTTTCCAGTAGTCATGNTCACTTCATGGGAAATAGATGGGGAAACAGTGGAAACAGTGTCAGACTTTATTTTTCTGGGCTCCAAAATCACTGCAGATGGTGATTGCAGCCATGAAATTAAAAGACGCTTACTCCTTGGAAAAAAAGTTATGATCAATCTAGATAGCATATTCAAAAGCAGAGACATTACTTTGCCGACTAAGGTCTGTCTAGTCAAGGCTATGGTTTTTCCAGTGGTCATGTATGGATGTGAGAGTTGGACTGTGAAGAAAGCTGAGCGCCGAAGAATTGATGCTTCTGAACTGTGGTGTTGGAGAAGACTCTTGAGAGTCCCTTGGACTGCAAGGAGATCCAACCAGTCCATTCTGAAGGAGATTGGTCCTGGGTGTTCTTTGGAAGGAATGATGCTGAAGCTGAAGCTCCAGTACTTTGGCCATCTCATGCGAAGAGTTGACTCATTGGAAAAGACTCAGATGCTGGGAGGGACTGAGGGCAGAAGGAGAAGGGGACGACCGAGGATGAGATGGCTGGATGGCATCACTGACTCGATGGGCATGAGTGTGAGTGAACTCTGGGAACTGGTGATGGACAGGGAGGCCTGGCATGCTGCGATTCATGGGGTCACAGAGTCGGACACGACTGAGCGACTGAACTGAACTGAACTGTCCCTCCCTACCCCTGGAAAACCTAAGCTCCTTCCCATTGCACTGAATAGATCTGAGGCCCTAATTTCAATCCCTGTGTGCAGAAAGATCTCTCTTTCTTGCTACCTCTTCACTGGTTAATTCCTACACATCCTTCAAGATTCAGCACAGGGACTTCCCTGGTGGTCCAGTGGTTAAGAATCTGCTGTGCAATGCAGGGAAGTCATGGGATCTTGGCTCCCCAACCAAAGAATGAACCTGGGCCCTTGGCAGTGAAAGCATGGAGTCCTAACCATTGGACCACCAGGGAATTCCCTCCATTTAGTAATTGTGGCCACGTGATGCAAAGAGCCTACTCACTGGAAAAGACCCTGATGCTGACAGACTGAAGCAGGAGAAGAGGGTGGCAGAGGATGAGATGATTGGATGGCATCACTGATCCATGCACATGAGTTGCAACAAACTTTAGAAGATAATGAAAGACAGGGAAGCCTGGCATGCTGCAGCCCATGACGTCACAAAGACACGACTGAGTGACTGAACAGCAACAACAATTTTCGAAACTACCTTCTAGAGCAATTTAAACTGCTAATAACACAAGCCAATCCCACAATCATCACCCAAAAGGGCATGGGGGAAAAGCAGGTGACACTGATGCAAGGAGATGGATAGATGGAGGCTCATTATATCCATCTTTACTCTTATTCATATTTGAGATATTTACATAATAAAATTTTTAAAATGAAGTGTCAAATACTCATTCCTTCAAATCAGCACGTGTTCAGTGAGAGCCCACGAAGTACTGGACATGGTTCTAGTCACCAGGGATACAGCGGAAAGTAAAACACACACAAGTCATGCCCTGAGCGTGCTGACATCCGGGCACATGTGCTCTGGAAGACAAACTTGCCTGGAATTTGAGAGGACACCATATCAAAGTAAAAGAAAGTCCAAGTCTTAGAACTTGTTGTTTTCTGTATTAGCTTGGCCTTTTAAAAGACCGTAACCCAAATTTCTTACCTATTTGTATAACTTGTCTTCTATTTTTAAGTTTAAAAAAGAAAAACAAAACAAAACAAAACACAACAATTCCACAGTAGGTAACAGGCATATTAGTCAAAGAAAGTGCCAGAGGATTCAGACTATCAGGCAAACTCAGAAACTAAAAACTTACCCCTGGCTGTAAGCACTACCTTCTACCACCACCCTCTAGGCGACCGTACCAACAGGCCCCTGGAGGACCAGAGTGATTCCCATCTCTCTTTTGCCTGAAACAAGAATGGTAAATAGATGAACCTGGTGAGCACCAAGACAGAAGGAATCACCAGAGCTGGAAAGACATGATCTTTGGTCAATATTTGATTCAAAACTAAAAACCAGCATCTGAATAGGAAGCTTTCAAGCAAATAGGCATGCCAGATGTGCAACCGTTTTAGCAAAAACAAGTATCATCTAAAAACATATTAACAGAATAAAGTTAATGTCATATGTGCGTCAAATATTTCCATATGGAAATTACGTTCATTTTTACCTCGACGGAACTGAAATTAACTTTTGAAAATGTGACAGGATGTTCAGAAAATTGCTTCCTGAGTGTTACACATTAATGCTCTCTGTGCGTCTGCTATTCTGGTGACCCAATAAAATGTGATGGGAAATGGAGAGGATTTCCTTTGTTGAGAAAAATGCCAAAGATACTGTTACTGCCTGAAAGTGTTTAGATTAAAATAGGAAGTCCACATTTCCCCCTTGTAAAGACACAAACAACTTGTTTGTATTAGAACAGAATGCTTTATTAGCCACCTGACACTCATGCCTTACTTCCCATTTCACAATTTTGAACACAGAACTGAAAGATTACAAATAGAACATGACACCTTATAAAGCAGTTTCATGTATAAGAGAAAATTCAGTTACAAGAGATCTGCTGTGAGGTTGGGTAAGTTAGAAAATAAGCTCACTCTGCTTTTCATCCCTCTCTTTTTCTGTTAATTAGAAAAAGTAATGAAAATACATGGAGCTTGTAATTAACTGCCGCTAACCTGCTGTTCTGCCTATAAGTGCCTCACGTGTTTTTCTCCATAGTGTTAGGTCTATCATCTTCCGTAAGATGTCTTATCCCACAGATCTTTACTATGGGATTGGCTTTATCTTTTAAATGCTTTTCTTAGAGAACAAAATTAAATGTATGTTCCATCTACATTATCATGAATCAAGACATCTTAAAAACACCCATCTCTGAACTCAAGAGTTGAACTCAATTTAAAATGAATCAGGTTTTTCATTCATATTTGTCCTCTCTTTCCTTTTCCACTGCTTCCTGTATTCTGATAGCTCTTCCCACACACTCAATAATGAAAATTTTCTTCCTTAGTCTAATGTGCCATCATTTTCTTTACCTCCCATGGGGTGCCTTTCTTTTATGAACTTACTCTTTTCCGAAATCCTATAAACATTCCTTTTCTAAATGGTGCCTGATAACACAATTCCTTTTTTTTTTTTTTCTGATAACACAATTCCTGAACTCTTTTTCTGAGCTTTCTCTAATCCTCTATCTGTGAAATATTTCTCAATGAACAAGCATATTAACAACCCCAAGAACACCCCTCCACTGTACCTCTTGTTCTTCCCCAGCTCCACTCACATGTGGAATCACTGCCAACATCCTGCTCAATTTATATCTTTGACTCTGAACTGAACAAAACCCCCGACCCCTTTTTCATAGATACCACTGCAAAGCCCTATCTCACTCATTTTGAGCTTGCTAACTATATTTAAAATTTCTTTCCCTTTCTTCTACTCTGACCACTGTATTTAATACTTCTGAGCTGTAACTTCATTGATTTAACTTCTTACATAGAGACCAGGTTCTACAGTGAAGCAGCTAAGATGAACAAGATGGTGCAAAAGAATCTGCCTGCCAATGGAGAAGACCCAAGAGACTCAGCTTTGATCCCTGGATCGGGAAGATTCCCTGGAGGACGAAACAGCAACCTACTCTAGACTTCTTGACTGAAGACCTATAGTCCAAGGGGTCGCAAAGAGTTGGACACAACTGAGCAGAGCACAGAACAGCAGCAAAAATGAAAATCCTTTGGGCTGCCCTTCAGTAAGTCTAAAAGAGCACGTGTGCCTTGGGTGTCGACCAACATCAGATACAGTGGGCAACTTGCAGCCAGGGGCCTTGTCACCGAAAACTCTTATCTTAAATTACCAGAATCATCCTCAGTATGGCAATGCTATGAGAGGTACTGGGAACAAATATCTTTTGAAGGAAACACTCAAGCAGCAGTCCCTTTCAAATCGCATGCCTCATCTCAACCACATAACAGTGATCTCTAAGAGTTTATAATACCATAGGAAAATAGGAAGTGAGAAAAAAGCAAGATACTAGATCATATCAACTAAAAACAATGGAAAAAATAGAGCAAAATGGTAAAAATGTGTTTGCCCTTCCCTGACAGCTCAGTTGGCAAAGAATCCACCTGCAATGCAGAAGATCCTGGTTCGATTCCTGGGTCAGGAAGATCCGCTGGAGAAGGGATAGGCTACCCACGCCAGGATTCTTGGGCTTCCCTTGTGACTCAGCTGGTAAAGAATCCACCTGCAATGTGGGAGACCTGGGTTCAATCCCTGGATTGGGAAGATCCCCTGGAGAAGGGAAAGGCTATCCACTCCAGTATTCTGGCCTGGAGAATTCCATGAACTATATAGTCATGGGGGAGCAAAGAGCTGGATACAACTGAGCGACTTTCACTTTGGTTAATGGAAGAGTGAGTTTTCTACTTGTCTTTATTGGCCATTTTCTAAAGTGTGCTTTTGATAACAGAATGTGGGAAATGGACTTCAGTTTTAAAACTGATTTTTAATTTAAGCAACCAGATTTCATCACTGCTTTCTATTTCAATCAGTTCAGTCAGTTCAGTTCAGTTGCTCAGTCATGTCCAACTCTTTGTGACCAGATGAACTGCAGCACGCCAGGCCTCCCTGTCCATCACCAACTCCCGGAGTTCACTCAAACTCACATCCATTGAGTTGGTGATGCCATCCAGCCAATAACTAACAGCAAAACCAATGGCATTCAGTAGTACTCTCTCAACCTCTAGTTTACATGACCTGTAACAGACCTGAACAGTATCAAATCATATTTCACATGTCATTTTCTTCACTCACACCTGTGATTTTGTCACAACCTTTCCAGTATATCTTTATTTTGTTCAATATTACATTCTTCCTAGCTACATAAAAGCCCACATTTATATAATGCTAAATATAAATACTCTTTGCCACTGGATCCATCAAATCTTATTCAACGCAAAAATGTACAACAGCAATAATCAGCTAAACGTCTGTCAGGCAGCAAGCACCATGATAAATAACTAAGTGTCTACTGCACACAGCTGTCTCACAAAATCGTTCTTCCTTTGTAGCTCAAGAAACAAAGGCTCAGTCAGGATAAGTAACTTGTTTGAGGTCACCGAATTCATAAGTGGCAATCCAGGAATTCAAACTCAGGTCAGATGAATTTTAAAATTCCTTCCATAACCAATTCTGAATGATGAAATGCCTTCACAATCCGGCTCCCGAACTAGCTTGTCATTTGACCTTGAACAAATGACTTGATTTCTCAGCTATCAATGAAGGGGTGGACTAGATGACCTCAAAGCTCCTGACCTGCTCTAGTGTTCTGTGCTCCAAAAGCTTCCCCTGTTCCTTTGCAGTCTGTGGCAAAACCCTTTATTGTAGAAAACATTTCAGCATTTATCTGTCCAGTTCATGCTCTGTCTTGTCTGTCCTCTGATGCTAAAAAGTTCCCCAGATACATCTGGTACTGCCTCCTTAAACCAAGAAAACATGCTGCAACTGGCACTAGAAGATTGGAATTTCTCAATTAAAAAAAAGAAGAAAACAGGAACTTCGAACAAAACGACTTCTGTCACTATCTCTAATATCTCTCTGCTTAAATGAGCATGAGAGGAAAATGTGATCCATCACTCTTAGGAGTCCATGTGAGCACTAACATATTCAGGGCCACTTCAGCATATACTAGTGGGTCAAAGAGACCTGGGGAATCTCTGGTATCAGATTAGTAAACGTAAGAGCCGTCAGTCTCGGCTTTGACTCCCAACTGGATCAATGGTCCATATTAGAAGCCAAATCTTAGAAAGCAGCAGGCACAGCACTTCCAGTAGCTCCAGCTAAAACCACAGGAAGAAAAATGATGCATTTCCAATCATTATAATGCATAAGCCCATCCTATCCTAGATGCAAAGCCAACGCTCCCACACGTTTCAAAACAGGTACAACAAAAGCTTAATGTCCTTACTTTCATATTCTCCTTCTATATTTTTTTAGGAAAGAGTTTATCTCACAACAGCACCAGTAATATATCTTTTGGATAAAGCATTTCTTTTAGAAATCTGTCAGCCTTCACAAACATAATGCTTGAAAGTGAAAGTGAAGTCGCTCAGTCGTGTCCGACTCTTTTCAACCCCATGGACTGTAGCCTACCAGGTTCCTCCAGCCATGGGATTTTCCAGGCAAGAATACTGGAGTGGGTTGCCATTTCCTTCTCCAGGAGATCTTTGCGGCCCAGGGATTGAATCCGGGTCTCCTGCATTGTAGGCAGATAATTTACCATCTGAGCCACCAGGAAGTTCAGAAATGAATAAGGACTGCATGACCCCAAGATTCTGTGATCATTTTGATTAGAACATACTGTCAGAGCAAAGGAACTGATCCTTATCCTGCTGTATAAAAATTACAGTCTAGCACTTATGAGTCATGTTCTTAACTTTTTAACTTCACTAATAGTAGCAGAAAAAGACGGATGCTAAACTCAAATTTGGTATAAGAACAGCTAAAAATCACTGCAAACCAGCCACTATCAAAACATATGGCCATTACCTAAGATTCTTCAAACTACAGTTATCTGATTATCTCATATATGTTTTATTAATTTTTCAGCACATATTAATCGAATGCCTACAGCATAAAAGGCACTGCTTTTAGGTGGTGGGAGTGTAACTGGGAAAAAAAGAAACAATGTCTCTGTGCCCATGTTTTTTATATCATAATAAAGAAAAATACACATTCATTACATATTTATTCATGTTTTTTATTTACATAAATGTATAAATAAGTAAATAAATATAAGGAAGATTCTGTGCTTCAGTGGAAAGTTATGTATAATCAAGGGTAGGGGGTCCACAAACTTTTTCTTAAAGATTTTAGGGCTTGCAGACCACAGGGTCTTTCTATCGTAACTACTCAACTCCACCTTTTTGGTCAGGAAGCTATTGTAGACAACACATAATAAACGAATGGGTGCACTGTTCCAAGGCAGTGGGCATTTAGTTAGGTGTTCAGTTTGCCAAACTTCTGGTCTAAGAGCACGCCTTTCGAGATTACCTGATTCTGATTCCATGGGACACATTTTACAACTCTGTAAACTGTAAGTAACCGACAGCAATGCAAGATTAATTGCTAACAGTCACGTGAAAGAATTCTGTCCTGGACAGACAACCCTCCATACCTTCGGAAAGCCAATCTATTCATTTGTACATTCCCAACTCAGTATCACCTTATTCCACATAAATCTCTGCTATTTTAGACTTCACCTTTGATGACATGTACCTGACTCCTTTAATAAGTTAAATGAAATTTTTAACATGTTTATTTGAGATCTATGTGAAAGTCATGACTTTCCTTTTTTCTGAAAATTATTCTTAAACAGTTTTTGCCATCTCAACCCAAGACACACAATGGACTCACCTGAAAGTGTCAGGGAGACTTCAGCACCAAGAAGAAAGGCCAAGCACAGCTTGTTCCCTTGGCATCAGATGAATCGAAATGAGAGCTGCATGGACTCTGTTTTTCCAACTTTGATTTTCCTCTCTACTAATTCTGCATTTGGGGTTAATTTACGACCTGTACGTTATTCCCTGCTGCTGGCAGTGATGGCGAGGGATTCAGTCTTTTGCTCTAACCCCTTTTCAATCTCTGTAAACGGATAAACGGTTTTCAGAGATCTGTTCTCTGATGGGTGACAGAAAACAGACACTCTGGTCTTTTAGCCTTTTCCATTTTGTAGGGCATTCTAAGTTAATGATAAGAGCTAAGATGTTATGCTGAGCAAAATGATAAGCCCTTGGAAGCTATCAAGGAGAAGAGTGGCAGACTCTGACTGGCTGCTTTTACATTTTATCATCACTATTCTTGGCCATGTTAGGTTGCATATGGAATTCGCTGACCAGGTGTGGAGCCTGCACCCCTTGCAGTGGAAGCGTGGAGTCTTCGCCATCGAACCACCAGGGAAGTCCTATTTTTATATTTTAAATTAACCTGGCTGTTGTATGAAAAACAGAATGCAAGACAGACAAAGTGAAAGAGGAAGGTTCTGGTAAGAGGCCATTAAGGTAACTCAGATGAGTGGCAGAAGCAGAAGTACTGAAAAATGGCTGGATTTGAACCAATACTGGAAAAAGAATTGATGTGAGGTTTGGATGGACCAGACAAGGACACGCGAAGAGGAAGAGGACGGGCAAGGAAACAGTTGTGCCTGTGCTCTGGGCCGAGGAACTGAGTAAGCAACGAAGTAAGAAGAGGGGCAGGTGGGGAGCTGGGACCAGGCATTCTGCTGTGGACACGTAACTAGAGGGCACCAATGAGATGTCTAGTGGAGAGGTTTCCACCTCCACGGCCCAGCAGACTGGTGGGTATGTGACTCTGCAGCTCCAAGGGGAAGGAAAGGCGGGAGACCAAAGTTTGGAAAACTGGAGCACACAGGTGTCCCTACGGAGCCTGGGGGACAGGTGAGCTCCCTGAGGGGAGAACAAAGAGACAAGGACTAAGCTCCAGCACCAAAGGGAGAGCGCTGAGGCTCAATCACCAGGCCACGGGAGCAGGAAAAGCTACGACAGCAGACTGGCTGGAAGGGCTAACTGGGAGACGGGACGACAACCAGGAGAATGTGGCCTCCAGAAGCCGACACGGCCCGGCCAAGGGGGCTGAACGCCGCCTAAGCGATCTGCAGACGAGATCTATTTTATGGGAGAAAGCATGTCTGCCTGCACAATGGACTCTGCATGAAAAGCAGAACCTTCTGTCGGCCAAAGTTCTCTCTGCTGCCTGCCTCGTTTCCAGAGACTGTGGGAGAGAGAGCAGTCTCTGTGGGAGAGAGAGCAGTCTTTTACCATCTTGCCCCCAGAAGTGTGCTGCTATCATAAGACAAAATAAAAGACCAAGTCCCTAGCCCCAAACTTTAAAACGAGGAAGAGAGTATCTATATAAAAAGGAGACACAGAATACTCTGGAAGGTACTGTCAAATATAATGCTAAACTAAAATAATGTATTTGCCAAACGGACAGCTGATAAAAATATGTTACCATCTTATGAGGTGAAGGTAAGGAGTAACTGCTAGGAAGCCCTATGTAACTATGTCCTTGAGCCTTCTGGAAAATCATGCCAAAACATCCCGAGCAGTAATGCCTTCCCTGGTGCCTCAGTGGGTGAAGAATCCTCCTGCAATGCAGGAGACACAGGAGATGCGGGTTCAATCCCTAGGTCAGGAAGATCCATCCCCTGGAGAAAGAAGTGGTGATCTACTCCAGTTTTTTGGCCTGGAGAATCCCCATAACAGAGGAGTCTGGCGGGCTACAGTCCATGGGGTCACAAGGAGTTGGACATGACTGAGCACTCCCATCCCAAGCAGCAATGCCTCTGGGAGGATGTGTGCTTATGTGTTACAACTAAGTGAAACAAGTGTCCTTGAGATTTTATGCTTCTTAATATATAGTCATCTCTCTTTGCAAAGAGTTCTGTACATTTCATGCATTATGCTGAATAAGTTTCAGTGTTATTTCTTAAAAAAAAAGAAAAACAGAAGTACTGGTGTGTAAGTAAATATAACTCTTTATGTGTTTAACTCTGCCCTATGTGCAGGTACTCTGGTTCCAAGAGTACTTTCCAAATTTAAAAAATTTACGTGTTTTAAAAAAAAATCATACATCATCAATCAATTGACTTTTATTTTTCTAATTCAAATAGCTTCCTAATAAACAAGTAATTATTCTTTTTCTCAACTTTACGCATTCACGTGTGTGTGTACGTGTACTAAGTCGCTTCAGTCAGATCCAACTCTTTTTGACCCCATGGACTGTAGCCCTCCAGGCATCTCTGCCCATGGGAATCTCCAGGCAAGAATTCTGGAGTGGGTTGCCATGCCTTACTCCAAGGGATCTCCCCAACCCAGGGCTTGAACCTGTGTCTCTGGCAGGTGAGTCCTTTACCACTAGTGCCACCTGGGAAGCCCTTACACATCCATACACATTCTCAAGCGTGCCAGTCATCATGTGTCGGTCATGTGTGGTCTCGGAACTCACTGACCCACGGGGCCTTGGAGCCCAGGAGCATCTCCAACAGGAACAGTACTCAGCACCCTGGCAGGCTTGGGCTGGGTGCTACGGGACTTGGATTCCATCTGGAGTCCATGCAGTTGCCAAAGGTGTTAATTAGGAAGAACTAACCTAGGATTAAATTATATTTCAGAGGAACCCAAACTTGAAAAACTGTTTCTGGCATTAGTCTTGAAAGCTGCAGCTGAATTAGGCCCTGCAATTTAAAAAGCAAAGAAACAAACAAAAGAACAGATCCAGGTCTCTCAGAGACAGAAAGAGAACACTGAGAAAATGGGGAAAGAGCTGGAGAAAACGCATTTGGTCATAAAAGACTTGCTAGCTACTGGGATAAGTAAGTGGCTGCTGCTGCTGCTGCTGCTAAGTCGCTTTAGTCGTGTCCGACTCTGCACGACCCCATAGACGGCAGCCCACCAGGCTCCCCCGTCCCTGGGATTCTCCAGGCAAGAACACTGGAATGGGTTGCCATTTTCTTCTCCAATGCGCAGGGGGGAAAAAAAAAGTTTTCATACCTGGTTTATAAGATGTTAATACAAACTGTTGTCCAAACCGCCTATATTTGGCATGCACTGCATATTCAACACACACTTCTCTGGTTCTACAGGCCTCAAATAAATCTCTGTGAAAAATATCAGCTTGGTGAGTTTGATAAAATCTCAGCAAAGATGGCAGGCTTTCAGACCCCTGGGCTCTTTCGCTCTGAAGGAGTGTCACGGAGAATAGGTTCCAAGTAAAGCTAAGTGGCACCATAAACCCTCACAGTGTGCGAGGCAGCAGGGCAGAAAGATAGGTTAGGGAGGAACACTTAGGTACAAGCTGCTGCACAATGTTCAGCTGAGCAAGAACAGCTCTGCACTGACCGTCCACATGTGCTCAGCCGCCTTGGAGCAGTCTCTGGGTGACTTTTTGACTTCGCTTGGTTACATGTGAGCTACAGAGTTGAAACTAAGATCTTCTAAGATAAGCTAACACTGATCAAAAAAGCTGTTTCTCACCACCTGGCCAGCAACGGGTCCCCTCTTGTGTGAAGCTTCTAGTGCTTGGAACAAAAAAACCCCAGCCTGAGAAATGGATTCAGACAAGCAGAAGTAAACAGGGGTCTCCTCCAGTTCTAAGTCTATCATCCCCTTTCTCCTCCTGGATTCAAGCAGTCACCTCCGTGTCCACACATTCACCAGGGAGAATGACCAAGCCTATCTTACAACTGTTGTCAACTGTCCCAATTCTGCCTCCACTGCCACCATCTTTGCACAAGCTGGTGAAATGGCCTTCCTGCAAAAACAGAACCGCCCCACCCTACTCCACACCGAGGGGCGCCCAGCCAGAGGCTTATCAGACTCCCGATCCGGCCTCAGCACTCTACTGAGTGCTCGTTCTCCCTCCCACTGGTGGATTCCACACTCTTCTTACACGAGGAAGGGCTCTTCGACACGAGACATCAAGAACTTGTAGGCAGATGCTGAAGATCAAACCACAGAACGCCCTTCTGAGAGAAAGACAGAGAGAGACCTCTTCCAGAAGAAGTTCAGGGAGGGGCAGGCTGATTTAGTCTGCCTCTCCTGACGTGCCCAGATGGGCGGACGCTGTGAGAAGACTCAGCGCTGGACTGAGGGAAGGCTCTTCTTGTGACAGACAAGTCTTTGTTGGTGGATGTCTCTGGACATGCTGCCTGGCTATTCAAGGAGGATAACCCCCTGGAATCACTGCCTGCCAGATCAGACTTCTCTGAAACTACCCTAGAACCTTCCAAGCCCTAATTTCTAAAGGGGAGGTCTGGCAAAGGTAACAGAGGGACCATGTCTCTCCTGCAGATCACCACAGCCTGTTCTTGCTGCTTCTGGGTTAGATCTGATCTAATCCATTATCCGGGTGGCAGCCAGAAGTTAATAATCCTTCAGAAATGCAGGTCTGATCCTATCACTCTTGCACCTGCACCACCATACCCAGCCCACAGGATCATCATACCCTGGCTGCGGAGCACCCCTTCAGCCTGAGCTACCCTGTCCCTCAAGGGCAAATGCCCAGCCACTTGTGTTACTTTCTTCTGGATCTTGGCAGATAATGTTCCCTTTAGTTCCAAGACCCTTCTCCCATTCTGCACCCCACCCTCTTCATCCAGAACACAGAACCAGCCTTCCAGTCGCTCCTCGGAAATCAATTCCTCTGGAAGGTTTCTCCAAGTATCTGCCATACTTCCCACTAGTTTCCAGTTCCAGGTTCCTTACTTCAGTGAAGAGTGTTCATCACGCTGACCAGAAACTGTCTACTTTCTTGTTTTACTTCCTAATAATAAGCTCTTCAAAGAAACGGGTAGTACCCTATCCACCGTCACACTGTCAACCTACAGCACTGAGCCCGACCCAGCTGATACAAGCAATAAACAGTTACTGACTGAATGAAGACAAAGACACATAAACTAACAGGGAAACAGAAGCAGTGTCTCTGAGAGGCCGAGGAGAAAAGGAACGAATGACAATTCAGGAAAATGGGAAAGCTGCTGTTTGAATGACCTTCATTTCACCATCAACCAAAAGAAACCTCCCAAGTGCTTTCAACAACATTATCAGGTTCCTGAAGCCATAGAAAGTCAACATTGACAGAATATCTTTTTTGGGCAGGGGGGAGGACCTGCACATGTCTGAGCTATTTCAAAAGAACCATCATAAATATGAAGAATCTTCATAACTTGAGGCTAACGTTGATCACAGTTTACTCCCCCAAACACCTGATCTTCTATAACCCTCATGCTCTTCTCTGCAAATCTCAGAAAAGGAGATGTGTGCTGACCAGAATCTAAGGCCAACTTTGCAGTACAGGCTTTTCTGTTCAGGCATCGGTAGGGAAGTGTCTGGCATATGTAACGGAAGAATGATTTAAGGAAGGAGAGAAAAAAAGGGACAAGGAAACTGCATGCCTTCACAGATGGCGGCAATCTAAGAGGGCTTCTTATACACAGAACCCATTTTTAAAAGACGATGCGATGGCTGAAAGAGTCCTAGGCTTTTATTTTAGAGGATTAGGTCTCTGGATCACTAATAGCTGGAAGTTTAAGATTCTGAAACATTCTGAAACAAAAAAACAAATGTAAATCTGAAGAATAAAGATGAATTTCTACTGACGATTTTTAATGGGATGTTAAGTAGCTTCCCATAAAAGAATGGTTAAGCATTTACTACTTTATTGGCTCCAGGAAGCACAGTGATTTGACAAGTGAGCCACTGTGTCTAATTCACGCAGCCACAGGCCCAAAGTCCTTCGACACAAGCAGTTTAAAAATACAGTGTCTTTTCTTGTTCTATTTTTACCATAACTCCTTTTTGTATCACTTACCGGAACGTAATAGATGCCCATCTTGGGGGCTTCATTGGCAGTAAGAAGCATTCCTAAAAATAAACACAATGAAAAAGGGAAACATAAGGGAAAAGAAAAATACTCTTCCTACTTGCTTTATATTTTGAAATGAGTGAAATACTCAGAACATGATGAACAGCAGGAGCCAGACCAGCAGCCAGGCACCCTCGGAGTCAGGTTGTGGGCTGTGGTCCCTGACCCTCCCAGATGGGGCATCTGAAGTATCAGAAAGACCAGCTTCCCCATCTGCAAAACGCTCAGGCTGTATCAGCTAAGTGATTGAGTGGTTCCCACAGAGAAGGGCCACCATTTTTAAGGGGGTAAGTTTTAAGCTTCAGACACACCAATAAAAAGTAGCTTTGATGCACTATTATGTATTATGAAAGTTAAGAAAGGTATCTTTCTGTTAATCAGGAATCAAAGAACCAAAGTAAAGCATTTCCCACAAAATGTCATAGCAAAGTAGTTCCTCATGTTTGAATTAAACTTTACACCTTATTAGAAAACAAAATGGCTTAAGAGGAATGCTACATGTAGCTACACTAGAAAAGACCCAGATAGAATCTGACAGCCTTTACCAAAATGATTCACCCAGAGAGTGGTTGATAATTTAGTCCAGGGATCAGCGTTCTCAGAAAGTGATAATGGAGTGAGGGACAGTCTGTAGCATCCGGTGATGGCTCCCCTAACCCCAGGAGCAACAGGAACGAATCCACTACGCTCTGGCACAGAACCGGGGCACTCAGCCGGCTCAGCCCTGGGCTTAGGTCTCCGCCACACATGCCACCCGCTCCCCAACCCCACCCCACAGGGGCTTCTCATGGCAGCTCTGACCCTCTCTGCCCTGTTCCAGAATGACGCACCGAAGCAAAACTGAAGTCAGTCCTTTGTAATTTACAAAACACTTCTGCGTATTTTATCTTGGTGAAGACATGACAACTCTCTGCTGTAAGGACTATCATCTTTATTTACAGATCAAAAAATAAAGCTCATATGTACTGAGTTACAAGTGCTGAGCAGAACATTCAGAACATTATAAGCTAGAGAACTTAAGAGCAAAATTTCAGTCAAAAGCTCTTGTTTTTAAATACCTTTACATATCAACTTACATTACCTTCATCTAAAAAATGTATTTGTAAAATACAACAGAAAAATCCACAGAAAGCACACATTTGGATTACCAGACCCCCGACCCAGGGATCAAACTCAAGTTTCCTGCAAGGCAGGCAGCTTCTTTACTGTCTGAGACGCCATGGAAGCTCACAATCCTAATTAAGTACACCAAACGTTAAGGATGGCAATGTAATTCTATGATTTAAAAAGTACTTTTGTGCTGCTCTTCTGTTAACACAAAAGCTTGCCAAAGGGATGCCCTTTAATGCTGTTAACAGAAATACGACGCTGAGGCAGAGGACGTTCACTGATAGCCAGAGAGCAGGAGCTCAACGCTCTGCCGGCAAAGCCATGTTATACACATCAAGTCCAAAGGGGGAGTGAGTCCTGAGCTGGAACCAACCTTCCCCAGAAAACACACACATACACACACACACCCTTCAGCAGAACACAGACACACACACAACCTTCACCACAACACACATACAGCCGAGGAAGCAAGACACACACACACACACTCTCACTCGCTCGNGTCTGCCTCTCCTGACGTGCCCAGATGGGCGGACGCTGTGAGAAGACTCAGCGCTGGACTGAGGGAAGGCTCTTCTTGTGACAGACAAGTCTTTGTTGGTGGATGTCTCTGGACATGCTGCCTGGCTATTCAAGGAGGATAACCCCCTGGAATCACTGCCTGCCAGATCAGACTTCTCTGAAACTACCCTAGAACCTTCCAAGCCCTAATTTCTAAAGGGGAGGTCTGGCAAAGGTAACAGAGGGACCATGTCTCTCCTGCAGATCACCACAGCCTGTTCTTGCTGCTTCTGGGTTAGATCTGATCTAATCCATTATCCGGGTGGCAGCCAGAAGTTAATAATCCTTCAGAAATGCAGGTCTGATCCTATCACTCTTGCACCTGCACCACCATACCCAGCCCACAGGATCATCATACCCTGGCTGCGGAGCACCCCTTCAGCCTGAGCTACCCTGTCCCTCAAGGGCAAATGCCCAGCCACTTGTGTTACTTTCTTCTGGATCTTGGCAGATAATGTTCCCTTTAGTTCCAAGACCCTTCTCCCATTCTGCACCCCACCCTCTTCATCCAGAACACAGAACCAGCCTTCCAGTCGCTCCTCGGAAATCAATTCCTCTGGAAGGTTTCTCCAAGTATCTGCCATACTTCCCACTAGTTTCCAGTTCCAGGTTCCTTACTTCAGTGAAGAGTGTTCATCACGCTGACCAGAAACTGTCTACTTTCTTGTTTTACTTCCTAATAATAAGCTCTTCAAAGAAACGGGTAGTACCCTATCCACCGTCACACTGTCAACCTACAGCACTGAGCCCGACCCAGCTGATACAAGCAATAAACAGTTACTGACTGAATGAAGACAAAGACACATAAACTAACAGGGAAACAGAAGCAGTGTCTCTGAGAGGCCGAGGAGAAAAGGAACGAATGACAATTCAGGAAAATGGGAAAGCTGCTGTTTGAATGACCTTCATTTCACCATCAACCAAAAGAAACCTCCCAAGTGCTTTCAACAACATTATCAGGTTCCTGAAGCCATAGAAAGTCAACATTGACAGAATATCTTTTTTGGGCAGGGGGGAGGACATACACATGTCTGAGCTATTTCAAAAGAACCATCATAAATATGAAGAATCTTCATAACTTGAGGCTAACGTTGATCACAGTTTACTCCCCCAAACACCTGATCTTCTATAACCCTCATGCTCTTCTCTGCAAATCTCAGAAAAGGAGATGTGTGCTGACCAGAATCTAAGGCCAACTTTGCAGTACAGGCTTTTCTGTTCAGGCATCGGTAGGGAAGTGTCTGGCATATGTAACGGAAGAATGATTTAAGGAAGGAGAGAAAAAAAGGGACAAGGAAACTGCATGCCTTCACAGATGGCGGCAATCTAAGAGGGCTTCTTATACACAGAACCCATTTTTAAAAGACGATGCGATGGCTGAAAGAGTCCTAGGCTTTTATTTTAGAGGATTAGGTCTCTGGATCACTAATAGCTGGAAGTTTAAGATTCTGAAACATTCTGAAACAAAAAAACAAATGTAAATCTGAAGAATAAAGATGAATTTCTACTGACGATTTTTAATGGGATGTTAAGTAGCTTCCCATAAAAGAATGGTTAAGCATTTACTACTTTATTGGCTCCAGGAAGCACAGTGATTTGACAAGTGAGCCACTGTGTCTAATTCACGCAGCCACAGGCCCAAAGTCCTTCGACACAAGCAGTTTAAAAATACAGTGTCTTTTCTTGTTCTATTTTTACCATAACTCCTTTTTGTATCACTTACCGGAACGTAATAGATGCCCATCTTGGGGGCTTCATTGGCAGTAAGAAGCATTCCTAAAAATAAACACAATGAAAAAGGGAAACATAAGGGAAAAGAAAAATACTCTTCCTACTTGCTTTATATTTTGAAATGAGTGAAATACTCAGAACATGATGAACAGCAGGAGCCAGACCAGCAGCCAGGCACCCTCGGAGTCAGGTTGTGGGCTGTGGTCCCTGACCCTCCCAGATGGGGCATCTGAAGTATCAGAAAGACCAGCTTCCCCATCTGCAAAACGCTCAGGCTGTATCAGCTAAGTGATTGAGTGGTTCCCACAGAGAAGGGCCACCATTTTTAAGGGGGTAAGTTTTAAGCTTCAGACACACCAATAAAAAGTAGCTTTGATGCACTATTATGTATTATGAAAGTTAAGAAAGGTATCTTTCTGTTAATCAGGAATCAAAGAACCAAAGTAAAGCATTTCCCACAAAATGTCATAGCAAAGTAGTTCCTCATGTTTGAATTAAACTTTACACCTTATTAGAAAACAAAATGGCTTAAGAGGAATGCTACATGTAGCTACACTAGAAAAGACCCAGATAGAATCTGACAGCCTTTACCAAAATGATTCACCCAGAGAGTGGTTGATAATTTAGTCCAGGGATCAGCGTTCTCAGAAAGTGATAATGGAGTGAGGGACAGTCTGTAGCATCCGGTGATGGCTCCCCTAACCCCAGGAGCAACAGGAACGAATCCACTACGCTCTGGCACAGAACCGGGGCACTCAGCCGGCTCAGCCCTGGGCTTAGGTCTCCGCCACACATGCCACCCGCTCCCCAACCCCACCCCACAGGGGCTTCTCATGGCAGCTCTGACCCTCTCTGCCCTGTTCCAGAATGACGCACCGAAGCAAAACTGAAGTCAGTCCTTTGTAATTTACAAAACACTTCTGCGTATTTTATCTTGGTGAAGACATGACAACTCTCTGCTGTAAGGACTATCATCTTTATTTACAGATCAAAAAATAAAGCTCATATGTACTGAGTTACAAGTGCTGAGCAGAACATTCAGAACATTATAAGCTAGAGAACTTAAGAGCAAAATTTCAGTCAAAAGCTCTTGTTTTTAAATACCTTTACATATCAACTTACATTACCTTCATCTAAAAAATGTATTTGTAAAATACAACAGAAAAATCCACAGAAAGCACACATTTGGATTACCAGACCCCCGACCCAGGGATCAAACTCAAGTTTCCTGCAAGGCAGGCAGCTTCTTTACTGTCTGAGACGCCATGGAAGCTCACAATCCTAATTAAGTACACCAAACGTTAAGGATGGCAATGTAATTCTATGATTTAAAAAGTACTTTTGTGCTGCTCTTCTGTTAACACAAAAGCTTGCCAAAGGGATGCCCTTTAATGCTGTTAACAGAAATACGACGCTGAGGCAGAGGACGTTCACTGATAGCCAGAGAGCAGGAGCTCAACGCTCTGCCGGCAAAGCCATGTTATACACATCAAGTCCAAAGGGGGAGTGAGTCCTGAGCTGGAACCAACCTTCCCCAGAAAACACACACATACACACACACACCCTTCAGCAGAACACAGACACACACACAACCTTCACCACAACACACATACAGCCGAGGAAGCAAGACACACACACACACACTCTCACTCGCTCGAGGAAGCAAGAAATGTATGTCTAAATGAAAGTCAAGTAAAAATCAGACACTTTCTCATAGCTTGTAGCTGCCACAAACTCTTTCATGTGGAAACTTTTTCTGGCCCTGGAGATTGAAAAGACATCTTACAACCAGAAAGAAAGCTCCCAACAAAGATATCCCCTAAGCCTAACCTCCCTGGATCAACCCTGAACATTCAACAGTGAACACTTTAGAAGGAAACACACCACACCTACCAAACAGACCACAGAAAAGGCTGGGCTCTAATTACACAGAAGAATCCAGGCCAGATGCAGCAGGCTGTTTCCCACAATGAGCAGGACCTCACCTGACCAAACATGGACAACAACACAAGCTGACCTACCGAGAAACCAAAGTAGGGACAGTCAGGACCGAAACGAGTTATAAAAGAGAAAACAACTTCACACAGCCCAGGGAACACGAGGAGTTTCTAACAAGAGGGAAGCAGGAAAGTTAACCTAGGGATGGAGTTAGTTCAGCAGACATTAAGACGATCACAGGTAAAAGGCGAGAAGAGGGCGAAGCACCAGGCCAGGCACTCCACCTCCACAGGTGAGAAGGTAGCTCAGGAAAGTGAGACCATTTGCTCAAGGTGACCTCAGAGCCAGCTGATACTGGACTGATTCCAAAGCCCATGTAACACGGGACTCTAAAACCCCAACGACAACTAAGATAAAGTGAAAAGACTTCTTGCATGATCAAATGAATCATTAAAACATACAGATATAAACACCATACAGTAACATGACAAATGCATTTAATAAGAATGTCAAACTGAAAAGCAAGACAGTTACACATGATGATAATTTAAAACACACGAACAAGTGAGTTATAAGACAAGAATTTCTGGGAATTCCTTGGTGGTCCAGTGTTTAAGACTCCACTCTTCCAAGACAGGGAGTGTAGGTTCGATCCCTGGCTGGGGAACTAAGATGCCACAGCCCGCTCAGTGTGGCCCCCCAAAAAGAATCCCTCTAATGGAAAGAGTAATGACACTTGTGAAGAGACTGTGAGAGTATGGCTTTTTCTTTAAATTTCCTTACAAGGCGGTGACAGAGGGTAGGATGGTTGGAGGCATCACCGACTCTAATAGACATGAGTTTGAGTAAACTCCGAGAGACAGTGAAGGACGGGGAAGCCTAGTGTGCTGCAGTCCACAGGGTCGCCAAAAGTTGGATACGACTGGGCAGCTGAACAGCAGCACCAACAATAAAAATAGGAACCTTAGAAGAGAAGGCAGAGATCGTCCGCACTGAGGAGGAGCACACAGCTCCAGTGTGGACAGCAGAGCGTAGGACACAGTGAGCTGAGTGGGGCCACGACATGCCCCCCAGAGACACGCAGAGAACAAATCTCATCTATCCAGGCTTTGGGGGCGAAGGACTCAGGGAAGGTCACAGCTCAAAATCAGAAACACTGCTCAAGCCAGGACGACTCAAAGCATGCTCCCCGGGCCAGTCTGAAAACTGTTATCAAGCTTGCCGGTGAGTGTAGAAACTGAAGAATTTAGAAACCTGTATAGCGACTCAATCTTGCAGCGAGTTCCAAACGTGTGACCCTTTTTCTACTAATTCATCTCTATGATATTTGACAAAAGTATCCACCTGCAATGGATTGGAAATTAAAAACAAAACAAAAAACATAAAAGGCTGGTCCTTCACCAGATACATCTGAGAATCACTGCCCGGAAACAGAGGGCATCAGGTCATAGCTGGAGTGGCTCAGAGCAGACAAGCTGGGTGGAACTGGCCTGTGCAGGAGGGGAAAGGACAGGGCATGCCTTTTCGTGCAGTCAACTCCTACAGAAAGCAGGGAGCCTGCGGTTTTACTACACAAGGTGCCAAGGCTAGTGATGGGCCACATCTTATTTCTAGGCAGGCTACTGGGAGGCTACTGAGAGAATAAATGGCGACTTCAGGTCTGATGATACAGATCGCCTCCAGCAGGCCTATAAGCAGGTGAAAAACAGCCTGGATCATTGGTACAATTCTGAAGCCTGAGTAGCCTTTCTGAGTGGACATCTCCTTTTCCTTCTCCCAGTGGTTCTGGATTCCACAGGTCGGGCTGGGGCTCAGCAAGCACTGCGGACCGAGGCCGTGGAGCTGCGACCTCAGTTTCCCAACCTGCAGGGCAGCACCCGATGTGGAGACACTGCATGAGCAACTAGAAGCTGAGGCAGCCACAAAGGCAGAACCGTTTCTCAACGTTCTGAGCTGTCTGAGAATCAGAAACACACGACAGAACAGCAAGCAATCAAGATTTGGCTTTAATTACCCCAAAATGAGTAAGTGAGAAGATAAAGAATGCTTATGCTCATAGTGATGAAGCAAAAAATACCCAACCAACAATGTTAACGGGACAGGAGAGTAAAGCGAGGGAAAGACAGCAAAACCTGTGAACCAACCACGCTCGGTCCGAACCCCAAGACAGCTGCAGAGGGATGTACCTTTCTGGGCTCACCAGCTTGTGAAATAAAATCATCTGGCTAGTGTTTGTGTTTGATTAAGCTCTTATAAGCTACCTGACAATAAAGTCACTCTTCTAACCAAAACACCATCTTAAAGGTTCTTCCTGCCAGGAAAGCACCCTGTGTAACAGAGAGAACTGCTGGCCATCTAGGCAGAGCCATCACGCCTCTCCTTGCTCGTTCTGGGATGACCAACAGGATGGGAAATGACATGGAGAACCCGTCAGCCCTGAGCACCACCCTTGTCAAAAATATTTAACCCACAGTGCACTGGGCTGTTACATTTCATTTCTATTTTAGAGCAACAACAACAACAAAAATACAGGGGCCAGAAGAATAAGTAAAGGACACAATGAAAAATAATCACAGGAATCCAGGATGCAGAACATCTTACGAAACTACAGACCTGATGGCAGAAAACTCAAGTGCCATGGAGGAAGGGGAAGAAAGGATGNGAGAGAACTGCTGGCCATCTAGGCAGAGCCATCACGCCTCTCCTTGCTCGTTCTGGGATGACCAACAGGATGGGAAATGACATGGAGAACCCGTCAGCCCTGAGCACCACCCTTGTCAAAAATATTTAACCCACAGTGCACTGGGCTGTTACATTTCATTTCTATTTTAGAGCAACAACAACAACAAAAATACAGGGGCCAGAAGAATAAGTAAAGGACACAATGAAAAATAATCACAGGAATCCAGGATGCAGAACATCTTACGAAACTACAGACCTGATGGCAGAAAACTCAAGTGCCATGGAGGAAGGGGAAGAAAGGATGGGAGAGAATTCCTGATTGAAAGAAGTGGAAGACATAACAACTAAATGTAACCCACAACCTTGGTGATAGACTAGTTTCAAATAAATGGGCTTTAAAAGGCATTTGGTAGACAAGCAGGGGAATGTGAAAAATGAAAGGTATTATTAGGAAAGGACTTCTTTCTTACACGGGGTAATGGTAGTTTTGGTACCAGAAGAAGGTTTCTACTCTGGTGATATTACAGTCACATTCCATGCCTGCAGTTGACTCTGAACACCTTGCACCTTATCAGTATTCTATACTATCAAAGCCCTCCACGTCTGGACTAGCCCTGCCCAACAGAAATACCGTGCAAGCCACATAAGTGACTGAAAATCTTCTGGTAAGACACATTAAAAAAATTTTTTTTCTAACAGGTAAATTTGAGTATATTTTTATTAACCAGTAAGTCTAAAAATATTTTCACTTTAATATGTAATCAATACAAAAATTAGTGATCTACTTCACATTCTTTCCTGTTTTTTGGTACATCTGAAGTCTGGTGTGCATTTTATGTTTAGAGCATGTATTTCAGATTAGTTACTCCGCAAGTTCTCTGTGGCCACAGGTGAGCACAACCCAGTCAGCACACAGGTGGACAACTTTCGTCATCATCTGCACCCTTCAAACCCCCACTCCCTCAATCCAACTAACCTCTTGTTCTAACTTCAGTTTCACCTGAGTTTATTCACCTTTGTACCTAGCCCAAACCCCATTTTGGACCACTCAGCACCTCAACCTAGGACCCCAGCACCTTCATTAATTTCTGAATTCATCACAATTTGACTCACTCCTATCATAAGAAAGTTCTCCCAACGATCACAGATGAAAAGCTAATTACAAAGGTTCAGGGTTTCTCATCTCTCTCGGGAGAGTACGCGGTAACTTAAGAAAGAGCACAGGCTCCACGATCAGGGGAGGCTCGCTCCAACTGAGCCTCTGCCACACAGCGGCCGGGTGACCAACCCTGGGCACGTATCTCAGTTTCCTTACCTCCAAAGATGCAAAAGGGAAGGGAAGGAGAGGGGAAGGGAAGGGCGAAAGGAAGGAAAGCAATAGTAAGGGAGTCACTAGCTCTCCCGCGTTATGAGAGGATTAAGTGGCAACCACTACGACATCCAGACCCACGGCACAGGGCCTTCCTGCCCCTTTCTGCCTCCACTTCTGCGATGCAATGCAGAACACTGAACAATGCCCGGGCAATCACTTCTCTCCACTTCAACAGCTGCTGGTTCCTTCACTGTCACTCTGTCGGCCTCTCTGCCAGCGGCTCTTCCCTCTCACCTCCCTTTCCATGGACTCAGGTCCTGCTGTCTTACGGTCTCTCCACTTTTCATCAGTAACTGCCTCCACTGCCACTTCTTCTGTGACGACCTCTGTTTACATGTCCTAAAATTTTATGGCTGCAGACCTGCTTTCCTCGGGCCACACTGCCTACTGTGCCCTGGACGTGGCTCCCAGGATGAGGCTGTAGGTCAGGGCGGGGCTCCACAACCACTTGGGAAGCAGGTGAAAAATAACCCATTTCGGGGCTCTCCCCTAGACGCTCTGAGTCTGCACACCTGGTATGGGGCTGAGGAATCTGTACTTCTTAAAAAGCTCCCAGGTGATATTGGTGGGCAGGTAGGTTGGAAACCCTCTGCCAGACACTGTCACTGCCTCACTGCCGCCTCAGACTCAGATGCTCAGAGAAGACAACACTATCTTTCTCTCTGAGTCTGCCCTCTCTCCTGTGCTGCTGATCTCAGCTCTATGTATCTCTTCCTACTCATTTTAGCTCAAAACTGATCTACCTTCTGCCCAGTGGACAGAACCGCCTTCTGTGAGCATGGCCTGCATCAGTCCTGACCACAGACAGCACCCGCCACTCAGTGTTGTCACTCTGGGGCCCCCACCCCACGCACCACCTGCTTCCCACCCCATTCCTCCCAGACCCTGCACTCTGGCACACAGGGCCCCTCTTGTCCACCACATCTCTCACCCAGCTCCCATACTCGGTACCGAGAACCTCCCCTCCGCCCTCCTCTTGCTGGTCTGTCTGGAGCCCCACGCTCTCTGCCGTCACAGGGCTAGTGCGCACCTCCGTAGTAGAACTTCTCCTGTGTTGCCTGGTATCCCTCCATCAGAATTATCTGTGTGTGTCCGTCCTCAGGACACAACCCTGTGGGAGAGTGAGAAGTGTTCTCACTTTCTCTCCTTTCCCAGAATTCTTCAGATTTGCTTGAAGGTGTTATTAAACCTCAAAATCTACCAGGTACTTTACAGAAGAGCCTGCAACACAGAATATACTCAATGCGTGGCTTCGCCAGCCTTGTGTATCATCAGGCAACTCTGGCCTCCTCCAAATCCCTAACCTCAATCTACACAAAATTACTAATCCCATAAAACAGCTAAAGCGCACACTAAAATAGCCCCTCGCCTGCCACCGACCCACAGAGTGCCACCAGCTTCTCCTGACAGCTAGGCTGGCTGAGGACTGAGTCACTGAGCGTGTCACTTTCTGAACCATCCACATCACTTCCTGTTCTTAAGTTTTCAAGTAAATACAATATCTAAAAACTGTCTTAACTGAGCCAAACCCTGTCTTAAGAAATGAAATGAGTTTACAACCCTGTAAAGCAAAACCTAGATTCATCTCACCAAATGGCCTGCTGCTCCGTAGTGCATACCTGATTTGGGGTAGAGGCAGACATCATTAAGGTCATGTTCCGGCTCCAAGGAAGTAAATATTTTTCCCTAAAAGAGTAAACAACAGTGAACTGTTAAAACAGTTAAAGGAAGACAACTTTTGGCAATGTGATATACAGGAAGTAAGCTTGTGACATAACTCCATTTATCCTGCTTATGTGAGAAAATAAAACCACCTAACAAAAATCACAAAATTTAAGGTTAAAAAAAAATCTTAGAGAATTTTCTTTTATCAATTTATCAAATCCTCTCATTTTAGAGAGGAAGAAACCGAGGCTCAGTAGGGAGAGCTTACTTTCTTGGGAAAATAAATACAAACTTTTAAAGATAATGTCTACACAACAGGCAAGAGTAAAGTTTAAAATAAAACTTTACGTCAACTTAAAAATGTCCATAACCTGGAAGACACACCCTCGTTAAACTTGTCCTCAAAGAAACAAAGAAGAGATGGTCAATATGGTAAAAGAGGCTGGTATCTGCCATCCTGTGTTGCTAGGATTTGAGGAGGATCAAATAAGATAATGAATATAAAATAATTTAACAAAATACTATAAATACATAAGGTGCTAGTTATTATACAGTGAAAGGTAAAATATTTTATTTTAAATGTGGGGGAAAATATGCTGTCTTTTTTAAAATTAACAGAAATTAAGTGAAAGAAAAAAGAAGATAATAGATGGGAGTGGGAAAGGGTGATGAGAAAGATAAACAAGGAGAGTGAGTCAAGCAAAAGCAAGTAATTTGGGTGTTGGTCAAGAGGGCGTATTCAGTCATTACAACGCCAAGGTAAAACTTACTGTAGCAACTACAACATGACTTCAAGACCTAATGCTGAAAATGTCTGCCAGCTCCTGCCTTTATTAACCCGTTATTAGAGGCTCCACGGTGGTGGGCGG